>QLNU02015003.1:97438474-97451740 GCA_006491805.2 Dysdera silvatica
CCCCCTTATGAACTTCCTGCCTATGCCACTGCATTTAGTAACACGGGTTCGACGCCCATCGGTATCATGGAATACTTACCGTGCTTCCTATCGTAGTTTGGGTTCGGTAACAGTGGTTTTGATTCGTCGGACAAGTGTAGGTTCCGGGAAGCGTAACTTTTGCTATTTTTTTCGGCGCAAAGACTTCATTTGATAAAAGGAACTAGTGATGGGCAGGGGCCGACTATGGATATTGGGGGCCCCTGGCCCAAATTGCATTTGGGGCCTTCCTGACGCACGTATTGGATATATATCTGAAAAACGTACGCACCCTTATTACCATTTAAAAATGTCAGTAAGAATATGCTTTTTGATCCCACTTTCAAGTCAACGTCAGATGTCAAAGGGGTCACTGGTAGAGCTGAATTCGTAAAAGTAGTGAATAATATGTGGCATTGGCACACCAATTTCGTGTTTTGCTCTTTTATTATCCAATTCTCAAAGCTGTGGTTATAATAGTTATAATAGTTGTAATTAGATACCAGCTATGACTTCTCTGAATTGTTTCGGATTGTAAATCTGAAGAAAAAACGTTTTTTTGTATTAATTTACTATTTTATCACATTAAATACAATTGTCAAATAAATTTTTTTGGCGGCCCCCTCCTTTCGCGTGAGCCCCGCGAGCCCTTTCCATAATCTGGCCCTGGTGATGGGCGAATGCGAAATGTTCTTAAAATCGAAAGGATTGGAATCGAAATAAATTTACAATCGAGTCAACAATTCATTCGTCCTTGAACTTAACAATCGAGATGTTCAATTGCAAGCGAGACTACTCAGCAGGCGTTCCGCTACTGTCCGCTTGTCGTCGCTGCGAGATACCTATTATGGCATTCTTAGACTCGGGAAATTGTCTCGCCAATTTGTATACAACCTATCACTATATATATATCATCATCATCATATTCAACCATTATCTATCCACTGCTGGATGAAGGTCTCTCCAAATGCTTTCCACACAAGTCTATCCTGAGCAATTCGCTTCCACGTCACCCCAACCTGTTTTCTTATTTCATCCACCCATCTAGTTTGAGGACGTTTTCTAGGTCTTCGGTGGTCTCTTGGAATCCAGTTCAGAATTTCTGTTGTCCATCGTTGATCAGTTCTTCTTGCAATATGCCCAGCCCATCGCCATTTCAGCCCTTTTACTTTAACAATGATGTCCTCTACTCTAGTTTGCTCTCTCACCCAAGTGTTTCTTTTTCGATCTCTCCTAGTTATTCCAAGCATGCACCTCTCCATGCTCCTTTGCGTTGTCTGTAACTTTCGTATTGCTCCAACTGTTAGACTCCATGTCTCTGATCCATAAGAGAGGACTGGCAATACACACTGGTTGAAGACCTTTCTTTTTAGACACAAAGGCAATTTCCCCTTCAGGATAAAACTGTTTCTTCCAAATGCACTCCAGCCAAGTTTAATACGTCTGTTGAGTTCTTTCATAATGTTGCCATCCATTGAAATCAGCTGGCCAAGGTAAATATATGAATCAGCAATTTCTAGCTCAGTGTTGTCAACTTGTATTTTTGTTTCCTCTACAAAATTATTGAACATGATCTTAGTTTTTTGTAGGTTCATCTTGAGTCCAACTTCTTCACTTCTAGTTGAGAGCTCTTGTACCATGTCTTGGAGTTCTAATGGGTCCGTTGAAAAAATAACAATGTCATCAGCAAACCGCAGATGATTTAAATATTCACCATTTATTTTTATTCCCTTGTTATTCCAATTTATCAGCTGAAAAATCATCTGTAAAGCAGAAGTAAAAAGTTTTGGAGAAATGGTATCTCCCTGCCTCACCCCTTTGCCAAGTTTGATAGTTTTGGTATCTTTATGTAACCGAAATTTTGCACTTGCATTTTTATACACACGTTTCACCATGTCAATGTACACATCCTCAATGTCTGTTGATCTTAAAGAGTTGATGACTGCTGATGTTTTTATAGAGTCAAAGGCCTTCTCATAGTCAATAAATGCAACACACAATGGAAGTTCATATTCATGTGTTCTTTCAATTAATTCTCTTAATACTTGAATATGGTCCACTGTACTGAATCCACTTCGAAATCCAGCTTGTTCTCTTGGTTGAGCTGCATCTAATTTTTTCTGCAGGCGATGTGTTAGAACTTTTGTGAAGATTTTATAAATAGCAGGTAACAAGCTAATTGGTCGGTAATTTTTCAAATCCTCTTTATCACCTTTTTTATGCAAAAGAATTACTGTTGCAGAATCCCATTGGTTTGGTATGTTACCGCTGTTAAGACATTTGGTAAAGAATTTTGCAAGTATGTCTTCTACATATTCTCCAGCTTCTTTTAGGATATCTAATGTAATACCATCATCACCAGGGGCTCTTCCTTTCTTCATATTTTTTATTGCAAATGAAACTTCTTCTTTTAAGATTTTAGGAGCTGTTCCTTCGACTATTTCAGTGTCTTCGTTTAATCCACTGTTACTTTCATATAGTTTTTTGTAGAATTCTTCAACTCTTCTAAGTATTTCTTCCCTATTTCTTGTTACGGTGCCATCCTCTCCTTTTAATGCAATGATGTGTTTCTTCCCAACAGATAAACTTCCTTTAACAACCCTAAGGCTCTTGTTATTTTCAATGGCTTTCCTTACTAGCTCACAGTTGAATTTTCTTATGTCTTCTTTCATGCTTTTGCGCAGAGTTTTACAAAGTTCTATGTACTCAATCCTGGAACTGGTATTTCGATTGTCCACCTTCATATCTCTTCGCCTTTTCATGAGCTGTTTCGTCTTCTCAGATAATTTGCTATTGTGCTTTTTACAGGTTACACCACCAATTTCCCCAGCAGTTTCAACTATTGTCTTAACAATGTTTTCATTTGCTTCTGAGATATCACTTTCATCAATAAGTCCTTCCAGTGCAGAAAAGCGATTTTTTAATTCCAACTTGAATGCCTCGGTATTTACTTTCAGTTTCATTAGATCCACCCTCTTACTTACTTGTTTCCTAATGAGCTTCTGTCGTTCTAATTTAGTATTTAAGTGCACTTTACATCTCACCATTCGATGATCACTTCCAGTATTAAATCTGTTCAGTACACTGCAATCTTCAATAATTGATTTCTTGTTTGCCAGGATATAGTCAATTTCACTAGTTCCCCCATTTGGGTGTTTCCATGTCCATTTTCTTTGCGGTTTCTTCTTAAAAAATGAATTCATGATGCTAAGGTTTTCAGCTTCTGCAAATTCGATGAGTTGATCGCCACGTTCATTCCTTTCCCCATATCCGTATTTACCAACCGATGTCTCTCCTTGTTCCTGTTGTCCAATTCTTGCATTGAAATCCCCCATGATGAGCTTGATATGTTGTTTCCCTTTGGTGTGTAACTCTTTGATTTCTTCATAAAATTCTTCAACCTCTTCGTCGGTATGGCTTGATGTTGGTGCATATACCTGTACTATTTGAAGTTGGTATCGCTGGGTTAGTTGAACAACAAGCCTCGCTGCTCGATCTGATGTACTTTCAACTTCCAGAAGACAGTCTTTAATTCTTTTGTTGATTAAGAAGCCAACACCACTTGTTCTTCCAGTTTCCGTTCCTCTATAATAAAACAAATGTCCGCTTTTAAGTTCCACCAACTCTTCACCTTTTCTTCTAACTTCACTGAGTCCTACAATGTCCCATTTGATCTTGTCAAGTTCTTCTTCCAATTCCTGAAGTTTTGCTTCAGAAGCAAGGGATCGTCCATTATACGTTGCCAAGGTCAATAACAAACGGCAGCCTGGGCCATTCCAGTGATTCTTAGCACCCCCTGCTTTCATGCCACGCTGACCGCTGCCTTGATCAGGAGCACTCCAGCACCTGGAGACTAGGGGCCATGGTTTTTGGTGTATTAGCATATTGGAGGAATTAGCCATCATTTCACCACGCTGGCTAGACGGGTTGGTGAATTAGCCCTCCCCTTCCGCCTTTCTATCCGTGCAGCAAATATTAATTTGCCACATAAATAGAAAGCTCAGCCTGCACCACTTGAAGGCGGGGTAGGACACTAGGTTACTGGCCTGGCCGGTTCCACACATCGTCACATACGTTCAGCGTGTGGGTCTCCTTCCAGTTAGATACCAGCAACCCTTTTGCAGGCCATATATATATATATATATATATGTGTGTGTAAATTATATTAATACTTTTAGGGACGCAAACACACCACGATTGATGCCTTCTGGAAAGTAGTGCAAAAGAAGTAAAAAGCAACACCGCCAATAAATTTTTGGAAAAGCCTATCTATCAGTCATTGGAAATACGATGCAAAATTTATAGTAGAGAAAGAAGGCTTTCAGGTCGATCAATTACAAACTTAATATTTACATTTTGAATATCAGTGAGATAATCCAGGAACAATTCTAGAAATTTGTAAACACCCTCTGTGAATATAAATTAATTTTGGATTGAATTACGTAGTCAGTAAAATAACAACAACTGCAAATTTTATAATAAATTATTCAAAAAATTAAAACAGAAAAGAACGTTAGTGAAATATTTATTTTTGGTTATCATATTCTATTGAAAATCTCCGTCTTGCGCTATTTAAGGAAACTTCGTTCTCCTTGTATTAATTCGAGTTGAAGAATTACTAAATGTAGTAATTCCTCTTAATAACTTCGCTTTAATTCAAACAATTCCCTTTTCGAAGTTACAGTAGTGGACAAAATTGTGGAAACCCTTTGAAAAAAGATTATTTTAGAGGTTTGATGGCTAATAACACCACTTTTTTTTGTACCAATACTATAAAATTATATATCATTGGAAAGGTAATTTAATCAAGATTGTAATGCAATAACATTTATGAATCGTATTTTAATAGAACAGCATTCATAAAGAAGAAAGGTGATATACATAGAAAAAATGAGATATACAAAAATGTTCACCATACCAGTTAATACTTAGTTGGGTAACCTTTAGCCTTAATTACGGCCTTACAACGCTTTCCCATGGAGTGAACCAAGTTCTTTAGTTCTGCAGCTGTTATAATATGAAACCAAGATTGAATTATTGCTTCTGTTAATTGTGTTTTATTGCTGGGTTGCTTCCGACTAACAAGCTTCTTTAGCCGGCTCCATAGATTTTCGATGGGGTTAAGGTCTGGGCTATTTCCAGGCCATTCCAGCAGTTGAATATGATGATCTTGAAACCATTTTTTGCACACACGAGCAACATGACATGGAGCTGAATCCTGTTGAAATATAAATGCTTCATTATCTTGGAAAAGATCACATGCAGAAGGCTGCAGCTTGGGCTCAAGTATTTCATTTATGTATCTTTGGGCATTTATATTCCCATTGATCACGCAAATTCTGCCCACACCTCTTGATGTTATACAACCCCAAATCATAACACTAACTGGGTGTTTCACGGTAGGTGTAATGCACTCAGGATGGAAATCTTCTCCAATTCTTCTCCATACGTATTTTACGCCATCACTACCAAACAGTGAGATTTTGGTCTCATCACTCCAAATTACACTGTCCCATTGTTCCGTTGTCCAGTTAACATGGGTTTTAGCCCAGTTTAATCTTTTCAACCTCTGTTTGACAGACAAAAATGGCTTTTTTCGTGGAATTCTTGCATTTAGACCACATTCATGCAGTCTGCGCCGAACAGTCCTTGCACTTAACTTCACATTGCATTGCGCCATTTCACCTTGTATACACAGAGATGATTTTTTCCTGTCACCTAGGCACTGTCTTTTAATTCTTCTATCATCACTTGCTGTTGTGCACCTTTTTCTGCCTTTACCAGTCTGGTTTTGTAATGACTGAGTCTCCTTATACTTCTTCAAAAATTTAGAAATGCCACCTTTAGTTAAGTTTCCCCCAATATTTCTTCTAATTTCTTCATAACTGTAGCCTTGTTCACTTAATATTACTATTTTACATCGCTTCCTAGGTGACCAGTCAACTCTTTGCGCCATTTCTTTAATTTTATTACGTTTTACAAGCACACTAAATCAAAGAGCACAAAAAAAAAACAACCAACTTGATAGCAATTACAGAACACACTGATAAATGTCCTGTAACCTGTTGGCTCATTGCCAAAACAAGAGAAAACATGATTGGCTCATTGCCAAAACAAGATGACACCTGATTGGCTCTGTAAACACTCATGCTCATTGGCCACATTCAAATGAAGGAAAGCTACTTCATATAAATGTAAGCAAGCTGTGCTTCTTTTTTCTGGTTATTTGGCTATAACTTTTGATAGAATACAGATAATTGAACAAATGTTATTGCATTACAATCTTTATTAAATTACCTTTCTAATGATATATAATTTTATAGTATTGGTACAAAAAAAAGTGGTGTTATTAGCCATCAAACCTCTAAAATAAACTTTTTTCAAAAGGTTTCCACAATTTTGTCCACTACTGTAGTTTTAAAAGTTCAAAACCCAATTCCAGACAAAAGAATACGATCTTTGGAATTGAAAAATATGAAAATGTTTTTAAAATTTGAAAAAATTACCCTGAAATAATTATTTTCATTTTGATAAACATATTTAACCACTTTAATTATTTTAATCACTTTTTATTCCTTGTTTAGTAATTTAACTGTTTTCCAAAAGTAGGATGTGTATATACGAATTTAAAAAAAAATCGGACGATAGTTGTCGGAAATTCATTAAATTTTTTTGTGAAGTGCAAAAGTACGGATGTTATCAAAACAACATCTTAATTTGAAATATATAAGGTTGCTGCAATAATTTTTCTAAGGAAGCCGTCCGAAGTTTACGCAAAATACGAGAGTAAGACACCGTAAACTTCATTTCAGCCAAGCATATATCTCATTTAAAGTTCCTGTTTGTTAGAAAGTTCTTTTGATTGGATGGGAGTACTGTCGCACGTTTATGTACTTTGCGTTTGCATATTTTCCTCGTCATCTTCAAGTATCTGGAGGAGGGTTAAATTTTTCTAAAGTCAAAACGAGCAATATGTATTCATAGCATGGGAGAGTTTATTTTTGAGAACGTTATTCTTTATTCTTTTATAAAATGGTAAAAAATAAACGATATATTTTCTGGTATCAAAATCGCGCATAAAATTGCCCTAAAAAATTAAATTGTTATGCTAACGTAAAATAAAATAATAGGTATGAAAAATACAAATACGTCCAGTGGTTATCATATGATTCCCCTCTTTACGAAATATGGTATTTTACATTTCCTTCTGGCCACATTCTTCACTTTTCTCCTATTATTCTGCCCATATTCTCCATTATGATATTTAAAATCACTACTTAAAACTATATATTATATTTTCTTAGTGATTCTTTGGTCACTTAATGGTACACTATTTATTAATAAATGATTCATTTTTATAACGCTATTCTGAATTTTTTTCACTTTTCTTCTGTTGTTTTGAAATAAAGAGGTGTATCAAAACGAATTTTCTCTGCCGATTACGGAAATGACCTTAAAAATCCATGTCAAATCAGGTTTTTTCGTAAATCACGAAAATGTGAAAACGTAAAAAAAAAATAATTTTTTAATGACATCAATACATCACGACGTCTGTAACGTATGTAAATATTTTCTGGCGGCAGAGAATGCATTTGTAACGAATAGATGCACACAAATACATCATAGATAAACCCGAATCCATCCGGCAAGAGTTTGCTTTTGTCTCCAAGAGTTTTTAAGAGTTAAATCCCAACCTGAAACAATTAAAGTCAACCCGAAAGAACCCAACCTACAACGAAAAAATAAATGCCCCATTGCAGTATGTAGTCACATTTGTAGTGCCGTGATGAAGCAAACGGAAATCTAATTTCATTTAATATAGTAAATGGCATTCATCTTTTTTCCCTATGTCCAGATATATGCATTAATCCACTTATGTAGAAATTATTTATGAAAGTAAATTTCTAAAAACACATTCCTGAGCAAATATTTCTCAAACAGTGATTTTTCATTGAAAAGCAGTTTCAGCATAAAAAGTATAGCTGTTCTGGTGGAAAGAAAGAACAAATTGGAAACTTTGAAAGAGATGTATGACAAGCTTAAATTTCTGCTGGAACATATGCAATACAAGCGTCATGTATGGTCTTCGTACGAGGATTTTAAGGTGATCAGAATATTGGTCGGCCAACAAGCAAGCTACACTAAATTTCCGTTCTTTTTGTATGAATGAGACTTCAGAGCAAAGAAGAAACACTGAGTTCGGAAGCAGTGTCCCATCAGAAGTGCCTTCACACCTGGCGAAAAAACATTGTTTCAATTCCATTGGCTAATCCTTCGAAAATGCTTTTGCCACCTTTACACATTAAACTAGGTTTAATGAAGCAATTCATGGCAGCTTTAGAAACGGAAAGCGAATGCCTCCAGTACCTTGCTCTTAAATTTCCATCGATTACCTCGGAAAAGATCAAAGTTGTCATTTTTATAGGCCCACAAATACGAAATTAATGGCGGACACCATATTTCGAAAAAACTATGAGTAAATGCGAATTGCGAGCACATGGTCTGAATTCAGGAATTTTGTGCACAACTTTTTGGGATACACGAAGGCTGTAAATTACATCACTTTAGTAGATGAGGTGTTGGAATCCTACAAACAGCTGGGTTGCAAGATCAGCGTCAAAGTTTATTTTCTTCATGTGCTCATCATCTAAATTACTTTCCTGACAATCTTGGTGATTTTATGGAAGAACAAAGAGAGCGCTTCCACCAGGATATTAAAGTGATGGAAAAGAGATAACTATGTAAGCGGACTGTACATGTGATGGCCGACTATCGTTGGATTCTGAAAAGAGACCGAACGGCAGAACACCGAAGAAATTCAAAAAAAAACAAACCAAAAACAGATGAAGTTTCAAGAGGAGCACAGTGGTTAATGTTAAGTATGTTTGCTTTGAAATACGTGTTTGTGTTTATCTATTCGTTATACATATATAGTTTAACACCAGAGAACATTTTCACACGTTACAAACGTTGTGATATATCAGTGTCATTAAAAATTTACCTTTTTTTACATTTTCACATTTTCGTGATTTGTGAAAAAACCTGACATGGTACGGATTTTTCAAGGTCATTTTCGTAATCTGGAGAAAAAGTCCGTTCTGACAGATGTTGCCATTTCAAAACAATAAAACCTTGCATATTAGTGTCATCATTAAAAATTTTACAGTGTCCACTGCTAGGTCATTTGATATCAATCACGGGTTATTATAATTTGTACTAATTTTGTTCTCACAAGTTGTTAAAGCGGATTTGGGGGTTCAAATTTAATTTCCTTTGAGATGACATTTCAGTAGTGTAAGCAAATTAATTTTCATAACACTTGGTCTCTTCCTCCAAAATTATTTCATGTTTTTTATGTATGCTTTATTTTCTAAATAAAGTTTTCATCCTATTACATTATATTTATTTATGTTATTAAAATTCCTGCAGAGGGTAAAGTCTTTTATCACGAATAAGGATTGTTGAGATGCAATATCACCGAGATCTTTGTGTTGAAAGTGGTTAAATGCCATAACATTAGATATCAACGATATTTCTTCAATTCAGGAAATATTTAAAGTATGAACTAAGAAATTTGATTATATAGCAGAGGTTAAACCTTGTTTAAAGATAGCAATTTGATAAGCCAAGCTGTTAGACGAATGAAGCCACCTTACCTGCTTTGGGAGTGATGGAAAGACATGGCGTCCATCGGGAAACTTTTTTTCCCATTACTCATCAATGAGGACAGTTTGCCATGTATAAAATTGGGAGTTACATCGATATATCATTCCTCAATTACTTATGAAGAACAGTTTGACAAATTCGAAAATTTTACTTGTAACCTTCTGATGTTCTTACTTGTATATTAACTATTCTGCCTAAATAAGCAATTTTTAAGTTAATTGGCGAGCTTTAATTTTTAGTGTTTCCATTGGATTTTTAAATACTCATGTTGATCTAAGGAGCACATATTGAAATTGTAGTTTGAATAAGAAGTAAGTTGTTGTGAGGTCCACATGTAAGTAGTTTTTATTTTTTTTATTTATTAAATTTTAATTTATTCTCATTTTATAAAATGAAGGATAATTTTGGTACATTAAGCTCTCGATTATACGTGCTAAAGAGCGGCTCGACTATTGCGAAGAATTAGAAAATCGGAATATAATTATAGATATATTGAGCAAACATTAATATTTCGAAACACCACTCATTATTTCTACAAATGTATATACATGGTGTAGCAAATTCTGAAGCTATAGAACTTATTCTGAAGCTTAAAACAGCTACATTTTTTGGCAATAGCCTTTGTCCAGATGTCACAGTAGCGATCACAACACGGAGTCAGGGAGAATTTTTCCCATAATGCTCTCCGATGTTGAAAGGTAGACATGAAGTTGGTTTCCTGCCAGTGGGTTAAATCCGATTCGCCGCACTTTTGGGATTCAGAATTCTTTTCAAATGGTATGAATGAACGGCAGTTTGAAATGACGCCAAAGTTCAAACGGCATTACATTTCCATGTGCTTTACTTCTAACTTGAGTCACAGCATCAAGACTAACCAATACTCTCTCGTGGTACGCAATTGCATTAACTCCAACAAGCATTCGCGCTTGCATTTTTTCAGATTGTCTTATTTTTGGAAGGCATGTTTGATCACAGGTAATGCACAACGCCGTTAATAGGGAGCTTACTTTATTTAGAGAATAGTGTAAAATCGAAATTTAAGCCAATTTGTCTTACATTTTTCATTATTCGACAACTTTAGCTGCTTGTGAGAAAGAACCACATTTTTACTTTGCACATTAATTATTACACGTTGGGAAATTCCGTCTAGAATACAGGCTTTCCAGTATTATAAATCACATATATCACTACAAGTACTATCCTTAACAATAAAAGTGGAACATTACATGGAGCAGCATCATTAATCATAAAAGAATATACGAAAGACTTAATAACGATAATCAATTTATGACACTACTCTGAGAAGAGCATTGTTTTCATCTCAGCTGCTTGAGTAGATTTCCCTTGTCAAACTGAGGTAATCTTTCCTTTACGGAAAGCTCGCTCATGAAATAAATTATTACATACATTATATATAGCATGTCGATAAATTGTATTAATTATTTCATTTTGTGTTTTTATTAATTTACATCATTAATCAATGTATGCGTGGTTGTATGTTAAATAAATTTCGGGAAATTGTTAATAAATTATCGAAATTCGTCAACAATTACCTACAGGTACATTGTTGAGAGAATGGGTTTAAATATATGGTCCAGATACATAAAATCTCTCAATAATATCAAAATTCATGATAGGGATACTCTTAAATTTCATGGGATAAACGCGTATGAACAGGAGGATTCATTTGTCACAAACGTATATAAAAATATTATATTAGTTTTCAGAAAACGAAAGGTTCAAAACTGCAAGGTTCTTTTAAAGGATGATAATTTCAGTAATAAAAATTGTTGTTTAGAGTATATTGCTTTTTTATACAAGAATAAAAAAAAACTTTGAATAAAAGCATTCACTTGTATTTTTTGAGTATGTTGGGGTTTATATTTACACAATCAAAAATTATTTAATATTTATATCTGATTTATTTATTTTTAAAAACTTATTAATTATGCGGCATCTATTTATAAATAGTTCCTGATTTAATGTCATTGATACATATCCATACTTTTTCGTGAAAATACCCATTATGTTACCAAATATGTTTTTTACCCACTTAGAGCCTTGGTAATTCCAATTTTCGCTATCGAACGGGTCACAATTTTCTAACAGAATTTGTCAGAATAATTGATATCACTGCTTAAAACAAACTGTTTCTTAAAATGTCCTGTGGCGATATCAGACAGAATATTTGTCATAAATTCTTCAATTGTCTCTTACGAAATTAAAGTCTTATTTTAACTGGTGGTACTTTATATATTATTTAACAATATTGGTGTAAAATTTGTTATAAAATAGATATAGCATATATATACATATACACACAATAAATATATTTTTATACAATATTTTCATGCATAATTTGACACTTGTGTCAATCAGAATTCTTTAATTCCATAATAAAATTCGTAAAACACTTGAAAAATTTTATAATTGAAGAATCCCCTTAACGATTGCAACGTATATGAATTGTCAATATCTTATTTCCCTTTACTTTAGAATTGTAATTTTAGAAGCATATATTTACAGGGTGCGAGAAACTGACGGATAGTAATTACAGAGAGGTGTTCCTGTGAAAATTTTGAGATATAAAAGTGGTCTTCATTTTGGTGACAGGTCAAGACTTTTTGTGATAATCGCCAAAAGTTTCCAACCAGTGAGCTTGCGTCTCTATCCCTGCCTTCCCTGCTTATTTTAAGAAGAATTACAGTAAACTTCTTTTTGCTTAGGGCGTGGTGTAAAACACTAGGTAGATTAGTTGGTAATTTAATTTCAAAAGCGAAACGCACAAGCAATTTGTTTTTCTTTTTCCAGGTAATTGGCTATATTTTACGCCAGGACTCGTGTTTTCGGTATTGTCACTTTCCAAGAAAGTCATTGCCTTCTAAAGCCGACCCGATAAAACACTCATGGGAATTCGAACACAAGTTCTTATTCTCTAATGCACATATTATTAAAAAAGTCAACTCAGCACTTAATCTCCGCTTTTTTGAAGCATTTCATGTATTGTCAAAGATCAACGTTACAGCCAATGGCCAACTCCTAAGGTAAATCTACTTCGCCTACCTAGAAAAATTTGTTATGTCTCACGGCTAGAAACGACTCCACCAATAAATTTAATTCTTCGTCAACTCAATCAAGTTTTCAATCAACACCAGCTAACATCAGAGACATAAAGAGAAGCCACCATGCTTTGTCTAGCCATGTGCCTGCTATCGAAATAGCTATCAGCAATGTTTTTAAACGGTTTTATAAATTAAACTGCACCAACAAAATTTGTGTAATTTTTTATTTAATTTAATTAGTGCAGTGTGCGCCATTATATCAATTCTTAAACTGATTGCACATTCCCATTTAGAAGAAGGAGTTCTCTTTAAACTGATTTCATATTCCTATTTAGAAAGAGGTATTCGTCCAAAACTAATTATACTTAGTTTAAACGATTTCAATTTCTAGATACAAAATATATCATAATAGCTTATCACTAACAGCTGTAGAGTAAAAAAAAAGCAGAGAAATTCGTCAAACTCACCAATATTCGAATTTTATACGATGAACTCTTTCAAACTATAAAATTTTAGCATC
>QLNU02015003.1:97451840-97483236 GCA_006491805.2 Dysdera silvatica
TACCACACGAATAAGGAATGGAAAAAAGAATGCCGCAAGGAATAGGCATAAATATTTATTTTAGATCCTATTTACGTCCAAAAGGTTCAAGAAATTGTTGAAGTATCAAAACAAGTTGAGTCTTCGTCTATTTGAAGATGTAAATGTGGCAAAATATGCTGAAAGATTAATAAGTAAATACAGCAGTTTGGAAAATTGCTTGCTGCTCTTCTTTTACTTGTTCAAAAACGTCCAAAAAATTTAAAAATTTCCATAAAATCCATCCTTACATTAGTTTTAACGTATTACTTTTTAGCCTGTATTATTGTAAGTGTTGACGATAACTTAAACTTGTGCCATGTAAAATTGAGTGACAATCACAAAACTGATGAAAAAATCCAGCTACATTAAATACTCACAGAAAATTTTCATTTGTGCTCCGTTTTCCTTCCTTTAGAAGTTTCGAATGTTTAATCATCAATTTTCCATTCGGTAAGTGTCTTGTAGTAGTTAAAAGTCATTTAGCAGAATGCGATGTCTGCCTTTTCCTTAGAAAGGCAAGTACAGTTATGGGAAAAAATCGATGCAAAAATTTGGAGATGTTGCCGAAACATCGGAGAATCAGTCGTTGAATAAAATTGCTACTTCATTTAAAATTAAATTTTTTAGACGCAAAATATAACAGAATTTAATCGCTGACAAAACTATGATATAATCATGAAAGCTTCGAAATATGGGACAGTGAGAATATGTAATTCTATGTCCGCACATTCACTGATTAAGTGAATGGGTGAAATAATATTAATAATATTTAATAAAAATAACTAGTAATTTTTTTATACAGAGGTACATTTTATGCGCTTTCCATAATTATATTTTTATATGCTAATAAATAATTATTTTAATAGATGTTTATTTTCTTATTCATCGTTCATTTTTCAAGTTTTTAACATGTTCTCTTCCCCTCTAACAATAAGTGTATCTTTTATTTTCCATAAAGGGATTCTTGAGCTACTGCTTAAGCAAAAATTAATCTAGACCCTAATATGTCCCCTTTTGAATATCTCTCTCTCCTTTTCTATTATCCTCTTTTTCAATGCCTTTTTAAATATATTTACATTATTCAATCTCTTGCATTTTTCTGGAAGATTATGTCCCATTAAATCTGGAAAAATCTGGAAGATTATGTCCCAGAGATTATGTCCCATAATCTTTGTTTTCTATATTCAATATTATAACGATCCATTTAAGTTATTAGCATCGATGAATCTAATTACCAACCATATTTTAATCTCGCCTCCTTAAGTGTTTTCCTTATCAATTTAGTATATTTGCGTGTTTATTTCACTCTCGTATACCTATATATAAACATACACATTATTTATATAAAACTCCTATTGGTAAAATACAATATATCTTTTCTACTGTTTGGAAGTCAAAACCATGACTTTTGTCAGGTATCTCGTTAGATATAGTTTTTCCTATAATATCACTTTCATTTTCAGTTCCCTTTTCTTAAGTCTCCCCACACACTATAACAATATCGATTAAAATGAACTATAAGCCGTAAATGAACGAAAAGTGTAACTCTATAATGTTTTCTTCGTAAGCGGTGTGAAAATTTACAGTTAAAATCTAAATATCGCAAACAGTTAAGAATACAATGCTCCTTGCGTGTAACTAGTGCAACTCTTCATTTCAAAGACTTATTTTACAGACAGAATATTGGATGCTTACTAACATAGATATATGTTCTGCAGTAAATTATCATTCAAAACAAAGTAATAATCGTTCTAAACAGTTGATTATGCCAAATCTTCAAGATATAGTTGTGAATAAATAAATTTCTGTCATTAGTCTAATACCTAAACCGAGTTAATAATTACTTAAATTATTCGGAACGAATAAAATTGTTGTTTTAATTTAATTTTTGTTTATTATTAAAGTAAATGCATTTTATTCTAAGACAAATACACCACAATTTAATCGCCAATAAATTTAATCCTATTAGTTATTAAATAGTGCCATTTTACGAAACAGCTAATTGCCTAAACTATCATGTTAACCAATTTTTAATTAGATGCTATTTTCCATTACATATTACTTTCATAAAAACTAACTTAGTGCATCTATTCCAAATTATGGCACTCAAATTTTTCTAATATCATCTGCAATTTCTAAGAAATCCCTTTAATTACTAAATATTTCATATCAAGATGTTGATGAACGGTACGTGTCAAGCATTTAGGGTTTAATAATATATATTTATGACTGAAAAATGAAGCATAATATAACTTTTTGTATAATGCCAGAATCTTGATAAAATTAGGAGAATTGTTATCTCCAGAAAATCTGTAAATGCCCGGATACGTATCGCATTAAAAGGAAATATGATATTTTGATTTTTTAATATAATAAAAAAAATGTTTTAAGAAATAAATTACTTTGTTCAGTGATTAATTAAAAACAGCGAGCTCTTTTGCTTAGCCAACACTTTAAACGTTTTAGACTGTAGCATTTTAAAGAAACTAGAAACAGGAGGAAGAAGAACTGCCGTATCTTTCTAGCAAATACAAAATTTAAAGAAAGAGAAACGATTTAAATTGCATGCTTTGTTTTATACGGTAAAAATTACAGAATATAAATTGCGTTTAAAAACTGTAGTCTAACATTTTTCTGTCAACTTATGTGTTCAAGCAAAATCTAAGAAGAATGAATATAAACGTATAATAACACAGAAATAAATATGTAAAAAAGAAATACTGCACAATACATTTCTTTAAATGTCTAAATGCGGTAAATGTACGCAGGTACAACCTCTTTTCAGAGGGGAACAACATGACTAGTTTGCTACAATACATGTATTAATTTATTTGATTTTGAAAGAAAAGTTTAGAATTTTGAGTAAATGAAATCAATATTGTTATTTAAGTAAGAGGGTTTTTAATTATCAGTATTTTCTTTAAGATTTGCGTCTTTAACCGATCCATTGTTGTCTCCATTACACAAATAGCGAGACTTTTTTTTTTTCTGCAGAATATTTAAGTACTTTCTCTTTTTTATTATTATGGTATCAAATACCAGCATGACATGAATTTATTTTGAACATTTTGTTCTGCAAAAATAAAACAAAATATGGGGAAGTAAAATATATAATCTAGAAATCTAGAAATATGAATTTCTATGAAAAGCATTATTGGAATCATATGCATCGCAGAATAATGCAGTTACATATATTTATTATTATTATTATTTTGTGTGTATATATACATATGCAGAAGACTTGGCTGTTTAAGAGAGAATGATGTCTAAACCAATGTCTATTAAGTTAACATTTTACAAAAAACTTGTAGCAAACTATCACCATACATACGAGTTTTGTATCAAAAGACATGTTTAAAAAAATCAATTCTTCATTAATCAGCGCATCTCTTTGCTAAGTCGTGCTCCATAGATTAGGATTTTTGTTTATGTTTGTAAGTATTCTTAAAATTTCCTTTCTTAACCTTTAGCTTACGGGACTGGAAGACAAAAAAAGTGTCGTTCCATACGGGAAAATCACCTGAGTGGTCATCTGAGTACATCACCTGAGTACATCAACCTGAGTGGCATCTGAAAGCGTCACTACATGGGGCCATGAAGGATATGTAGCTGTGCTTAAGTACAAATGAACAATGCCAAATAACTTTATTGTCCATGTATTGTACGTCAGTGGAAGATTGGAAACTTACTAATAGCCTAATAGCAGATCCTTAACTTTCGTACAAAGAAGTGAAGAAGAGGTAGGGAGGAAAAGGGTCCTGTTTGTACTATAGGCCTTTATCTCCTCCCCCTTTTCGTTACCACCCGCGATTAGGCCGTTTTTCCTACTAAACTGATCATTGACTTCCGAAGAATAGAAAAGGGGGAAAAAAATCTTTGGGACAGGGCTTATCCCAGCCCCGTTCTTTTGGGAGGTAAATCTGCTGGGATATACGTCGTCCCACCCGTAAACTAAAGGTTAAATATTGCGGCAATTATGGCCAATATTACATAATGCTATGTTTAAATTTTCACAAAGAGTACTAGCAACTTTGTTTATGAATTTCATCGACGAAGTTTGGTTTCATTACCATTTTAAAGTTTAACAAAATATTCGATTTTAGATATATCACGCAAAGTAGTTCTGGTCTTATAATTTATCCCAAAGTTATCTTCCAAAACGAACAACAAAACTTCTTGATGGCGTGCAATCACGAAGACTTTTTAGAACATCTTCTAATCGGTATATTTGCATGGCGTGCTTTAAAACAAATTACTTTATGCAAAATATTATCATTGTCACTATTAACCAAAAATCGCTCTTTATAATATTTAGAGCCCTGAGAGCAAAAATTTTCCCTTATGCGGCCCGCGACTACTACTTTACATTTTTCTACTTTCAAAGAGTTGGTGGTCAAGTGAATCTCCACATCAAACTGACTCTTTGAAATTCTTTTTGTTACTACGTCTAAAACAGTTGTTTTTAAATTAGCGGAAGAAACCTCATAGACTGAATTATATATAAAGTATATTCTGAACTATTTAGTAGGTATAAATCTATAACTAGGTTTATGTCATTTTGTCCCGAGATACCGTACGAAAATTAATACATCTTTAATTAAATATAAACCTGGCTCTTACATAAATTGTTAATCGTATGACTTCGCTGAATAAAAGTGTTTCAATCAATTAGATTTTTATTATTGGAAATAAAAAATAGTAAACACACATAACCTCAAATGACATAAAATGGGTAATGGAATCTGCATTTTTAGAAGTGATTTTTTTATAATATATAAATTTGTTTTGTTTTTATTTAGAGCTATATACACCCTATAACAAAAAAAAATCGACGCACCAAGAAGGAGTTGTCCGATTGCGATAAAAATTGGTGGATGTGAAGAACATACATAGAAAAAGAAACGATTAAAATTTCAGAACACTTACATGATTTACTTGTGATGATTACTGATTTTACTTGTTGAAACGTAAGTCCAGGGTGTCGCAAAAGGAACGGTAACACAACCGGTCGTAGAATGTCGTCTACGTACCGCTGTGCTGTAAGTGTGCCAGAAATGACCACCAAAGGGGTCCGGCTATCAAAGGAGATGGCACCCCAGACCATAACGCCCTGTTGTGGGCATGTGTGGCGTGCGATAGTAAGGGCAGGATCCCCACGCTGCCCTGGACGTCTCCAGACACGTCTGCGGTTGTCGTCAGGACACAGTTGGAAACGGGACTCGTCACTAAAGACTATACGTCCCCAGTCAGCGCAGTTCCAAGTTGATCGAGCCCGGCACCACTGTAATCGGACTTGACGGTGTAAAGGCGTGAGAGGTAAGCGGCGTAACGGTCAGCGCGAGCGTAAATTCCGCTCTCTCAGTCGTCTGCAGAGGGTCATGTTGGACACATGTGTGCGGGCCACACGTTGGATAGTTGATAACGACGAATCCGGTGCTGTGACAGCTGCTCTGACAATTGCTCTGTCTTCCCGTTCTGTTGTGGCCCTAGGTCGACCGCTGCCGTCCCGACGCTGACATCTGCCGTTGTTGACCCACTCTTGCCAGCACCGTCCAATCGCCGCATCGCTTCGACCCACATGTCCAGCGATTCTTCGATTCGTCCAACCAGCCTCTTTCAAACTCTGACATATGCTCGTAATGAGCACGAATCTTTCGGCGAGGCATTGTTACAGTCGACGTAAGATATCCGCAGTCAAAATGCAACAGAAATTTTGACCACATATTGAGAATCGCTCCTTATATACACCTGCTGAATGCGCAGTTCCGATGCGCTGGAGTTCCCGCTATTCATTCATTGGACACCAAATTTTAATCATTTGCATGTTCGGTCAAAATGTCTTTGCATACGAAATTTCATTACAATCGGACAACTCTTTCTTGGTGCATCGATTTTTTTGTTATAGAGTGT
Organism: Dysdera silvatica; assembly: GCA_006491805.2. NCBI lineage: Eukaryota > Metazoa > Arthropoda > Arachnida > Araneae > Dysderidae > Dysdera > Dysdera silvatica. Next base: position 97,457,772 of record QLNU02015003.1, read on the forward strand.
ATGTAGCTTGGATAATGATAGTGTGTTCTACCCATAATAAGACATGTCTGTGAAAGCTAGACATTGGAAAAGGAGGATAATTAAATGATTGATAATAGATAATTAATAAAATAATTAAATGATTGACTCTTTTGAACCATGGTTTTGGAAAGAATTATTAAGAATTCCTTGGGCAGAAAGGTTTACCAACAAAGAAATATTTTGAAATATTGTGCCGAAATATTACTGGAGATGAAAATGGTTAGACTTCGGTTATCCTATTCTGGTCATGTTATATGTGGTGTAATTTTCCAGTAAAGGTAATGTTTCTAGGAATGGTCATGGAGGAAGTTGAAGGCAAATCACACGATGTCTGAATATCATTAAAAGCGATTCTAACATGTGTTTGAGTCAATTGAGTTCCTGTCAATTTACAAAATTACGCAATAAAAATACAGCTAATAAAATATATATTACTACGAGCATTAATGTACTATTCTACCAATATGCTTTTTTCCAAGTTGTCAATTATTGCCAGACTCGTGTATGTACTAAAACCTCTAAATCTTGTAGAGGCAATCTATATAAGATATTATTGCCCTTCTCAGGAATAACACAACTGCCAAAAACTGGTTAACACACCATGCCACTGGGCAAGGTTTTTCGTGAGCTTAAATAGGGGAATTTATTTTATAATAATTTTCAGTACCCACGTGTAATTAGCTCCAAATAGAGCTTTTTCGTTTTAGGAGAAAGAGAGTTCCTGTCTTCGTTCATCTAGAGATCAAGACACCCCGGGCTTAACGAAGGGACCATGGTTCAAACCCAGGATGGTGAACGGCTTCTTTTCTTTTCTCCTAAAGCAAAAAAAAAAGGTCTAGTTGGTGCTAATTATACGTGAGTGCTGAAAATTTTTTTATGGGTAATCTATTCCTTACTGCCATATCTCCAGGGAACATCTTGAATTCAGCTGATGCGTAAGGCGTCCTAGAGCTAAATCAGTCGCGATACCTATTTGGCCAGAAATTTATTTTGAAATTTCCTGCATTATCCAGTATTTTATCCAATATCTATTTCAGAAAATAAATACTGAAAGCGGCCATCTAAGAATGGGATAATTCGCTTGCAAATATCAAACGTATGTTAACAATATAATTTTACACTAAAATTATCGCTTCACAGGAATCGAAAAACTCAAGTGATTTATCTCTACAGACTATATGGGGAGCTGTGTCCATAAGTAACTATTATACTTGTAACAGCCTTTATTTTCATCCATTGTAGATACATCGTGATAATATTTATGTGTTTTCCTACTTGTGCTGTTTCATTGTTTCATATAATTATTACAACAATCTGTCCTCCCTCCGGCAGCATGGTGTCCTTCAGACTCGGTAAACTTTATCCAATGCTGCTCAGGCGTATATTAGTCTGTACTTTCAGAAATATATGTATGTTATAAACCGTGTGTAAAAATACCATAATGTAACACGATTCTGCCAAAATAAATTTGTGTTGTATGGACTTCAATAAGTTTGGTCTGAATTTAGACAAGTTTTTTTTTATATCATAGAGTGTTATTTAAATATGACATAACAAATATGAATGATACGAAGCTAAAACTTTTTCCAAGATATGTAATGTCAGTTGCATATTCAGGAAGAGGGAACTGTGCTCAAACACTTTTGAATGTCGATGCTAATGATTACCGTCAAGGCCTCTGTATTTACTCTCCCGGTTTGAAGCTTTATATTTTGCACTGTACTGAAAGTCTGGGAGAAAAATTAAGTTTGATGGTGCAGATGGGTGTGCACATTGTGGCATTATAATTGGTGGTAGCATCCAACATCTCTATATCGACCAATCGAGAATCTTATAATTATTAACTCATTTAATATTAAGTACTTATTATTTGAACTACGAAATCAACAAACTAATTTTTCATCCCTTATTAAGCCTTGAGCAAGTGCGCTACTCCATATATTATTTACACTGATTTATTCAACTTTATGTCTCTGTAAAAGAACCCACTTTTTCTTCTCTTCCTTCTCAGCACACAACCTTGCTAGCCTATATTAAGCTTGATGTGAAATACTATATATTCGTAATTCTATATCTTCGTAATTCTATATAGTCTATATCTTCGTAATTCTATATAGTCTATATCTTCGTAATTCTATATAGTCTATATCTTCGTAATGCTATATCTTAGTAACAAAAAAAATTATGAAAGCATAGGCAAATGCAGGCTTCCCTTTTCCCATCCATTCAAGTTTTTTTGCGAAGCGCTGCCATCAACAGTATTAAATGGCACATTAAATTTTAATGACCTTAAAGACCTTAATACATGCACCATGTTTCCAAACCCTAGTTAAACATTCTCGACAGCTACATGATTAGAAAATAATATAAGCCTTTTCCTCACAACCACCTTTCCTCCTTCCATTTCTTTTTTCGAAGATCGTGTTTGTTCAAAGTACAGAGATGTATTTTCGGTGAAAATTTTGATACACAGAGAACAGCAATATCAGTTTTATTAAAAAATTCAAATATATTGTCCCACTTCAATGCACAAGACTCGTCAGACGAGCTTTTGTTTTTGAACCTGATTTAATCGAACCTTTTTTTATTTATACAAGTCAAACACTACGCAGATTAAATAAAGCAACAATTTTTATCAACTTTTTTAGGCGTAGTAATATTAACACCGATGTTATGGCATGGTTAGAAGCGATGTTTTCCCGAAAACAAACAAATGTTTTCTGCGTCCAGTGGAGCACGATTGCGCCACCTTCTACAATTCGGGCAAAAGTTCTACCAAAAAAAGCAGTCCATGTACTGCCTCATTCGGCGAAATATCCGGTTTCGGAAAATACGCTTTGAATTCGGTCGTAGGGAACGAGTTTTCCTCATCCGTAGCTCAGATTGTAGAGCTCCTGTCCGGATTGTATAAAGTCATGGGATCGTGCCCCCACCGGACGCAGAAACATTTATTTTATTTTCGAGCGTTTGATCACCTAACCGTGCCATAATATCGGCGTTAATATTACTACGCCTAAGAAACGTTGATAAAAATTGTTTCTTTATTCAATCGAACCAGCCCAACAAATTTACATAAGCGAGGATTGGAATAAGTTTGAAGCACATAAGTGGCTATTTCGTTTTACTCATGCTTCCTTAAAATTCATTTAGTTGAAATATGCTTACTAAAATAACGCTGTTTTTTGTATGTCTGCAAAGAAGTAGCACCTTTTACGTTAAATGGAATGTTATCCAAAATTTATATGCACGACCATCTACGTCTGGTGAACCAAATTTGTATAAGTCACCCATAATTTAATTACAATCATATTGAATTCCAGATCACGAACTTCCTTGCATAATCAACCAATCTTGTTTTCACTTCGGTCAAAAAATAAGAGGAAATAATTTTCCATAGAATCAAAATGCGCAAAAATTTGGCATTTTCGGGAATATTATGGCCACCTCGAAGCAAAGGACATTACTGCCTTGTGCGGGAGTGAAATATACAGATAATTTAATCGTTATGTTAGGGTTTAGTATTGCAGTTCTGAAAAAAATGCTCTAAACATTATATAGGCATGCCATTTGAAACTTTATTTATATGACGGTTTAAAAGTATGATTATGTCTTGGTTTGCCAACATTTTACTGGTTGATTAACTCCTTCTCTAAGTTTATTAAAGACATGGTATACACTCTGTTATACTTCGTTATTAATGACTTATAAGTAATTATTATTTCCTTGTGTTGCCATCGAAAAAGAAAAACGAAAGTAAAAGAAAGATCAGTAAAATAGATGTGCAAGATTCAAAATTATTAAATTTAATAACAAAAAATTAAACACACCGCCAAGTACTGTTGCAAATGTCGTTAAAAAAGACAAAGAAGTTTTATGAATTAAAACGTCATTCATCAAGAATTTATTCATTAAGATGTCATTACTCACAAGAAGATTATATGTGTGTGTGCGTGTGCGTATGTGTGTGTGTATTTGTGCATGAATGAATAGACGTGGACATTTTCCATTAGACTACATCGTTATTTGAACTGAAGGCTATATACATTTTAAGGACATAGAAATCAATAAAGAAAGTAGTGAAATTAAAGGACACAGAATTTGGAGCAGGTAATGTATGCTTTCACAGGCTCAAGAAAATAATTAACTCGCATAATATTAAAGTTTATTGTAAAACAGCAAATTAGATACTGTTAGCTGACAAATTTTCCTAGAGTTTGTTCATATAACCGACAACGGTGTATACTCTAAAGAGCATGCATTTATTGATGATGGAAGTGGGCTGGTCTTGAAGAAGATGTCCTCACGAACATTTGTTCTTGTAGCAGAAAACTCCGCGCTACGTTTAGAAACAAGTAATGACGTTAGCCCTTTTGTTAGACGATGAAGCTGCTCGTAAATTTAAACTTAAGCTCTTAGGATTAGTAATCATTTAATTTATACCTAACAACCCTCAACTCCTATGCTGAAACTATTTTTCCAGTCTATTGGAAATCCATTGTCGAAGTATAGAAAACACCTGGTCAATGGTGAAGCACATGGGCAATTTTGAACCTGTTGTCGATAAATACCTCACAAAGGACAACGCTCCTTTTAAATGTTTAAATAATGGACATCTAAATAATGGATTCCTGCTAGCGTTGAACATTAAATGTTTATAAAGCACAGTATATTCACTATTCGCCGACTGAATATAATCATATTGTGCCCACCAAAACTTAGTTTTTATAAATTGCTTTAAAATGTGCACTAAGTGGATGTATTTAAGTGATGTAGGATAGCGCAGAATGTAGCGAAGAAGTTATTGGAATGTTTGAAATCTTTTGTATTTAAAATAGAAAAATTTACGAGACACATATGAAGACAATAAACCACTAATTCTAATCAAAGCGCCTGCATTAACACATACACGTTTATTTGAGGACTACAACGGAGATAATAAATATTTAGTAAGTTAAGTTAATGCAATTATTATGAAAGTCGCAAATTGGTTAGGACTGGAATTTGATTACGAAACACATATTACAATTTTGAAGTCCCAGTACCTAAGCAAGGTAATTTTTTTTCCATGGGAACAAAAAAGGTATAGATGCGTCTGAAGACATATTTCTGAGCCTGTAATAAACATAATCATTTAACAAATTTTCTAAAGCTTTCTGCTATTGTCATGCATCAATCTATTTCAGATCTAAATATTCCGAATTGTGAAAAAGTTTAGAAATAAATATGAATATTACATTAATTTTACAACACCCACGTATAAATACATTCTAACTAGAGCTATTTTTGTTTAGAAGAAAAAGAGACGTCGTCCTATCCTGGATTCGAACCAGGGTTCCTCCGTTTAGCCCGGAGTGTCTTGGACCGCTAGACGAACGAGGACAGGAAAAAAGCTCTTTCTCTCTATGTACATAAGGATAAAAGGTATTGTTATCTCTCATAGGGATAACACAATTGCCAAATAATGGTCAACACACAAAGCCACCGGGGCGAGATTTTGTGAAATTTCGTGATGGAATTTTTTTACAATAATTTTTCAACACCAACGTATAAATATAATGAACTTGTTCCTGTCCTCTTTCGTCTAGTAATCAAGACATTCCGGGCTCAACGTGGGGGGGGGCGGGGTCCTGGTTCGAATCCAGCGGGAAGGCGTCTCTTTTTCTCCTAAACAAAAATAGCTATAGTTTGAGCATGTTTATAAATATGTGTTGAAAAATTATTGTAAAAATAAATTCCCCCGCGAAAACTGACCAAATCTCGCCTCGGTGGCATTGCGAGTTGACCAATATTTGGCAATTGTGTTATCCCTGTGGGAGGTAATAATACCTTACAGTAAATATGATCTTCGTAAACTTTTGGGTCCTTTACATCGAGACCTTTAAAAGTAAGAAAAAAATATTTCATTCGAATCCTATTAGGCACCTATTTACATAAATGACCCAGCAAGCATAAAAATATTATTTAATCATCAAGACGTTTATCAAAAATATTACGGCAACATTTACTGTTATAATATTACATGCAAATCTCTACTAGAAAGAAACATAGCATTAAATGTCGGGGATTTAGAGGACAGTTCTCGATGCTATTTTTCATTGACTGAAATTGTGCGCATTTTAGCAAAATGCAGAAAACGCAATTTGGCGTAGATATACAGACCAGCTGCTAAGAAAATATACTACAAGATGTGGAACTCGCGGGTGGCAGGTTTATATTTTTACACCGTCCTTGACGTTGTTGCACTTAATCCTTGGATAATCTTCAAGGGATCCAGGGGCTACAAAATTTCACGTTCAAAATTTATTCTTGCGCTCGTGGAAGAACTCTGAATTGGTGCTTTGCGTAACATATGACAGGAGTACAGACCCCAAAACGAAAGAAGTACACCTTTCAACTTTGCAAGGGAAAGAATAAGACTTCAGTCAGCAATGAGGGATGTCAGAAACCAATTTGTCGTAACTGTGTTGCTGTCACTGTCAAGAGTGCATAGTGTTCCATCTGCGCTAATGTCTAACGAACTTTGGAATATATTGTGTGTTTATTCATGGTTTATATTTTTTGTAATATCACTTTGAAATAATTTTTGCGCTAATTTGTATCATTGGTACTTGTATCTTTAGTTTGGTTTCTTACCATTTTTACTCCGGTGAAAGAATATCGTGTAATATTATACATTACATTACATATTGTCGTTTAAAAAAACTATAAGCATGGAAAGAAACTATCTCTAAACACTAGAACAAAAGCCTAACTATAAAAATTAAAATAAATAAACTAAAACTATAGAAACTCTAAGAACTTGTAAAGTTGAATTTCAACGTCGTTATGTCAATAAGCGGATCATTTACTACTTTGATATGGCTTACTTTTATTATGAGAGTCAAGTTGACTCCCAACGGCGGTTTTAGGTTAGTCTAAAATCCAGCTGGTCTAGTTTTAAAAACAAATCAATGACAAATTTGATGGATGGAGTTGCTGCATCAAAAAATCAGCCTTCTAGGATATTTATATCACAATAATTTTTATTGGGGACTCCTCGCAAGTTGTAAATGGCTTCTATGTTATTTTCTGCCTGTTGTTGACAAAAATTTGTGTGTTTTGATTTTGGTGATTATGTATAAATTAGATGATGACCTGATACTATTGTGCGCGCAATTGGTGACATATGCATCAATTGACTGACTCACTGACTTACTGATTTATCGGTTGATTGATTCATTTATTGACTGATAGCTGCAGTAGTGGATTTTTCTATAAGCCTAGGGACCTCTGTCCTAGAGTTCTGGGCTACGGATGATTGGTTGCACATTTATGGCGCAAGGACAAGTGTCATTCTGCGCCAGACAATGTGAGACCGTACATACGGATTTTAGAACGAAACAAATTAAAAATACTACTGGGCAAGGAAATTTTCATTTGAGGACATGGAGGACTTTTGATTATCTAAGCTTGCGTGTAATTTTAGTCTTAATTTTGGACTGGAAATATTCGTATATTTCTACATTTGCAAATTAATAGTTGGCTTATTCACCATTATACGATCTTAAAATCCTCTACTCTATAAAAGTTACGCTTTTTGTGTTTTGGAACTTATTTTATTATTTAATCCATATTGTTAAGGATAGTACATACATACATTGTACATACATTGCATACGTTTTCGAACCCTACGAAAGTTCGTGAGCATGACAATGGAAGAATTTTCTGTGCTTTATAATAAATTTTTCCTTTCAAACCGCTAACAACTTACAACACCATATGTCTTTACCGCATTCTTGAAATTTCACCAGAAATGCAAAATTTCAATGCCATTTAAATTTTGCGCCGGCAGTCTTGCAATTAGACAAGGCACCTTAATTAGCGGTACATTCCGTTCTTGCAGCTTAACGTCCCTAAAACCTTAATCTGGTACTGATGGTAAGTTATGCATTTCAAGCAATTTAACAACTCGACGGTACGTTATACATAACGTGGAACGCGAATTACATATTTCTCTTTATTACGGGTGTGAGCAATGCCTTGCTACAGCATGATATAACGTCCATCTACATATATAAAACAGCCCTGCGGTGGAGCAGTGTGGTAACGCGTTCTCCTATTGCGCGGCTAATCCGGGTTCGACTCCCAGCAGTGCAAAAAGAACGCTTACTCAGAGATCTCATAAAGATCGCACTGCTCACTGTAGTCCGGGGTTTGGTTCCCCAGGCCTTAAGAGGTTCGGATTCCTCGGAAAACAGTAGGTCCCGGCGCAGCATGACCACTGTAGTCTTTGAGCCGTAAAACCAAAACGCAAAGCAAACATATATAAAACATTTTACTGAGTACTTACGAGGTGAAATTGATTGGTGACATAACACTACGCAGTATAAATGGATTTAAGATGAAAAACAACATTTTAGGCGTAGGAGAAAATTTGTACACATTATTCGACGTATGTTCTAAAAGGGCGATGACCGCCCCTCGTCAGGAATTCGAGTGAACTTAAACTAATCAACACTGAAGCGTTGCCATATCTCAAAAAAAAACTATAAGCATGGGAAAGAATCTATTTCTAAACACTAAAAAACAAAAAAAAATAACTATAAAAATTAAAACAAAAACTATAAATACTTTAAAAACTTGTAAATTTTAATTTCAACGTCATTTATCAATAAGCAAATCATTTACTTTGATATGGATTGCTTTTATTATGTGAGTAAAGTTGACCCCCAACGGCGATTTTAGGTTAGTCTAAAATCCCCCTGGTCTAGGGTTAAAAAGCTGGTCTGGTCTAGTGTGGAAAGAAGAAGCAACTACTCGTTCTAGAGTTCGTAGTGTTCAGAAGGAAAAGCTCAACAGGTTGAGAACGGAGTACAAACGAAATCACTGCAGGAACAGTGGTCGAATGGACTCCTGTTGGGTTCTTAACCTTTCTAAGCGACGCCTAAGTGATTGTGAAACTTCTGTGCTGTCACATGGCTTGAATTTTACGCCTACACCCTCGTCGATTCCGGTTTCAAAAATCCTTTCGGCTATTGAACTGGCCTTGTGGAACATGGCGGAGATAGGTGTGTTGAAGTGCGCATTGAGGTTTCAAGAGTGCTATTCGAACGGAAGGCACTTGTGGATAATCTTTCTGTTCCTGAACGGAAAGCCCTGAAGGCGCGCAAAGACAGTGAAGAGGTTGTGGTCTTACCGGCAGATAAGGGTCGTACTACTGTTGTGATGGATAGGTCGGTTTACGATGATAAAGTAATGTCACTTTTAAATGATGGCGATACCTATTCCGTTGTAGATAAAGACCCTACTGGTTGTATTGAGAGGCATATGAATGGTCGCCTGCTAAAACTTCACAAAGAGTCGAAACTGGATGAGAAACTTTACTCGCGACTCCGTTGTTCGTCTGGAAGAATACCGCTGTTCTATGGACTCCCAAAAGTCCATAAACACGATATTCCTCTTAGACCTATTGTGAGTTTTTGTAGTTCGCCAACATATGCACTTTCTAAATATCTTGCAGGTATACTATCTCCTCTTGTTGGGTGCTCTGAACGGTCGGTGTCTACCTCTGAGGAGTTTATTTCTTCTATCAGAAACGTAAAAATCGCTCCCGATGATGCTATGGTGCCTTTTAGTGTTGTTTCACTTTTCACCTGTATTCCAACTAATTTGGCGGTATCAGCAGCGTTGGAGCGATTGAGCCATGATAGAAGACTGGAAGAAAGAACTAGCCTTAGTTCGGAAGAGGTATGTGGTTTGTTAATGTTATGTTTGAATTCCACGGTTTTCGGCTTCAAGTGCAGATTTTACGGACAGATGAAAACAAAATGCAAAATAGAAATTATTCATGATTTCATTCCTACTGATAGTGAAATAGAAATTATTCATGATTTCATTCTACTGATAATGAAATGATGAGTTATTGAAGCCATGCTGTCAGCTCTCATAGCTGGTAGCCATTTAGTTTAAAGCAACAGAAGCATGAAGATGCAAACCAGGCAATTCTACAACTATTTGCAAATTACCCGATCACTAATCATTTTCCGGTGACTTCATGCAGTATTCGCGGTTAATGAGGAACGAAGTGACTCTATATTTAACATATGATTACTTTCTAGACGTTATGAAATATGCGCCTCAGATCCTCAGCTTTTGTTTTGACGGCTCATCTTTTTCACTTTTCAGGATTTCTTTACATCATGCAGAAAGACGTGGAAAACCGTCAAAGGGCCTGTGAAATAGTCGTTACGTATTACTGCACACAACTATAGATACTCAAGTATTCGGACAAGGAATAAGATGCCAAAAGCCACGCATATATTTATACCGATATTTATCAATATCGAAATATAATCTACCCTTCTTTTGTCCTAGTGTACTAACGACCGTTTAAGGAAAGCTTTCTGGGCTGAATCCGTATTTTTCTGTCGCAATATTTCTCTTTTCATATTCTATAGCCTTCTCGAAAACGATTCTGAAGATGGTATATCAGATGGTTGAAGATCAAATGTGGCATTTCTTTTTATCCTGCTGTTGTTTTGTTAATTAGAAGAAACGTTAACAAATCCGTGAAATGGATGAAACGTCAGACTCGATTTCAGTATGCGAAACTTTTCTTTTAAAATATTTAAATAATTGTAACGATTTTTATTTTCTTATAGAACAAGCCTTCTTTAACAAGGGTTTATGGAAGTTTGGTAAAAGAAATGGGGGATAATATTGCAGAGATTTTACCAGTGCCAGATTTATGTATATGCCAAATAGGTCCCTCGATTTTTAGGGTCGCGAGAAAGCCTGGTGTCATTAAAATTTAAGCATCATATTAACTTTGTTTATTTACAAATATCCGTAAACTTTTCATTATTGATAGATTTGAATATCAGTGCTAATGACTTCAAGGAAAAGCTAGTGATCTATTGACAGAATATGAGATGGATATCTTCTTTAAGGGCCTTTGCGAACCATAATCCGGCACTTGATCTAATGACATACGGTTAAAATGATATCCATATCGGTGGCTGTGTATATTACAGAAAAATGTGGTTTGATGGAATAAGAATTATATTCGATGAATACTGTTGTTTGTATTAAACTCATTCATGTGGATATTTTTATGAACGCGCTGTATGTCATCAAAGTATGTACTCACTAGTTGGCTTTAAAAGAATTGCACAATCCTTTAAAACAACCATGAAAACAAAAGCCTTGTTGGCGTCTTTGCTTCTTTCTTGGATGAGAAATCTAATTGGAAAAGGGTAACTTGTTTTGGAAGTCTTTCTAGTCTGCAAACAAAACTGACTTCCACAAGACGGAGATTAAAGCAAACAAGACATTTGCAAATTATCTTCTCGGAACGCTTTATAACTGATTTGAAAAGAACTTGATTTAGTGAATCACAGGATGAATTCCACAAATAGTTCAGACAAGGGAATTGCGGCATTACCATTGCTATCGATTCAATTTCATAGTCATTACGTGAAATTGACCGAATGCATTCTATTTATGTTTGGAAAGGACGCAAATGCAAACGAATTGTCAATTACAAAGGAAAGGAAGAAAAAGATCGTGCAATTTCTTGTTACTATACGATTCTATCGCATAATATCTGATGCTAAATTATTCCTTTTGAACTATACTGTGTCGTATTTTGTAAAATTTAATACTTTTGTTGTTTGCGAACCAAAGGAGTTTACTTTAGGCAATTACGGTCGTAGCGAAATAACTGAATAGGCTTGTCAGGACGAGTTAAGGGTTACATTATAACTTAATTTTAGCTCATAATGGCCAAGGGAAAAAATTTAAAACCGTCAGGGGCTTTTTCTAAAATTAAGTGTGCGCAGCTTTTTTTACCATGCCTTTGGGAGTCTTCTCAAATATGATTCATACACGAGAGAGAGAAAGAATTCTTGATATGTCTTACGAAAAAATACCATGCATGTGCTTTTAGAGAAAAATCTAAAATGATGCGCCCAGCATGCGCACGATCCTCCGCTTCTTCCCGGGGTAGTGTTTGCCGTTCAATTGCCGTTGCAGGGTGTAGTTGTCCGGCTCTTCTCTGGATGGTTCTCATTTTCCGCTGGAGTTGTTCTAATTCAGTGTTGGACCATTTGATGATCCCGAAGGAGTAGGTGAGCACTGGTACCGCATATGCGTTAATGGCTTGCGTGGTGTTTTTCCCGCTCAGTTTCGTCTTCACAATGCTTCTAAGTCTTTCTTGGAATGCTTGCGTGAGCTGGACTTTGACTTTCTTGTGCTCCTGTTGCCGTTTTTGCATTATCCCTAGGTATTTGTAGGTTTCGCCCTCGTCCAAGGTCTTCAGTAGTCTCCCGTCTTCGAGTTCGATGCCTGGTAAATCTTCTTTGCTATTCTTCTGTATTTTGCACTTATCGAGGCCGAATTCCATTCCTATGTCCTTGGAGAATGTCTCTGTTATACTGATGAGTTGTCGGAGTTGGGTGATTGTTGGCGCGTATAGCTTGATGTCATCTACGTACATGAGGTGGGAGACTTTATGTAGGTTTCTCTTGTCTTTCTTCAGCATGTATCCGTATTTACTTGCGTTCAGCATCCTTGACAAGGGGTTTAACGCCAAGCAGAACCACTGGGGGCTTAGTGCGTCTCCTTGAAAGATTCCGCGGCGGATGGGGATCTCGGCCGTTTCTATTTTACTGTCTGGCGTGTTTAGCTGTAACCGGGTTCTCCATTGTTTCATGCTGCTCTGTAGGAATCGGATGATTGAGGGATGCACTTTGTATATGCTGAGTATTTCAAGGAGCCACGAGTGCGGAACAGAGTCGAAAGCCTTCTTGTAGTCTATGTATGCGGTGTTGAGTTTTCGCTTTTGTTTTCTTGCTTGTTCCAGGATAACTGAGTCGATGGTAAGCTGCTCTTTACATCCCAGAGTCCCTTTCTGGCATCCCTTTTGTTCTTCCGTCATTAAGTTGTTGCTTTCGCTGTGCCGGCTTATTTTTTCAGAGATGCACCCCGTGAGTATCTTGTACAGGGTGTTAAGGCACGTAATGGGTCGGTATTTCGCTGGGTTACTGGTATCCTGGTCCTTCGGTAGGAGGTAAGTTATTCCCTTGCAGAGGAATTCAGGCATTTTGCTGGGGTCTTCAATTATCGCCGTAAGTCTGGTATTGTTAAAATTTCTCGAACAGAAGTGCCGTCAATACCCGGAGCTTTCCAGTTGTGCGTACGTTGGATTACCTGCTGGAGTTCCTCTATCGTGATGCCCGTGTACTCCATCTCCTCTATTCCTCTCGTAGCCTCCATTTCTTGCTGAATCCAGGGGGCGCTTTTGTGCTGTACTTCATTGGACCATAGTGTCTTCCAGAAGGTCTCTATTTCTGCTGGCTTTGGGGCTTCGTACTTGTCTTTGTTCGCTGGGGTCTCTCGAAGCTTCCTGTAGAAGGCCTTCTGGTTTGCTTGGAATTGCATGTTCTGTTGTTTTCTGTTGGTATAGTCTTTGTATCTTCGGAGTCTTCTGGCGTATACACCCAGTTTTTGTTTGAGGGTATCCAGATATTCGCTGATGTGTTTATTGGGCTCTTCGTGTCTTGTATGAATCCTATTTCTCTTAAGGGCCATCTTCACTTTCCTCACTAATTTCTTACTCCTATTTCCCTGCATGTACTGGGTTATTCGCCCTATGCTGCTGCGGAGCTCTTCTATTCTTTTCTCCAGTCTCACTTGCCATGGTGGTTGGGCTTTGTTTCCTCTGTTACTTCGGCCTTCGTTCCTTACTTCGTACCCATTGGCGCGTGATGCCGCTACTGCTGCACAGTATATGGCGGTGTGTATTTCCTGTAGGGAGTTGTGGTTCTGTAGGTGTAGTGGTAGAGTATGTTCATTGAGGATCTTGGTTGCTTTGCAGAGTTTCCAAGATGCCGGTTGGCGTGGTATTCTTGGCCTTGTTGCGGCATCCGAGCCTTCATATTCCGCCAGGGCACATTGGAAACCTTCTTCCATTTTCTCCACGTCCCTCCTCTCTTCTTCTTCTATGCTTGGTTGGAGCGGTTCTCTTGCGCTACTAGCTGGTGCTTCAGGGTTGGCCACACTGGTTGAAGTGTTTGCCAGGTCATTGGCGACTTCATCTCTTAACCTTTGTAGTATGGGCTCTGCTAAGAGATTTCTGGTTATTATGTTCCTGCGTTGGGTTGTTATCCTTTCTATACTGATGTCCAGGTGTGGGTACTGTTGTGCGAATTTGGCGTGAAGTGTGGGTCTGTAATTTGTCATGTCTGTTTCCAGCTTTGTAATCGTATAGTAGGTGCGCATGATGTAGGTGTTCATATCTATTGTCCATGACATGCGCTGGCGTGGTCTTTCAGCCCTAGTGGTTGCACCTATACTAGGCTGCAAAGCACTTTGGGCTGTGTTGGTTCTAGTAGCCGTTCAGTTGGAGGCGCCGCTACAACCGCCGACACCTCCAAGGAGAGACTATAAATAGGATGATTGGAGATCAAGGAGAGACTATATATATATATTTTACCTTAAGGTTGTGAATGTTTTGAACATATTGTATATCATCAACCATTTTCAACTCACTGAGAATCGAGGTCTCTGTTATCATATAATGATGAAAGAAATTGAGAGGAAGCGCTCTTAAGCTCATCACGCTTTCTGTTGACAAGTTGAGAATACAGTTCATCAAGGGTTTTAAAACTCAGTAACCACAGTCGAATTTCTACGTTTATGGCGAGATTCATCCACTCACCCATCCAGTCAGTGACCGCTGTCCGGGTTGCTGACTAGATATGCATATGTATTTCCTCCTAACGCCATTCAACAGGAAGACCATCGAACGCCATCAGAAAAATCAGTAAATTAGTTTAAGTATATTTAGATCACCATGTCAGATAGGAGTTTTTTAGAAAATGCCGGCAAGTCTTGAAAAAAATGAGCACTTGAGTAGTTTAATTATTTTATGGTGAATTATTGCAGCCATATCACATGTCAGTCGAAAAATAAAGCAAAAATACGTTATTATCGTTGACCTACTCATCTGAGGGAGATACAAATTACACTGAAATAAAAACAGTCTTGAGTAAGCTATCATCTGTTTCCATAAACAAAATGCAGTTTCACTTTAGATCAACGGCATATACTAAGAGAGCTTTCAAGATATCGCGCTGACATATCTTATCGAAAGATTTCGAGGAAGAGAAGGAACACTTTGACTTTTAACTTTGACTTTGAAACTCTGCACTATAACTTATAGCTTATCTGTGGTAATACATATCACCACAGATAAGCTATAAGTTAACACGTTTAGGGTAACGATGTTTATTTTTTAATATACAAGTTCTCGTCTAGACTAGGGTTTATGATAACGCTGAATTGGACATATTTCATTTTACTGAATAGAGAGATAAACAAATTTTCCTTTGATGGGCTTTAAAATATATTTGGAAATATATTTACAATTTTGAGTATTTCCAATTCGAAATTTTTAGCTTTGCTCTAAGGATTAATTTGTCCTTCAACTTTTCGCCGAAAGGCGACGTCAAGAAAATTTTGGCTAGAAAAACTGACAATTCTCTGAAAAGCTCCAAATAAAACTGGAAAAAAATTAAGAAACAATTTTTATCAACGCTTTTCAGGCGTTGTACAGGTAATACACGTAGTTGCACAGGTCGTTGTACAGGTACCTGTAATAGTAACGCCGAGGTTATAGCATGGTTATGTACTTGTATGGACTACTATAAAAATAAAAAATTGGAAAGTTGGTGTAGATTTGTAATAGACTCCATGTTCCCAATGTAAGCCAAATGATGAACATATCAATGGGATAGAGAAGAAGGAATGTGTTTTTAAGATTGCGTATCACACATGATGTACTTGCAATCAAGAATCCAATCAAAATATGAAAATAATTAAATGATATTTCGCCGTTTTTGACCAGAATTTCTTGTAAACTTAAAAACAACTTTTCTGATTCGGCTACAATTTCTCTAATTTATACAATAATTTTCAGAACCCAGGGAAAGTTATTACGTAAGCAATATTTTGGCCATTTCAACCCCACCCCATTAAGCAAAAATTAACATTGGCTAACACAGGAAAATAAGACCAACGGCAATCACCCCACTATAGTGCTTACTTAATACTTGAACCCTCCCCCACCTATAAATAGCTCAAACTAGAGCTTTTTTCTTTTTGGAGAAAAAGAGACGCTTTCCCCGTCCTCGATTCGAACCAGGGTCCCTCCGTTGAGTCCAGAGTATCTTGATCGCTAGACGAAAGAGAACAGGAGCAAGGAGCAACGTTCTTTTTTTACGTACATAGGAATGTAAGATATTATTACCCTTCTCAGGGATAACACAATTGCCAAATAATGGTCTCAATCTAATTCTCTCTAATAACACAATTGGGTTTTATGCTGCAAGGACAGATAAGTCACTTCGCTTCGGAACCTTCAGTTCCTTAAGAAGTCCCAACCTCGATCGCCGGAGTAATCAAACACATGACTGCGAATCGGTAGCAAAAACATACGTCCATCCCAGTGAACTCATTACCACTACAAAACCTAAGAGCTCTAATACGTGTATACAGGTTGTAACTGAATTAATGGTCAGAATTTTAAGGGGTGATAGCACCCATCAAGATGAACAGTATTAAATATGGGACCTAGAGTCGCAAACAATTTACAGCGCTAGTTCGAAAACCGTCCAGCATCGACAAATATTTACAACTAGTGCATGAGAGGCATAAAATACAACTCAGGTTAGTTAATCCAGTGCCTAGCCGATTGGGGCATCGCATCTTGTGCCTCTCAGGTTCTGGTTGTAAATATTTGTGCATGCTGGACAGTTTTAGAACTGGCGATGTAAGTGATTTGAGACCCCGTGTTCCATATCTAATACTGTCTGTTGGAATATGTATGTGTATATTCTCGTATCTGTGTTCAATGTCATCTGCAATTGACCCATCGGTATAGTGGACTCTTCCTTCCGGTTTGTTGATCATGTGACGTGTAAGCGACCCCATGATGCTGGGTCTGGCGGTCGCCTTCCTCGGGTACGCTGCTTCTATGGCTTTATGTGTAACCAACAAGCTTTCTGTAATCTATAGTGGATAAATAAGAAGTGGATTTGATAAAATGCATTTATTAAAAATAACATTCCATTATAATTTAAAAATATAAGAGGGGCCACGGGGAGTATAGAAGGTGCCCCCCCCCCGAGCAAAAAAAAACTTGACAGCCAGCCACTGGTTTAAATAATTAAATATTTAACTGTGATTACGTATATTTTATGTCTTTTACACGTAGTGCGCCTGTCGTGCACCCCAGTATTGTAGTTCTGTCAGGGCGGCTGTCACTTTCTGACTATGTGTTGGTTTTATTATTCCCTGTGTCTTGTGTAAGCATGGTTCAGATTCCTCCCCTTCCCCGTTGTCAGCAAAAATAAGCAAATCTCTCCCCCTCCCCCAAAGATGCTTACGTAATACTTGAACGGCCCCTAATAAGCGAATAAGTAAATTAGCTTTAATTTCTTTCTTTAATTTTTTTTAATCTGTTGGGGAATCCAGTGGCTTGGTTGTTTAAAGCGTTAGCCTGGCAACTTACTCGAATGGCAGTTCGAATCCCCGCGTGCTGTTTGTTTCTTTGGAAACGTATTGTGTTTCGGAGGTCATGTAAAGACAGCGGTCCCATCTAAGACAGCCCAAAGTGTAGCTTTGGGACGTAAAACTAACAAACTAAACCAAATTTTAAACTTTTATGTCACCGAGAGTCTACTTAGTAGTAATGGTTCGATATCGGTTAAAAGGATAATTTTCCAGAAAAATCAATTTGCTTTAGTCAATAGAACAGGGTATATTTTAAGATAGCAAATCATAGGCAATTGACCCATTTTGCGATTTATTAGTGTCATAAATATCCGTAAATATAACGAAAAGGCCCGCAGTCTTCTGTCCAAGGGCGCCGTTAACGGGGGACAGGCGGACCTGTCCCCCCAATGTTGGTATTAGGGTTCCATCCCCCCCCGCCCATTTCAAACAAAAATTTTATAATAGGTAACCTCATTTAAAATATTTTCTCTTTCTTTTCTTTTTTTTTTAATCTAAGGAATGCGGTTATATTTTTCGGCGTAGTGTATTTAGTACGAAATAAAAAAATGCACTTTGTCATTTATTTGATGTAATTATACCTTTTGTTGGATTGTATTATATAGCGCTTTTTTTTTTGAGTGGCAGCGTTTTCAGTGACATATTATCATTTCAACATTAAACGTAACGTTTTTAATAACGTTACAACTATAGTTTAACTCTAATTTCGTTTTAGTTTTAGTTTTTTAGTTTTATTCTACTTTAATTTTAACTCTATTTTAATTCTATAATAATTTTCCAACTCTACTTTAATTTCGCAAGCTCAAGGACTTTTTTGTCCAAGTAATGACATTATCAACGACATAAATTAAAGGAACTGTCTACACCAGGGTTGTCCAACATACGACCCGCGGGCCACAATCAGACACTCTGACAGCTATCTAGAAAAAAAAATCCAAAACACAAATTTTAGATCTTTTAAAATAAGGAAAAATCGCGGTGACCATATGGGTGTGACCCCCTTCCATGTCCTAAGTAAATAAATGAATAACCAGAAGAAACTTTGAAGGGAGGCTGGCGTTCATCCCCTTCCCCTTTTTTTTGTTTTGTTTTTCGAAACAGCTGACTTGCGAGATCGGTGAAAAACTTCTAAAAGTGGCCCGCTATCAAGAAAGGTTGGACAACCAAGGATAAGATTCCAAGTATAGGACTTCTGATCTAATAATCTCGTAATCTAGGGTTGATTGTTGCTCATTGTTAAAAGCATGCTAAAATATCCCCAAATTTTGGAAATGGCCAATATGGGTTCCCAATTTTCATCTTTTTATCCTGATTGCTCCTGACAAAATTCCGCATAAAGGTTTGAATTTTCTATGAACGTTTTCATTACGGTGTATATAAAGAACAGGGAAAAATACGCAAATGATGTCGATCCTGTAGGC
Organism: Dysdera silvatica; assembly: GCA_006491805.2. Lineage (NCBI taxonomy): Eukaryota > Metazoa > Arthropoda > Arachnida > Araneae > Dysderidae > Dysdera > Dysdera silvatica. Next base: position 97,476,767 of record QLNU02015003.1, read on the forward strand.
AAATCATGGATTGGTCCAGGAATTCCTCTAAAACCCAATTTTCGAATTTGTTCATTATTGGTATCATTACTCCATGAATAATTATAACACTCATTTTCCGGCTCATTTTACCCTTCGCTTTCCTTAAAATCAACGACTAAATCTCCGGGTAAAAATAAATAACCTAATTCATCATTGAAAAAATCACTTTAAAGATCATAGCTTTCAAAATCACTTTGGCCATTATCAAATTATGTATAGCATATGGCGTCATGTAAACCGTGTTTACGAGAAGCCATTTCAAATAAAATGAAACAAAAGATGCCACGCAAACAAATAAACAAGCAAATAATAAAATTAATTTGCAAACGAAAGAAAACAAGATTGAACGAATGCAAAACAAATTCCCAAATAAAGTTTGGCGAGATTTTAGTTGAGTAGAGCTACCTAGATTTGAATTGCAACTATTTGTCAGCTTAGATCAACGAAGCGCTAAGTATCGGACTCTGATCTAATAATCTCGTGATCTAGGCTTACTGCGCCGCCCTTGTTAAAGTATGCTAAAAATCCCCAAATTTTGAAAACATCATCTTGGACTCATCATCTTTGGAGACATCAATCCCACGAAAATGATGCATTGCGCATGCCCACGGACTTCATTGTCGATGCTTCTGGGATTTTCCTAGGGGGTGGTACAAGAATTGCGGAAACGTCAGACTTCGACAAATGCGCTACGACTATAATCGTAAACAGAGAAAGACTCGTAAATTAGTGATGACGTTTAACTCCTGCTATGGATCCCAACGTAACACTTTTTGCTAAGGAGTGCTAGTGTGAAAGTTATTGTGTGATTATGATGTGACTGAAAACGTAAGTAGATTCCCGTGATGTTTACAACTAAGAGTTAAATATAGCATAAATACAATCCAGTGGCCACCCTTCCCAATGAAACCCTTGCACAACCCCCACACACCCCCAGCATAAATACGATTTTGCTTCTTTTCTAAAAAAAACGGGGTTGGGGGGCAGGAGCTCCTACCAGATTACGCCAATATCCTAAGGTACGTATTCAATGGAATGCATTTACAAATTCAGTCACATCGTAATACGCATTAAAAGAAAATACCTAACATATTGGGATCCAAAGCAGGATAAAACGTCAACACTAATTTACTATTCTTCTCTGTTTACGATTACAGTCGTAATGCATTTGTAGAAGTACAATATTTCTTCAATTCTTATACCACCCCCTTAGGTAAGGCTCAGGAGCATCGACAATCTAGTCCGTGGATATGCACAATGAATCATTTTCCTGGAATTCATGTCAGGATATAGATGTTAGTAAGTACTCAGTCCTCACAACTACCCGAATTTTAGTCGTATAAGTTACAAAGCTTTGTATTTTTAATAATTTGTATTCTAAATTTTTTTATTAAATGTGATTTGAAAAATTTTATTTAGCACGGAAATGTTTTAACAAATTGAGCACTTTGCTGATGACCAACGGAACAGTCTTAACACGGCCAATCAGGATTCTAGTAGCACCCAGCTGGCCGTGGTTGGTCCCTTAACGGTTGGTCCTGGACGTGTTCTGCGGTGGCGCAGTGTGGTAACGCGTTCTCCTAGTGCGCCGCTAATCCGGGTTCGACTCCCAGCAGTGCAAAAAGAACGCTTACTCAGAGATCTCATAAAGATCGCACTGCTCACTGTAGTCCGGGGTTTGGTTCCCTAGGCCTTAAGAGGTTCGGATTCCTCGGAAAACAGTAGGTCCCGGCGCAGCATGACCATTGTAGTCTTTGAGCCGTAAAACCACAAACCTTCTACCTTGGACCGTGGATACACATATACAGCGTCTTGTATGCCTGTAGCTTATAGAGATCGTATTACGCAAAGATTTTGACAATATATTATTGTTAAAAAATATTAAATTCATTTTTTATAAAATATTTAATTTAATAATTTAATTTCGCAATAATATTATAAAATATTAAATTTATTATTTTATAAGATATTTAATTTAATAACAATATTAAATCGAATAGGGAATTTTGAAATGATTTAGAATGTTTCCTAGACTCATACTGAGGAAGAAAAATAAAATTATCGGAAATCATAAGATTTGAAAATTTTGTGTAGGGGTCTGTAGATAAGGATTAGTTGAGGTATTCAACACCAGAGGGAGCATGACAAGCAACAAGAATTTAACATGAAGAAAAATAAAAATTATAAGTCTGATATATTAAGATTTTTTTTAATTAACCTTTGTTAATTTGTTAAAATTTGTAACTTTAGTAATTGTAATTTAAGCACCATCTAACAAAAAGCTTGAATTTATTATGGGATTGTCAGGAGAAATGCCTTAGAAAATTAGCACGGAAAATTACCGTGTATAAATGAAAACAAAAGTAATAATAATAACTTTATAACTCAACACAATACATCTTAAATAAAAAATATTTTAAAATTACAAAATTTGAAAAAATATTTAGCAAACACTACATGGTTTTACATAAAAATTATATAGTTGTAGCTTGCTTTTTTTTTTGTTAGCTTGCGAATTGGAGTCATTAGCGCTCGGGAATCACCTGCAACGACGATTGGCGACGTTTGCGGGTGGCTTTACCAATTTTCAGGAACATGAACCTCCGAATCGCGTGTCCTTTGAATAACACTATATGTATCATTTAATATATCGTAAGTATTAATGTCAAATAATGTGATGCATCGAAGAAAATATAATGATATTTGGGTTTTGAAATAGGATTGTTCTGCCATCTGTTGTCAGAAAAAGAAACTAAAATTATACGAATTTTTAAAAAATCCTGCGGAAGGAGGGGCAATTTTTGCGAAAGGAACGTTTTTAACTGGATTATTTACAACACATTTACATGCCTTAGAATATATTTTAAAATATAAGAAAATGAAATACGCAGATTAAACAACAATATACATCGACGTTTAGTGACGTAGTGATACCAGCGCCGATGTTAGGGCGTGATTAGATGGTAAAACGTTCGAAAGAAAAGAAATATTTCTGCAAAAATATTTATTTATTTTGCGAACGTTTCCTCATTTGATCACGCCATAACATCAGCGCTGATATCACTACACTAATGAACGTTGATTTACATTGTTGTTTAATATCGATATATATTTCATTTGATATATCTCAAGAATTGTATCGAAGATTTATCAATCTATACAATGTAATAAGCGATTATCGCGCCATCTGTTATCACAAAAGGAAACAAATTATGCATAAGGTTTCAAAATCCCAGGTGGGTTCGCAATTTTTGTATTAGGAGCATTTTCATGTGTAATAATTACAAGAACTTTTATTAGAAAAACTATTTTATAACATTCAGTTCTGAAAAGAAAAGATATTCCTGATCAGGGATGTGCCAAAATTTTGGAAAATGGGGTCAAGATACATTTACGATGAAAAAGTGTGGCACCATCTATTGCCACAAATTTCCAACAGTTCGGATGAAATATTAATTAAACAAAATAATTGTTAATTAAATAATTAAAATAAATGGATTACAAAATAACAACTATTTGAATGATTTACAATTTTACTGATTTCGCAAAACACCACACTTTAAGATCGATAACTTCACAAAACTAAAAGAAAATGTACATATTTTTTGCTCATCTTCTTCCAAGACTGGGGTGGGGGGGCAAAAAACCAAAACCGCTAACACGTGCCTGATTAAATGTTAATTCATGAATTAAATAATTCAAATAAAATTAATCACAAAATAACCATCTGAACGATTTACAATTTTACTGAGTAGATATTATTATTTTTTTTTTTTAGAAATAGAGAGGTCACTTTCTAAGCAGTATTATTGACAGTATAATGAGGAAATATATTGCCAGGACTTGAAATTAGAACCCAAATTTGTTTCGGCTTCTCTACCTTAGTGGCAATATTACATGCCATTTTTGAAGTTAAAATTTGAATATTATTCCACGATAGTGGGGAGCTATATTTCGCTCCCCACCCCCCACTATCGTGGAATAATATACCTTTCGGTTCCTCATTTTCGAGACGGGGTGAAAAACGCCCCGACCCTCCCGTTGGAACGTGCCTGATAGCAGCTTTACTTGCCTATAACTGATTGATTAGTGTCAGCGCCACCTATCGGTAGGCTTTTAACTAAAATTTTTATTACAAAAAAAAAAAAAATTGTAATGCAAAGAGCACATCAATGCGATACTTTCAATTTTTTTATGAATTTTTAAAATTTATATACACATTTTGTTAAACCAGTATGTATTTCGACTTTTGAAAAGATAAGCAATGCTGATTGATTGATTGTTTGGCTTTTTTATGGCGCAAGAGCATCTGGGCTATACTGCGCCTCATAAGCAATGCACTGCGCCATAAAATATGTGAAAATGAAATGCAATTGTGTTGGTATGCATTTCGTTTTTAAATATTTAAACCTTCTTTGGATTTCTTCCAAATTAATTAATTTTAAGGTCATAGATAAATGACGCTTTCGACATTTGCAAACCATGAAATGGACAGTGTACTATACAAGTTCACTGACAAAGCTCATTTTGGCGAAGTTAAAAAAAAATTTCAGAAACTTATTCTTTAAATAGAGTTTATGAATGAATCGAATGATGCACTCGCCGAGCATTTACCTCTTCCGTAACAGCTTTATTTACATACTTTTGGTTGAGGGTTTAGTATCAGCGCCATTTATCAGTGATATTTCAGCCGGTTTTTTTTTTATTGTATTGAAAAACTACCTGTAGATAATATTTATCCCTTAAAACCGCACTTCAATGCGATGATGTTTCCATTTTTTTTTTAGGAAAAATTAAAAATTGTAAGAACACTTGGTTGACCTTGTAGGATTAAATGATATATGATAACGCATTCTCCAGTTTCTTATTTTAAAATTTCTAAAACGGAATTGCAGATATGGAAGAAAAAATATTAAATTAAACGTTTTTAATTAAATAACGCTTTTTGAAATTATAAAGTTATTAATTAAAGAGAACGTTGTACAACGTAGCGGTGTTTATTTTTTACACTCCAGTGCAACAAAGAAATCTGGTGTAAAGGCAGCGCTGAGGTTGCAGATTGTGGCGCCATCTTTAAAACTCAAAATACAACTTATAAATTTTAATTATTATTTATGTATTTGAAATCGCTAAAGGACATGGATATTTGCAATTATTATTAATTTATTTGAAATAATATTGAAAATTAAAAAGAAATGTATATAGCTGCCGTTCAAATGTAGGAAACCATTTAGAATTAATACTGCTGCCAAACCAATCAAAGGCTACTTACCTCACACGGGGAAGTCATTGATCACTTAAGGTGGTTTGTCGAGTTAAGGTCTTTTATTTCACTTCGGGTGGTTGAAGTTCGTGATTGTTGGAGTTGCAAAGTTTTTAGTAGCGGGGAACTCGCTTCCGCAATCTCTAATATTTTATACAAAAATATGAGAATTCGCATGTTTGACTTTGAACCTCAACATTCGTTTTCCCATCTACGGATCGACTCTACAAACGATGCAGAATCCAATCAGTGGAAGTGGTTTAAAGTGATCGAAGTGACGCAATCTTTCAAAACGAAGTAAACGTTTTATTTAGGAGGCCGCTCCGAGTTTTGTTGTTAGACTAGCGGGAGAGCGTATCTGAGCAATGCTGAGCGTGCTCAGCAGAGGGGCAATCTTGAGCCGGATATGCGTGGACTCTTAAATGCGGGATTCAGGCGGCACACATCGAAGCGACGAACGGAAGCGTCCCCTCACCCCCAAGTTCGGTTTCTGTGTGTGTGTAAAAATATTGTACTTCCACAAATGCGTTACGACTATAATCGTAGACAGAGAAAGAATCGTAAATTAGTAATGACGTTTAACTCCTGCTATGGATCCCAACGTAACGCTTTTTGCTAAGGAGTGCTAGTGTGAAAGATATTGTGTGATCACGATGTGATTGATACCGTAAATTCCCGTGCATAATTATTTACAACTTAAGAGTTAAATATAGCATAAATACAATCCAGCGGCCACCCTTCCCAATGAAACCCTTGCACAACCCCCACACACCCCCAGCATAAATACGATTTTGCTTCTTTTCTAAAAAAAACGGGGTTGGGGGGCAGGAGCTCCTACCAGATTACGCCAATATCCTAAGATGCGTATTCAATGGAATGCATTTACAAATTCAGTCACATCGTAACACTCATTTAAAAAAAAAAAAAAAGAAGGAAAATGCCTAACACATGGATCCATAGCAGGATAAAACGTCAACACTAATTTACTATTCTTTCTCTGTTTACGATTATAGTCGTAATGTATTTGTCGAAGTACAACATTTCCGCAATTCTTATACCACCCCCTTAGGTGAGGCTCAGGACCATCGACAATCTAGTCCGTGGGCATGCGCAATGCATCATTTTCGTGGGATTCATGTCAGGATATAGATGTTAGTCAAGGGTCAAACCCCTCCACATTCCTCAC
>QLNU02015003.1:97483336-97498569 GCA_006491805.2 Dysdera silvatica
CAACGTATAAATATAATGAACTTGTTCCTGTCCTCTTTCGTCTAGTAATCAAGACATTCCGGGCTCAACGTGGGGGGGGGCGGGGTCCTGGTTCGAATCCAGCGGGAAGGCGTCTCTTTTTCTCCTAAATAAAAATAGCTTTAGTTTGAGCATGTTTATAAATATGTGTTGAAAAATTATTGTAAAAATAAATTCCCCCGCGAAAACTGACCAAATCTCGCCTCGGTGGCATTGCGAGTTGACCAATATTTGGCAATTATGTTATACCTGTTGTGGGTAATAATATCTTACAGTAAATATGATCTTCGTAAACTTTTGGGTCCTTTACATCGAGACCTTTAAAAGTAAGAAAAAAATATTTCATTCGAATCCTATTAGGCACCTATTTACATAAATGACCCAGCAAGCATAAAAATATTATTTAATCATCAAGACGTTTATCAAAAATATTACGGCAACATTTACTGTTATAATATTACATGCAAATCTCTACTAGAAAGAAACATAGCATTAAATGTCGGGGATTTAGAGGACAGTTCTCGATGCTATTTTTCATTGACTGAAATTGTGCGCATTTTAGCAAAATGCAGAAAACGCAATTTGGCGTAGATATACAGACCAGCTGCTAAGAAAATATACTACAAGATGTGGAACTCGCGGGTGGCAGGTTTATATTTTTACACCGTCCTTGACGTTGTTGCACTTAATCCTTGGATAATCTTCAAGGGATCCAGGGGCTACAAAATTTCACGTTCAAAATTTATTCTTGCGCTCGTGGAAGAACTCTGAATTGGTGCTTTGCGTAACATATGACAGGAGTACAGACCCCAAAACGAAAGAAGTACACCTTTCAACTTTGCAAGGGAAAGAATAAGACTTCAGTCAGCAATGAGGGATGTCAGAAACCAATTTGTCGTAACTGTGTTGCTGTCACTGTCAAGAGTGCATAGTGTTCCATCTGCGCTAATGTCTAACGAACTTTGGAATATATTGTGTGTTTATTCATGGTTTATATTTTTTGTAATATCACTTTGAAATAATTTTTGCGCTAATTTGTATCATTGGTACTTGTATCTTTAGTTTGGTTTCTTACCATTTTTACTCCGGTGAAAGAATATCGTGTAATATTATACATTACATTACATATTGTCGTTTAAAAAAACTATAAGCATGGAAAGAAACTATCTCTAAACACTAGAACAAAAGCCTAACTATAAAAATTAAAATAAATAAACTAAAACTATAGAAACTCTAAGAACTTGTAAAGTTGAATTTCAACGTCGTTATGTCAATAAGCGGATCATTTACTACTTTGATATGGCTTACTTTTATTATGAGAGTCAAGTTGACTCCCAACGGCGGTTTTAGGTTAGTCTAAAATCCAGCTGGTCTAGTTTTAAAAACAAATCAATGACAAATTTGATGGATGGAGTTGCTGCATCAAAAAATCAGCCTTCTAGGATATTTATATCACAATAATTTTTATTGGGGACTCCTCGCAAGTTGTAAATGGCTTCTATGTTATTTTCTGCCTGTTGTTGACAAAAATTTGTGTGTTTTGATTTTGGTGATTATGTATAAATTAGATGATGACCTGATACTATTGTGCGCGCAATTGGTGACATATGCATCAATTGACTGACTCACTGACTTACTGATTTATCGGTTGATTGATTCATTTATTGACTGATAGCTGCAGTAGTGGATTTTTCTATAAGCCTAGGGACCTCTGTCCTAGAGTTCTGGGCTACGGATGATTGGTTGCACATTTATGGCGCAAGGACAAGTGTCATTCTGCGCCAGACAATGTGAGACCGTACATACGGATTTTAGAACGAAACAAATTAAAAATACTACTGGGCAAGGAAATTTTCATTTGAGGACATGGAGGACTTTTGATTATCTAAGCTTGCGTGTAATTTTAGTCTTAATTTTGGACTGGAAATATTCGTATATTTCTACATTTGCAAATTAATAGTTGGCTTATTCACCATTATACGATCTTAAAATCCTCTACTCTATAAAAGTTACGCTTTTTGTGTTTTGGAACTTATTTTATTATTTAATCCATATTGTTAAGGATAGTACATACATACATTGTACATACATTGCATACGTTTTCGAACCCTACGAAAGTTCGTGAGCATGACAATGGAAGAATTTTCTGTGCTTTATAATAAATTTTTCCTTTCAAACCGCTAACAACTTACAACACCATATGTCTTTACCGCATTCTTGAAATTTCACCAGAAATGCAAAATTTCAATGCCATTTAAATTTTGCGCCGGCAGTCTTGCAATTAGACAAGGCACCTTAATTAGCGGTACATTCCGTTCTTGCAGCTTAACGTCCCTAAAACCTTAATCTGGTACTGATGGTAAGTTATGCATTTCAAGCAATTTAACAACTCGACGGTACGTTATACATAACGTGGAACGCGAATTACATATTTCTCTTTATTACGGGTGTGAGCAATGCCTTGCTACAGCATGATATAACGTCCATCTACATATATAAAACAGCCCTGCGGTGGCGCAGTGTGGTAACGCGTTCTCCTAGTGCGCCGCTAATCCGGGTTCGACTCCCAGCAGTGCAAAGAACGCTTACTCAGAGATCTCATAAAGATCGCACTGCTCACTGTAGTCCGGGGTACTCCCTAGGCCTTAAGAGGTTCGGATTCCTCGGAAAATAGTAGGTCCCGGCGCAGCATGACCACTGTAGTCTTTGAGCCGTAAAACCAAAAGCAAAGCAAACATATATAAAACATTTTACTGAGTACTTACGAGGTGAAATTGATTGGTGACATAACACTACGCAGTATAAATGGATTTAAGATGAAAAACAACATTTTAGGCGTAGGAGAAAATTTGTACACATTATTCGACGTATGTTCTAAAAGGGCGATGACCGCCCCTCGTCAGGAATTCGAGTGAACTTAAACTAATCAACACTGAAGCGTTGCCATATCTCAAAAAAAAACTATAAGCATGGGAAAGAATCTATTTCTAAACACTAAAAAACAAAAAAAAATAACTATAAAAATTAAAACAAAAACTATAAATACTTTAAAAACTTGTAAATTTTAATTTCAACGTCATTTATCAATAAGCAAATCATTTACTTTGATATGGATTGCTTTTATTATGTGAGTAAAGTTGACCCCCAACGGCGATTTTAGGTTAGTCTAAAATCCCCCTGGTCTAGGGTTAAAAAGCTGGTCTGGTCTAGTGTGGAAAGAAGAAGCAACTACTTGTTCTAGAGTTCGTGGTGTTCAAAAGGAAAAGCTTGAGAGATTGAGAACGGAGTACAAACGAAACTACTGCAGGAACAGTGGTCGAATGGACTCCCGTTGGGTTCTTAATCTTTCTAAGCGACGCCTAAGTGATTGTGAAACTTCTGTGCTGTCACATGGCTTGAATTTTACGCCTACACCCTCATCGATTACGGTTTCAAAAATCCTTTCGGCTATTGAACTGGCCTTGTGGAACATGGCGGAGATAGGTGTGTTGAAGTGCGCATTGAGGTTTCGAGAGTGTTATTTGAACGTAAGGCACTTGTGGACAATCTTTCTGTTCCTAAGCGGAAAGCCCTCAGAGACAGTAAAAAGGTTGCGGTTTTACCGGCAGATAAGTATCGTACTACGGTTGTGATGGATAGGTCGGTTTGCAATGATAAAGTGATGTCACTTTTAAGTGATGGGGGATACCTATTCCATTGTAGATAAAGATCCTACTGATTGCATTGAGAGGCAGATGAATGGTTGCCTGCTAAAACTTCACAAAGAGTCGAAACTGGATGAGAAACTTTACTCGCGACTCCGTTGTCATCTTGAAGAATACCATTGTTCTATGGACTCCCAAAAGTTCATAAACACGATATTCCTCTTAGACCTATTGTGAGTTTTTGTAGTTCGCCAACATATGCACTTTCTAAATATCTTGCAGGTATACTATCTCCTCTTGTTGGACCCTCTGGACAGTCGGTGTCTACCTCTGAGGAGTTTATTTGCTCCATCATAAACGTGGAAATCGCTCCCGGTGATGTTGTGGTGTCTTTTAATGTAGTTTAACTTTTCACCTGTATTCCAACAAATTTGGCGGTATCAACAGCATTGGAGCGACTGAGGCATGATGGAAGCCTGGAAGAAAGAACTAGCCTTAGTCCGGAAGAGATATATTGCCTGTTCGAGTTCTGCTTGAATTCCACGGTTTTCGGCTTCAAGGGTAGATTTTACCGACAGAAGAGGTGTACGGCGATGGGGTCACCTGCTTCGAGTGTGGTGGCAAATTTGTGTATGGAGGCATTTGAAAACAGTGCTTTAGATGAGTGAATTTACTGTGTCCAGGTGTGGAAGCAATACGTCGATGATACTTTCGTTATCCTACCAAGGTCTTCAGTTACTGATTTTCATCTCTATTTGAACAGCTTGAACCCTCATATTCAATTTACATTAGAAGAAGAAGATAGCTGTTCATTACCCTTCTTAGATGTTCGGATAAATAGAGATGTGCATGGGCGACTGTTGACTACGGTGTTTAGGAAACATCTAAGCGAGTCCGTACCAGTAGAGTCAATTAAGGAATTTTTTGCACAATAAATGCACTCCTGTTCTCTAAAAATATCATCATATTCTACTTATCATCTAACCAGTTTTGCCTATAAATTTAAATCTAACCACATGTGCTTTTCTGTTAGTGCGATTTAAATTTTATCGGAGTATTGTTATTATATTTAATTGAGTAATACTTTATAGCATCCATAAATAATAAATATATTTAGAGTATTTCTCATCAACGAGATGTGGAAATTTGAAAGAAAAATATTACGATAATACAAAATGCAGGTAATATTTTAAGTTAATAGGTTTTATTAAGAAAAAGCTAACCCTCATGAGAGAAAATACTCTTTAGACGCAGCTGCTTAAATACCAAATGGAACGTTATTAATTATCGGTATACTTCTAATAACGTGGAAAATTATGTTTTTATCGAACATAAAAATAAATTTAATAAGACTTATTGATTCACAGCTTTATATTATGGAGATATTGCATGTCAGAACTAATTTGTAACATGTGGTTGCTCGAAAACTCTAACGAAGCTTAGAAATTTTTCAGCTAAATCTGCTCTTAGATTTTTATGGAGTTTAATTTTAACAAATTTACAAGAAATCTACATAAAAATAAAAGGGTACTCAAAAATAAAGTGACAATTACTTAAAAAGGTAATGAAATCTATGATGATGAAACCTGTCAAACCTGATCAACCGATAAATCAATTTAAATTAGACAATATATACCTGTATTTTAGAAGACAAAAGTTTTTATCATAAACGTAAAACATTTAAAATAAAGCATGATTTTTTCATATATGCCCTTCCATTTTTGGGTGGAAGACAATCAAAAAGATATGCTAAGAATGAGTTTCGTGAAATCATTCACTGAATTATCCAGTTAAAATTACTCCTAATATTTGATGACGCCTTTGTGAAAATGACCAACTTTGTTTGGCTTGAGATGGCGCATAGATTTGTTTAGTGCTGATGGCATTACGTAAATTATAGCCTTTTTTCGGGCCTCGTAGTTCGGGTTTAGTATCCTTTACAGCAAAGTTTTAATTTCTCGAAAAACTAAGTTCCGGTCTATTATGATCTTTGCTGCCCTTGCACTGTGCGGACAGACAAATCAAATTACAATAGAGCCTGAGTAAAATGATCACCTTTTGGACTGGACAACAATGGTTACCATAGGTATGTGGTCACTACACATGACGTACATTGGTAAAGGCATGAGGAAGTTCAGGCCAGTTCTTTCTTATAAAGAATGGTTAATTCGGGTGGTCAATTTATTAAGGTGGCCGCTTTACCAGGTACCACTGTAGTTTGGAAATAAACAATCTGTAAAATATTCTCAGCTAAAATGTAGGTCTTAAAATTGCTAAAGTTCTGCGTTCTCTAACAAGAAATCTGTTGTAAGATATTATTAACCTTCCCAGGGCTAACTCAATTGCCAAACATTGGTCGTCACATAAAGCCACTGGGTTGGGTGTTTCGTAATTTTGCGTATGGAATTCATTATACTCAATAATTTTAACGATATTGTTTTAGCACAGGCTGCAGATTTTTAGGTACAGGAGAAAAAGAGACATCGTCGCAGACTTAGATTCGAACTAGGGTCTCTCCGTTGAGCTAAGAACGCCTTAACCGCTAAGCCGTCGAGGACAGCAACAAAGCCCCCCCCCCCTTCTCCCTATACATATGTTTACAAGCTATTATTATCCTTGTCAGGGCTAATGGAATTGCTAAATATCGGTCAACATATAAAGCCACCAGGGCGATTGTTTTTAATAATATCTTACGACCATATACATACATATATACACGCACACATACATACATATATACACGCACACACACACACACATACACACACACACATACATACAACACGAAGGAAGGGTGGTTTCGTTCCCGTCTCCTCCGACGGCCTAGTGGAGATTTTCCGAATTAGACTCCGAATTAGATCGCTAGGTCTAATTCGGAGACGATGTTTCTTTTTCTCCTATACCTAAAAAAAGCTCTAGTCTGAGTTAAAAAACGTGGTTGTCAAATTTGCTAATTGTAATAAAAATCCCCACGAAACACTCACTGAAACTCGCTTTGGTGTTTTTGTGTGTTGACCATTATTTGGCAGATGTGTTAGCCCTTTATTGATCTTAAAAATTTGGGGGTGCCCCTGAAAATTATGGCTCCTCTCACAGCAGGAATTAATAGCTGTATTTTTACAATGAGATAGAAACCTACTTTACTATTCTGATTTACAATATGTAGTTTCTACTAGATATCTTTTTCTAATAGTTTCTTTAACTAATTTTTTTTAAAGTTACAAGCGCTAAAATTTAAATCGCGAACGAATGTACGCCTTGTTCTGAAAATGTTTAGATGTATTTTTAATTTTGATTGTGTTTTTGATTAAAATGTTTTTGATTAAGCGTTTAGATGTATTTTTGATTTTGTTCCTTTGCGTTTCTACGGCATAAGGGCAAAGATGGATGAATAGTTTTTCGAGGAATTTGAACATTTGCTGACAAAGAAACTAAATTCGGGATGGCAGCGGACAGACGGCTCCACAACACCATTGGCAATCGAACTCTGGTTTAACGGCATCGTGGCCTAATGCCCTACCTGTATTCGGTGGCGGCAAATATACATTTTTCCGAGCAACCCGAACCTCCTTAAATGTAGGGAATCAACCTCCGGACTCGAGTGAAAAATTAGTTAGAAGGATTTTATATTGCACCGTTTTGATTCCGACTCAGAATCAACGATACGCTAGACAAGCATATTATTAATGTGCTGCCTGAAGCCGAAAAAGTTCGGTGATAAGTATAATTGTTCCTTAAAATATATATTAATGTTGTATAATAGTTCCCTGATAAGTATAATTGTTATGAAATCGTGGGGGGGGGGCTTCTAATGTAATTATTTGAGCGCACAATTTTAGGTAGCGTAAATTTAGGATGGTATTCGACTCAGATAAACTTATATATGAATAAACCATGCTCAATTTGAAGATAGATGAATCAGCCGCTGAGGATTAACTCTTCCTTCGCTTCATAAATTTCACGTAGAAGACAATCAGAAGTCAGATTTATGCTTTCTCCCTGTCATCAGTTTCTAAATAGTGCAGTGAATGGATAGGCTGAAATCAATCTTGTTTGTTCGCTTCTGCACTTCTGAGTACTTTGATCACATAGCACTTTCATTCTAATTCATGCCGTCCTCTCCTGAGAATACAAAGCAGCCAGTTGTGGACAACTTTCTCAGTACCCTTTTGCATACGAACGCACTATTATTTGGTCACATCACCAGATCCTTGCTTTATGAAGCAGTGTTTTTCTAGCATCCACTGTTTACTTGCAGCATCAGACGCTAGTGCAATATGCTGGAAACTTCGGCAATAAGAAAACAGATGAAGAGCTTTTCAAGGATGTGCGTAAGACCCATTCGTGTTGAAAGAAGTTTATGACGCTGTAGGATATGTGATGGTGAAATTGTGGAATATGCTTTGTTCTGCTAAAACGTATTTTCTAATGGGGTATATTATAGCCGAATTAATATTAAGTAATCTCTCTCTATCCTCCTCTAATTTACTAAATTTATATAACAATGAATATCAATGTTACTAGGAAGAACACATATTGCATGAAAAATATAGAATTTAATCGTTCGTTTGGCAAATCCTATTTACGCTAACCGTAGTAGCTGAAATATGAATCATAAAATATTATATTTTATTGTCATTTATTGAAGTATAAATGTAACTAAATCTGTCTAAATAAATTCACACTTTACTGCAGTACAATTGGGTCATTCATCTTGATTTCCGAGATTTCTAAGAAACAATAACGCGTGGAGTATTAATTTATTAGCGAAAGAGCGGGGTTCATCGTTTTATGTTACAGTGAATGCAAGAGAAGGCACCGCTGGTAAAACCCGGCTTTAAGAGTAAAATAATGGCTATTCTAACAGAACAAGTCACTACTGACTGAGAGAATTTTATTTGTTCATGTTTTACACCGCGTTTAATAACAAAGAAAGTCGAGCTTTATTTGTACACGTTTTATTATTAAAGTTCAAGTTTTCTTCGTTCGTGTTTTATTATTGAAGGTCAAACTTTATTTGTTTATGTTTATTATTAAAGGTAAAACTTTATTCACGATTCATTATTATATATCAAACTTTATTTGTTTATGTTTTATTATTAAAGTTTAAATTTCATTCGTTCATGTTTTATTATTAAAGGTCAAATTTTATTTCTCCATGTTTTATTATTAAAGGTCAAATTTTATTTGTCCATGCTTTATTATTAAAGGCCAAGTATTGTTTGTTCATGTTTTATTATTAAAAGTCAAAATTTATGCGTTCATGTTTTATTATTAAAGGTCAAATTTTATTTATTCATGTTTTATTATTAGAGGTCAAACTTTATTTGTTCATGTTTTACAGCATGTTTAATAGTATCAAAGGTTACGTTGCGCTGGAATCTAGAGTTTTCCGAGGAATACTCACCTCAGAAAGTTTAGAGAAACAACCCTATAATTTATAGTATACAATTAGCCCGTAAGCTCCTTTTCGACTTCACGGAGAGTGTAGCCCGAACCAACGGTACACTGGACGAACATTTTACTACTGCAGGTTTGTATGGCTAGTGTGGAAAATTGATTTCCTCCGATGCTATTGCTATTTTTCCAATAACTCTTTTAATTTAGCTTCACTTAATTCGTGGATTGAATAAACTAGATTATTTAATTTAATATTAGCAGTTTATATGCTGAGTTCAAAAACAATAATCTCTAACCATAAAAAGCGAACTCAGCTTCTTCTGTAATTACGCTTGCGGTGGACGTATCGATCTGAGAAGGCTATAGCTTAGATCTGCTGGGGAGAATCGAATGAGTATCAGAAAAACAAACTCGTGATAGCGAATTCTTTAAATGGTTGAGGGATTCCATTGGTTTCCGATCTTTGATTCGAGTTAATGTTGTTCCTAATAGAGAGCCAGCATCGAGAAAAAGTTTGGTACATCCAAGAAACATATCAACAACGGAATATCGACATGATAACTACTTCGGAATATAGGATAAATATTCCTGAGACATTAGATGGGGCAATCGCAGAAATGAGAATTCAATATCATGGATTTTTTATCAGATGTTTCTGAATTTTTTCATTTATATGTTTCATTGCCGAAAAAAAAGTAGATGGCTTTTTGAAAATGAGCATTAAATGCAAACCTACACTTACACTTTTACAGTCGGTCCTCCATGCATCGAAGCTTTGGTTAACTCGTGGGTTAATTTCCGTGCTTGAGGCAGAGAGAACTGTATTTTTACAGGATGTTTCCGCACCAGGGTTGCAAACATCTAGGAAAGATAGGGTACACCTAGACGAACAATATTTGTCATAGAACCTAGGGTCGCAAACCACTCACAGCGTCAGTTCTAAAACCGTCCAGCATGCACAAATAGTGACAACCAGTGCATGAGAAGCGCAAAATGCGATGTCCTAATCATCTATGCACTTGTGCAGCTGACCTGAGTTTTATCTGGCGCTTTTTAGGAAGTGGTTGTCACTATTTGTGTATGCTAGACGGTTTTAGAACTAGCGCTGTGAGTGGTTTGCGACCCTAGGTTCTATGACAAATATTGTTCTTCTAAGTGTACCCTACCCCTCCTAGATGTTTGTAACCCTGGTGTTGAGACACCCTGTATATCGTAGCTTCTATATATTGATTATGTTGTGAAATAATCGACTTTGATATTTTGAGATTCGACAGTATATATATAGAGTATAGACTCTGCATTGAAGAGGGTGCTGAAGTTGCTATCTCAATTCGAAGCCAATAGTATCGTTTGAGCGATTTTGAACAGCCTTTATTCGTACGCTGTTCGTTGGAAAACAGGAAATATTTATTGATCTGATTTCAGAGAAATAATTCACCTGTGAATAAATTACATTACAGAATTTTGAAGTGGTATCCAGGCGTATTTCAAAACATTCTAATCGTATTGTTTCAAACTGGAGCAAACCAAATAGAAAATAAAGTTGTACGAAGAAACCGTATTTGTTTCTGAAAATTTCGTAAGAGCCCTGGGAAATGAAATAACCTTTCCACAAATAGCGAACCTAAGAATTAATGTTTGGATATTAGTTATTGTAAGGAAGGTAATTTACTCAATGGTCAATGAATGGATTTGTTACCGAATCGGATTATCTCCATATACAGTAGAACCCGCATATAATGTGGAATTTGGAAACACCCAAAATACAAACTGTATCCGGTCACTCACTGAATCCGGTTTAGCAATTAAAATTATATGCATTAAAATATAGTCAGTGGATAAAATACATATACTCGTATACATAACATGCGTATAGTAATATTAAGCATTAAACAGGGTTTACTTAAGATATAAAGAATAACGTATGCATATATTATTTAAGATTCAAAAATAATATGCGCATACATTATTTAAGATTCAAAAATAATGTATGCGCATACATTATTTAAGATTCAAAAATAATATGCGCATACATTATTTAAGATTCAAAAATAATATGGGCATACATTATTTAAGATTCAAAAATAATATGTGCATACATTATTTAAGATTCAAAAACAATAAGCGCATACATTATTTAAGGTTCAAAGAATAACGTATGTCTGTATCAACGGGCAATATGCATTTACTTATGATTTAATGAATACCGCATTGCCACTTGAATTTTAGCATAATACGCTAAACAAAAGCATGATGTAAAGAAACTTATATTAATAATTATTCTAAGGACGGATTCGAGGTGGCGTTGATTGGGCGATCGCCCACCTGAGCCGGAATTATATTATGGAAAATGAAATTAAAAGTACCGGACATCTGGCTAAAAATAGGAATCGGAAACAAATCGCCACCCCCCCCCCCCGCAAATGACTTTTAGATCCGCCTTTGAATTGTTCCTTAAATAAACTTCATTTGAAAATGCTCAAGGAATGGTTTATAGTCGTTTGTTTGGTTGTACATTATGTCTATTCATTAAATATTTGTTGCAAAATATTTAGCACGCAGTTACGGATATTATATATTGCCTCAAAGGAAGTATTTATTGTTAACCCCTTTCTATATATTCTAAACTGGATGAGAGTTCTACAAAATTATCGGGTTTTAAGAGCTGGAAAAACTGCTTTACCATGACAGCCAAAGTTAAAAATATTAATAGTTTTTTATTTAGGCCGACATCCATGGGTTTAATTTTATACATGAGCATACATGTTTCGTAAACGATTTTTGATCTTTATTTAATTTTTCTTTTATATAATTTTAATTTAATTTTTTTATAATGTTGAATATTAAATAATAAATTTAATATAATTTTATATAACGTTAATTAAACAGACCTGGCAGGTTTCTCTAAGGACACAGACAGGATTCAGACAGATCTGAATAAAGAAGAATAATTGGAACTGCAATGTACAAACCTTGGTTGGCGTTATGAGTCAATAATCATGGGTTAAACGATGATTTAAGGGTCCAACATTCCCCAATCAATGCAGACATTATACAGGGAGACCTGTTTGTTGGTAATCATCCATGTGGCAGAGATTAAAACAAATTTTTTGTTTGAAAGAGACAAAAATAGAAAGAAATAGAAAGTCGTCGATACATCTCACATCAAAGTAACAATGTTGTATAACTTACAAGTAGTAATTCAACAAACTCAGTATGGCCAAGTAATACCACAAATGCAAAAAAAAATATAGGAATTTGTTCACTGTCAAAAATTTTTAGTTTTAAACATTTTTAGCTAAGTTTTTACAAGCAAATTTTATTAATAATAAAATAGGAAGTGGTTAATTTACCTTGTAATAGCAGTAATGTAGAAATTAAATTCAAACTCGTAGCTAAAAAGATAGCACATGATCAGTCAAAGGCAGTTTTGAAAGTGTCGCCACATGTTACAAACCAAGCAATACCAGATATCCAAAAGGAGTAATGAACAGGTGCTTCCATCTATATTTGAGAACTGCGATTAGATATATTTAATTGCAGTAATTATTCATTATAAGGAACATTTAAGATTTCTTTCTAGGGATGAAATTTGCAAATGTTCTATTTATATAGTTCATTGGAAAACCATTTAAAACCAAACATTTTTTAAAAGTATCTTAGGCCTTCAGAAATGGCTTCAACTGTATTTGAAAGCACTTTCTGTCTGAAGAGTTCACCTAAAATCAAATTTTTTATAACATGTTTTCTGAGACATGTGTCATATTGCAAGTACTGAACAAAAGCAAATGAAAATTGTTTTCTTTTATAGTATATTTGAAAGACAAATCTATTATTTTCATTGATAGTAATAAGTAGATCTAAAAAGTGAACTCGAATTCTAGATACAGAGGTATCTTTCAGTGTTAATCTTTTAAAAGTGGGTTTGTTAAGTGTAAAAAAAATTAGGACTTAACAAATTGAAGATACTTTTAAAATCAGTCATATATTGGTATAAATAATGTGACAACACTTTCAAAACTGCCTTCAACTGATTATGTGCTATCTTTTTTTTTTAGTTACGAGTTTGAATTTAATTTCTACATTACTGCTATTACAAGGTAATTTAACCACTTCCTATTTTATTATTAATAAAATATGCTTGCAAAAACTCTGCTAAAAATGCTTAAAAATAAAAAATTTCTGTCACTGAACAAATTCATTTATAGTTTTTTGCAATTGTGATATTATTTGGACTAAATATGTTGAATTGCTACTTGTGATTTATTCAAGAGTGTTACTTTGATGTGAGATGTGTCGAATACTTTCTATTTCTTTTTATCTTTCTGTCTCTTTCAAACAAAAAAATTGTTTTAATCTCTGCCACATGGATGGTTATAAACAAACAGGTCTTCCTGTATAATATCTGCATTGAATGGGGAATGTTGGATCCTTAAAATATTTTTAAACCCATGATTATTGGCTCATAACGCCAATGAATATTTGTACATTGCAGGTCCAATTCTTCTTTCTTATTCAGACCAACTATGATCTGTCTAAATTTATTGATTCTTCATTTATATATTAAATGGAATGTTAAAAATGCTGTGTTTTATAACAACTCCATTTGCATCATTTAAAATGGGTACATATTGGGCATTGGTTAATGGTATTGAGATGGGATTTAAATACTTAGTACTATAAAAGTACTATTGTTTAATTTGTTCTGAGTACATTTTGTAAAATATTTTTAATGTATTTCTTAAATCCTTTATATATATATATATATATATATATATTTATTATTTTCTTGTTATTGCTGAGCTGACATTGCAATTATCATAATTAACGGTTTTTTTTTAATTTTACTTGTAAGAAATCTCTTTTGTGTATTTTTCTGACACTCACATTTACATACAGGGGTAAATACATGATGACATGGGCGACATATACAGGAAGCGGTAGGTGAGCAGCCCCATTTGCCTGAAGAGGGTTTATACATAATTATTTGCATACTTGTGTCTTAATTATTAGGCTATTTGATTTGTATGTCTAATGTTTTATATAATAACACTATAATACTATGCATATTACAAATTTTACATTTAGAGAGGGTGATTTGCCTTCTATCATAGCCCGGTGTGGTTGTCTTATTAGGAGTGAGGCCACACCGTCAGCATGTTATCCCCATTAGCTATAGATTTAGTTTTGGCAAAAATAGATGAGGTTGCTTCGTGTCAGATATCTAAACATTTGAAAATTAGTAAAGATTGTTTAGAAAAACTTAAATTGTCTAATCATTTAGAATTTAATAAATGAAGAGACAAGAGATGCGGCATCTGTCTTCTTGCTAATGATGAACAATTACATCAAATGCAAGATAAATATTCTGCTAACTTCTGTAAAGCTCTTAATGTTATCTATCTTGTAATATGCAAGATCTCTGGATTAAGATAGGTTGGACATACTTTTAATAAACTAACTTTGAGAATTAATAATCACAGATCTCTGATCAAAAGAATAGGTGAGATATCTAAAAACCAATATGAATTACACCATTTCTATATTCATGATTTTAAAAATGTTCAAATTTCTATATTGAACCTAGCTAAAGACTTGAGAAAAAGATTGTGTTTGCAGAGTTATTACATTCAGATTTTAAATTCGCAGTTTCATTTTGGACGTAATGCATAATATTTTGGAAGAGAGGAAATCTACGAAAAAATTGTTTTCAAACATAGAAACATTTTAAAATATTTTGACAAAACAACAGTTTTCACTACGAAAAGGCATGCACTTTTATTTAAGAAATCTCAACAATTGTCTACAGAGGAACTAAGCAGTAGAATTATTCAAATATCTTCTGATTTTAAAACTACCTTCAATTTGTTAAGTCTTAAAAAATTTATTTTTACATTTAACAAACCCACTTGTAAAAAATTGTATCATTTACTATTTGATGATAAGCCAAATATTGATTTGTTTACATATTGTCTTTTGACTGATTATTTAAATCACAGAATTTCTAAATAAAATTGGAATCCATATATTGTGGCCAAGGCTATGAATTCTTCAAAAAAAAACAGAAAATGTATTGTGTTTTTGGCTTTCCCAATGTTGAGTTTAGCAATATTAATTTCAAAAGCCTCTCAATAACTCTAAACAGTTTTTCCCCCTAAAAAACACTAAGAC
>QLNU02015003.1:97509636-97526782 GCA_006491805.2 Dysdera silvatica
ATATACGTGGGTGGCAAACATTATTGTATAATAAATTGCTTTTTATGCCAAAACTTGAAAGATTTCAATGGTAATTTTCTCATTCGTATTTTTCAGCTAATTTAACTACCGCAGAAGAAAAAGTTGCAATATGGATCCCCCACTTTGTATTTTCAAAGTGCGCCTACGTTTAAGCTAATTTTACTCGTTTAGTAAATGGTTGGTTTTTCGTTACTATCAATAGTACAGAATTGTTGTTTTTCTTGTTGTTTGTTTTATGTTTGTGTTAAATCAACCATTAATAAATAATCGTTTGTTTTTAACTTTCCTCTCTGACTTCAATTTCATGTAGATTGTTTACTAATTACTTTATATGCTTTTATTTAACGGTCTACGGACTATATTTTCGCGTCCAATTTAATTAAACAATTTTAACAAATTTGCTAATTCAGGCATAGCTTAATGCTTTTGGCGAATTATAATTTATGTCTTCGTCTCGTAGACCCGTAGCAACGCGATGTATCAATTTAAGATTAAAAGACATCGAGAGGCTTCAAGATATTTCAATAATCGAGACAATCGACTAAAATATCTCACAATCTCCCATCACTACCAGCCTAGACCAAAATGAATGAAAAGGACCACCACGTCATGTCTCTGAACATGAAGAAGGAAACCACAAGAAAGAAAATGACTACAAGAGCAAAATTGATTATACTGAGATTTGTAAGAGATGACGTTAGATTAAAAATAATAATTTTTGTAGCAGTTGTAGATTGTTACTACACACACACATACACATTATGTATAAATGTATGTATTTGTATTTGACTCTTATGTATAAAGAGCAGACATCGATGGCCTCATTCATCTAATAGCTTTCGTTTCCCACAACGTTGTCCTTGATGTTATTTTATTCCGAAAATGGGTCACTTCGACGATAGTCTCGACATTGTGGAATAGGAATAAAACAATAACTGTATTGTACCTCAGCGATACAGCAACCCTCCATCAGAGAACCACCTTCATCTTTCTATGCTTATATACACTGGCATTCATTTATAATTTCAACGTGACTTCCGGGACATTTTTGTATCTACGTTTTAGTTAAACTGTCGATTCAGTGACTTGTGAGACGTGTGACCACTTTACATTGTCCATAAAACAGGTATAATTAGATGCAAAAGACCATGAAATCTTGCGAATTAGTTAAATTAATTTCATAATGCTGAAAAAACGACCGTTATGTTGGGCAATAGGAAAAGGAAAATGTGAAAAGGATCTATAATGGAAGTTAGCTAGTGAATGGAAAATTAATAAATCTGTAGTTTAAATTAAGATATAAAATATTGGCGCATTTAGATCATCTTAGTATCATTGCTAATGATTCATATTATACTTTTAAGCAAATCTTTAAAAACTTCATTAAATCATCTATGTTGTTTACATAATGTATTCACTCCATAATTACTTTTTTCAGTTTATACCAAATTGAATTCTTTATAAAGAACCATCCCTTTTCATTTTGTTTTAATATATCACGTTCAAAATTATTCAGATCTGTAAAATTGAAATTAAAGCACTAAACTCAAAATTAATTTTTTTTAATTTAAAATTTCGCTTGAAGCGAGGAGTTTTTAATGAAATTTAAAAAAGAAAACAAAGCATTTCTAATCCAGTATACCATTCAACTTTGATGTTTCCCTTTATTTTTACTGCGAGCGTGATTTTCGAAACATCTGACTTTAAATTTCATAAATTGCAATGATCAGTTATATAAATATTTTTCTTTAGTCCAAGCCATAATCAGATGACCTAGTGAAAATATTAATAAACATTTCTGCATTTATGTTTATTAATGAGCTAGGTAATTTTTTCTGAAAATATTTCTCAAAAAGTCTGTTTGATTTCGGAGCGCTAGAGAAAGTTTCTCCTAAATTTTCGACTTAATAATAAGCGATGGACACTGGTTCTTTACGTATTACTACTAGAATATTTAAATTCGTCCAATTTCTGAATCCCAGTGATGAATGAATTCTATGATGACGTAGTCAACGATAAGTGATTGAAGCGAATTATCTTGTCACCTGCTGTTCTGCATCCGTACCTGGCATCAAGTTCAGAAAACGCGAGCCATCGATAAATAGATCGTTGGTATAGAAAGTTATGAAACCGTAATTTATGGCCTTAGGCATCCCCATTAGATGTCTGACGAAAACTAATTCAAACGCGCCACAATATTCTATGGAATCTTATTACTTCTCTTGTGACAGATTAGTAATACGGTCATCCTGAGTGTTGCCAATCAGCGGTATCAAATAAAGAGAACCTACCGACACTAACCGATCACTGTAGTTTGAGCCTGATTTCTTGGACTTACGTAGTTCGGATCCTTTGGAAAAATATGGATGCATTGCCAACGATGGCATAAAGGAAAAGCAATCGTCTGTCGTGGCATTGGCCCGAGTTTGGCCTTCTATGATATCATAGGAGCTATCTATCTTGGTGTAGATAAAGTTTTGGGAAAGTTGGGTGCCGAGGGCAACGCTGTATTCCTCGTGAGGGGCTAACAAGGATCTGATTTCTGGATGGCCATATGGAGCAATACAATTCATTCACTATGGCAAACACGATACAATTTGGCTGGTGACCAAACCAGGTCATAGCCAGTACATAGTATAAAATATTATTAAAAAATAAAAAAAAGAAAGAATTATCATCAGTAAACGCATTATAGAGAATGCGTGTTGGTTTTCTGCATAACGTAGCAGAGGTTTAATCCACTTGACAGCAACGGTTTCAAATTCTTCAGAAAACTATATCCCGGTGCCGTGTGAAATCTGCAGTCCTTGACCGTTAAAGGCACAAGAATAAAACCTTATGTAAAAATATTTGAAGAACGATATAACAAACGCAGTCTAGGCTACGTATATTAAAAATCAGACCAAGTGTTTACCAATTACTATTTATTTTCCAAATACATCTTTGCACTTTCATGAGATTATATTTGTAAAAACTGTAGATTGTGCCAACTAAATTTTTTGAACATATGATAGCTAAAGTCTCATTCGAGTGAGTGTATTTCAATAGAAGGAAGCACACCAGTATCTAATTTTAATAGTTATCGTAAAAGGCGACGACGAAAGCAAAAGACAAAATAATTTGTCTCTAAATGTCTAAATTATTACTGACAGGTTTAAAATTTCAGTAAACACATACTACAATTATACATTTTAGATAGTCTAACCTTAAGATTAATTGTGCAGTTGCATAAATATGGAACCTTTATCTACCTTGTACAGGATACCTATATATTCCAAGCTCACTAGTACCAAGCTCTTGTAATTTTTAGGGATCAGTATTGCTTCTGTATTTTTGGACCAGGGAGGCGTAAGTATTTTAGGAAATTTGTGCCGAAGTATTGCAAACTTATTTCGCGTGCTACTCATAAAATTGTGAATGTTTGTATTAATAATCGGTTATTCAGAGAAATTAAATATATATTTTTTTGTACATTTTTGATACAATTAAAGAATTCCTTTCCCTGGACACGTCTTTTTACACTTGATATATTATTTACAAAAGTTAAGCAATACAAAACGCAAGCTGTACTATCATTTTTCTCTAAGAATCTATATTGGCCAAGTGTTCTGCAAATAACAAACAACTTTTTTCTTAGACGTTTTGTTGCGATTAATTTTGCATAACACTAACCTTGTGGCAAACAAACATAAATGCTAGTAAAGGAATTGAGATGAGAAGAAAATAAAGATTTTAATGGAAGTAGAATTATGGGTCGTCTAACAGACCAATCGATGAGACGACAGATTTAGTTTTTATGCATTTTTTCTACCATTTTCTAACAGCAATCTTCTTTAAATTATTTGAAAACAGTAGTGAATTTTATTTGAAAACAAATAATATATTTCTTTTGAATTTTAAAAAATCATGTTCGGAATATTTTTCTGGTTAGTTGGTTTTGTTTTTGTGGCGCAAGGACTGGTATATATTTCTATTTGTGCTTTTAAATTACTCCGCGTTCTATACATGACACACGTATCAACGTATAATTTTGAATATTGCTGGGGGCTAAATCACATATTATATAAGCTTAAACATTACAGTATGTGAAAATTGCAATTTATTTCAAACCATTTGAGAACTCGGGTCCCATAGGGCAATATAGCTATACATCTACAGGCAAACATACTCTTAGATAGTCAGGATTCACTTGAGAAAATGCAGGTTTTCGTTCGAATATGTTCTTGGTTGTCATTGCACCACAAAGAGCAATCAGAGGGAGTTTCCATAAAATGATTTTCCAAACTTTATCATCCGTTTGACATCAGTACCATCATTTGTTCGATCATAACAGTATAGCATTTGATTTTTAGATTATCAGCTGCAAGATTTTTGAATCGCATGCTAACCTTATACACATAATATTTTACCATGATTTTAAAATAACGTTAAGTTATAGTTTCCATGTAAGTATATTTATTGAATAGGCTTATTTATCATAAGTTTGTTAGACTAACAATAAATATATTTCCTTACGTATCATTTCCCTACACTTCTTGTGGTTTCTGTAGAATCAAGGCACATTAAGTAGAATTTCTATATAACACAAAATAGTTTATTAAGCTAACAATATAACGTCGTTTTTTGTAGATTTCTCAAATAAAGGGGGTCATCTTGGTGAAATTTCTGCATAACACGGTATTTTACTGAAAGTCATTTTCTCGAGCCTTTGGCACTGTTTCGCAAAGAAATGTTTATCATACTTTAGATGCTGCCTAGAATGAATTACAAATTTATTTAGGCCTTTGTCTAATTCTGAGCTATACGTTGATTCTTTGAAGTCTTTACATGCTTTTAAAGGAAATGGAGGGGCATGGTACTGTTAAGCGTTTTCTAACTACTGCAAGACATCAAACAAATGGTCAATTGACAATCGGAAATTCAAAACTTCAGGAAGGAGTGAAGAACAAGTGAAGACTTCTATCAAAGCACTTAGCGCAGGTGGATTGGAGTTTGTTAGACAGTTCCGCCTGGTGCCAGACAATCCAGCCTGGCATAAATCCAATGGTGTCATCAACTTTTGCCAAAACTCAGTGGTAAAAAGTGACTCGTTGCAAAGAATAACATTTTGGGAAAGCTTTTCAATGCTATATCGTCCATTTGACGTAACGAAAGAAAAGCACACCAGAAAAAGTTGTTACGAAAGATAAATTCTTTTGTTCTCACACTTCTTCACATTTTACTGTCTCTATGTCTTATGGATAATGATTCAGTCTGGGTAGAAAGGATGATTTTTTTGAAGGTCCAAGCAAATTTTCGAAACTCTAGAAAGCGTAGACCAAGTCAAAATATAAATAATTCAATGTCTTTTCTTTTCTGCGTTGTAATTTTCACATAACAGATTGGGGTTGCCAATTTATCTATATATATTGATAAATAGCAAAACCGTATCATCAAGGTTTTTGCTGCCCGTAAAAAGCTGATATGTAACATGGAACGAAAAATAAAAAACTTAGCCAAGAAAACCCAATTTTAAATGAAACCGTCTAATAGCCTTAAAATAATTATAAACAATTATTTGGCTTAAAAAGGATATTTATAAATTTCAGGAGAAATAAATTTTTAATTGGAAGTAAAATGACTCACTGTGCTGAATATATCACAATCGTAAAATAACACAATGGGCATAGTTTTTGAACTATATGCTTTAATATAGCTTTAAAACGTTTTCTCGAAAGCTTTTAGCACTCTTCGAAGAAGCTTACACAATACATATTAATTGTATTATGTAAGCTTCTTCGAAGAGGGCTAAAAGCCTTCGAGAAAACGTTTTAAAGCTATATTAAAGCATATAGTTCAAAAACTGTGCCCATTGTGTTATTTTGTGATTGTGATAAATTTTTCATTATTAGTGTTTGCAGAAAATGATTTTGTAAATTTGCCGCTTCGTCTCTTTAAAATTCGTTTGTTTCATGTTTGTCCCAAACAAATAAGTGAACAGCATTAACCAGGACCCAAGGAAATGGTTGGCGACAAAATATTAAAATGCAGTTTTAAAATCCTCTCAACGGAAACAGACGATCGTTTACTGCGTTTCAGTGGGAAGTAGAATGACCCAAGCAGCGAGCACTGGAAAAGAATAGAGGAAGTCCAAGCCGCAAAAAGAGTACTCAGTAGCCGCCATGTTGTCAGTCTAGCGTGCATGTAAAACCAATACAAAACGGAAACACCTTTCTGTTTCCCTCATTCGTTATCATTCGTTTACATGGACGTTAGACCGGCAACATGGCGGAAAATTGGCTACACGACCTTCGCGTGTTGGAAATAACTTTGGCGCCCTCTATTATTTTCCAACGCTCGCTGGACCCAAGCATTTTCTTAATTTAGAAAATAATTGATATTTTACAATGACTTAAATTACGTTTATTGTGTATTTTTATGGCGCAAGGACAGCAAAGGTACGAACTAACAAAGGCCGTGCCCGAATTTACAATTTCCAGGCGTATCCAAACTGCTTCTGGTAAGTTAACCAAAGCCAAATCTTAAGTAATGTAATAGTAGACGAAAGTGCTACCTAGGCAACCATACCAACCCTTTCAAGATCTAGGGAACCAACACCCGGACTATTGTGAACCGTTGGTTGGAAAGTTTTCATGTTTTTATTCTTTTGTCTACACTGTTCGAGGATGAAACTGCGTTACCAACATACTAGATACACGGTTGTCATACCGCATTGTTCAGATAAATATAGGAAAATATGAGAAGAGACATCACTAGAGTTTAATGACTTGAAACATATTGTGTGTGTGCAAAAGTTCTACGAGTTTTTGGAGATACAAAGCATATAAGTGGATTTGACCTCCTACATGGCGCAGTGTCATCTGGAATTTTTCGCCAATGAAACGTGTAGAGAGAGGGACCATGGGCGACCACACGAATTCTCTTTGGGAGTGGCAGGGAAAGATCAAAGGTTACTTCTAATAAGGGGCTGAAAAAAATTATTACCTGCTTCTCAAAGTTGTCCAGAATTTAAGGAATGTATAAGAAACAAAAACGCTACAAAATAATTGTTACTGTTTGACAATTTATAATGAGCTGAAAGTATGTATCATAGAGCTTTGCGGGTTATTCCGCCGCGTCTGTTTATTAAAAACACTTAACGTTTCACTCAGTGCTATGCGGAACATCCTCAGAAGTAATTGCCGACCAAGTTTCCCTCTGTAAAATGCAAGACTTTCGCTTGGTTGATCGGCAGAAAATGAGTGACAAAATGAGAGACTCGTTTTCTTGAGTGAACAAAAATATGAGACGTAGTTATAGTACTATTTTTATGGCTACCCCTTGACTGGACGATTTCCGAATTATGCGCTCTCATTGGTTGTTGGATGAAGGTAGTTGCTCATTGGCTTGGTTGAGGGTGGCGAGTTTAAATTGACTGAAAGAGGCTCGAATTTTTAGGCAGGAATTCCAAATTGATGGAACATTAACAGAGTCTTCTGTTTTGAAATTAGGACAGTTTTTAATGGCCAAGACTTCCATATATAAGCATGGCCACAATGATCTAGTTTTTGCGATAACCGATGTGTTTCATCGGTTATCGCAGATGTCCTTTGCATATATCTTTAAATATACCTTTTGCATATAGGGGTAACAATAAGAGTAATTTTTTTTCAATTTATTTAAGACCTTTTATGATATATCTAGTGAGTAATATTTAGGATGACACATTGGTGTATTTGATCTTAAGGAATCATGACTGGTAATTTGAAACAGCAGAATAGCTTGTTACAAAGTTCTCCTCCAGATAAGTAACGTATTACATAAATCATGTCCTACAGTTCAGTTTTCCTCTATTATCTAAGCTTATTATCCATCTTTCTCAAATGTGAAATTTTCTAATTCCTGTACAATTTACCACATTTCATCTTTTTGAGCACAATGACTTCCAATGTCAAAGATTTTGAACTCCTTCCACCTGCTTTGATCGAGATTCAGAATGAAGCCTTCTTGGAGACAGGACTCAGTGTTTCCTTTAAATTTTATTTGTATTCATTTATTGCTTGTCCTATATTGCTATTTGGTCTAATCGGAGCTCGTCGAGCTAACTTACACATCAGCACTTTTCCGGTTATCAGTCATGTAATTCCCTTGTTTTCTTAAACATTACACTTCATGTTTGTACGATGTAATTTTTCTTGTTATCTCATGAATAAATGTATTGTATTTGATTTCTTATTGTTTTATTTTGAATTATTTTTTCAAAAGTTACATCTTCGATGTTCTTTTATTATTATTAGTATTCATCAGATAGAATAAAAAAAAAACATCAATATTTATTTCCACATCCTTAGGAATGGAGAAAGTGGTGAATTGATCAATTCTACCCTTCCGTATCATGCACTAACTTTGTTATATATCGCTAACAAGATTTTGGCCTTCTTCGTCAAGTAACGATTCACCACATTCGGTGAAAATGAAAACATTGGCTTTTAGTCACAGTGATATCATATTGAGAAGACTTGATAGTCAATGTCTGGGATAATAAGATTCTCGTTTCATCCCTTTTCATAAGCAACAATTAGACTTTGTTTAATCGCGCTTGCACGAAATGATTGAGAAATTTTAATGCAGTTTAAAAGATTTTTCACTGGTTAGGAAACATAAGAGAGTGGCATCTTTTAATGGTTGAAAAACAACTATAATCATAGAAAAGTCAGGGATTTTAAACTATTTTCTCCAGTTAATTGAAAATATAGCATTTCATTTTTAAAATTAAATATAGGTGGATTATTTTATGTTTAGTTTGCTATTTCATTTTGAATACTAAGTTCAATCAAATATATACGAATATATAATAAATAAATAAAAGTAAAGTGAAATGGATAGTTGAAATTGCAAAATTTATATTTCATTGATACTCACTTATAAATATTTGAAGAAATACCTTGATAAATTATTTAATTCAATTGACAGGATATTTTTGATAGATATTTAATTGCCAAATAAACGATCACCATTGAAAAATTTTGCACATATTTTATTTTATGTATATTTATCTTTAATCTAAAGAAGTGGGGAGAGTAAAAAATTTTACGTCTGAAACACAGCTATTATTTCTGCAAACGGCAATTTGGACCTGTGAACAAATTTAGTGAAACGATAAACTCATTGGCATCATTCAATGATCGAATGCATCCGGATGAATGATTTTAGCCTTTCTCCCTGCTAGCGATATAGCTTGACTTCGAGAGAGTCCTCTTCAAGTGTTTATCATATCCTCCTCGAACAAAAAACGCAGATTTCATATATATATATATATGAGATGACGATATGTTTATAAATTAAAATTTACTGATTATTCAAGGGGAGGATGGCGATCACTTGCAAATGGCACATTTTTAAAATTAAGCTATGCCACTGCTTCTTTATATATGAACCATATTTAAAACATAAAAGGATGCTTATACTCAAAAATATCCAGCTTTACGAGTAGAGGAAATTTGAACGATTCTTGGTGATTTTCTAATAACCAGGCAAATCATGCCCCATTGTTTGTATGGAATGTATGTATTTTCAAGAATAATAGAAAATAAACAATTATATTACCTCCGTTCGAATCTCTCTATGAAGAGTTATTTTCTTTCATCTGCTACTTGGAAAATTCGTTTACTTTGGAGAAGCTTAAACTTGATGCGAAGGATTTCTTGGATTTCTTTCATTGCATTTTGAATTTAAACATCCATCGTTTGAAATTAAACATCTATAATTTGAACTTAAATATCTATAGTTTGAACTTAGACAGCTATAGTTTAATGCTTATATATGGTAATTAATAAATTTATAACGAGAAAATATTTTGAGATAATTCTTTCCGATCTTTTGAAATATAAATTAAGGAATTATAAATCTTCAGAGAGTAATGGCTTTATTTACAGCCCAAGAAGTTTAAATGAAACACTGAGAGATTAAATGTAACATTAAATATTAGTTGCTTAAATTAAATTAAGTAAATAGTAATTTATAATTAAATGTAAATAAAGCACTGATGATATTAGCAATTCAACATGTAATGTAACATACTAAAATTTCGAATGTTCATACATTTTAACTTTATAAGTGCTTATTATATAAATTTAAGAGGAAACCAATAATAAAAGTGCAACATACACACAAATTATTAGATTAAATTTTATAGCATATTTTATTCATAAAGTGGGTCTATATAGAAAAAAAAGCTTGGATATCTAAGCCGGGGAGTTTATGTAATCTAGATTTAGTAAAACTTTTGTCCACATTCCAGGATAGATTAAGTAATTAACATTCTCGTCAATATCATGATGATGAAAATTATAATATTTTTCTACTTTGTTTGGACCAGAATTCAAATTTTCCGACTATAAAGTATAATGTGAGATGATGTGTAAAACATAAAATTTACCCAATAAAATTTTGATGTTAAACAATAATATAAATCAACGTTTATTGGCGTAGTGATACCAGCGCCGATGTTATGGCGTGATTAGATGGTGAAACGTTCGAAAGAAAATAATACATTTCTGCGTTCGGTGGGACCTGAAGTGGAAGGTCGTGGGTTCAGGTCCCACCGAACGCAGAAATATTTATTTTTTTTAGAACGTTTTACCATCTAATCACGCCATAATATCAGAGCTGGTATCACTTCGCCAATAAACGTTGATTAATATTGTTGTTTGATTTAATCTGCGTAGTGTTCGATTTATATAAAATAAATTGATGTGTTATATCGAATTTTAATTTGCATTTTAGCAAATGTCCTATCAAATGGTTCAGGAATATTTATCTTCTATTCTGTGGTGGTTATATTGCCGATATCCCATTGCCGAAATCTGCCTTTAACGCTCCGACCATTTTCTCGATGTCCTTTCTCTATCAGGTGGTGCAGTAACCCGAATAAAAGAATTGGAAACCAATGGAATTCGCTAACCATTTAAAGAATTCGATATCATGAGTTTCTTTTTATCATACATGTTCGATCCTTTTCCGAAAAATCCATTCTGTACCCCTTGCAGGTGAAGATGGACATGGTGAGCGTAATTACAGAAAAGCTGAGTAGAAACCTCATATCTTAGTATTATTGCTTTATAAACTCAGTTACCTAATCTACAACATTGGGTAAAACAGTTTATGCAAATTATAAATGAAACAAAAGTGAGTAATTACGCAGTAGATAAAATTGCAATAACTGTCAAAAAATCCATTTGCGTTCATAGCGTTCGAAAAATACAGGGTGGTTAGTAAAGTCCTTATACACGCAGATAACTGTCGAACGGAGAGAGCTATATGTATGAACGCGATGTACAGGTATAGTAAAGTGACTATACGTTACAAGATGTGTCTGTGTGCAGCTTGGAGAAATTCAGAACTTAGAACTGCTATCTCGAAAACTATTCAAGATACGGGGAAAAGTCAATTACAAAGTTGTTAAGCACCAGCTAGTTAGTACGAAACGACTTTTTTTCCATCACCTTAATAGGGCAAAAATCGTGGTTTAGGAAGTTAAAGAAGTACAGGACGCCCTTGCGTGACAGCTTTCCCTTCGTACATCCTCGCATAGAGAGGAAGCTTCGGGTAGGAGCTATACATTCATTGAACCAACAATTTTTAATGTGGTTTAGTAAAGTCATTATACGTGCTGATAACTATCAAATGGAGGGAGATAGAACTATGAACATGATATGTATGTACGATCTGTATACGTAGTGAAGTGACTATGCGCTACAAGATAAGACTGCGTGCAGCGTACAAATACAAATTTTATTTTCATGCCATTTTTACATCTATATTTTCCATTCTAACATCATCAGTTGACATTACATACCTAGCGGAAAAATTCAGAACGTAGAGCTGCTATCTCGAAATCGATTTAAGAAACGGAAAAAAAAAAGTTAATTACAAAGTTGTCTCGTATCACTGATGCAGTACAAAATGATACATGAATTGCGGGAATAGAACACGTCAAACGCTAATATGTGGGTATTTGGTTCGGCAAATGTGAACAGCGTATTACTGTGTGTCATTATGTGTGCTCATTACGTGTGGCCACCGTCGGCCACAATACGCGTTTGTATACGGTGGAGCGTTTCTTCTTGCACATTCAGCAGCATTGCAGGTATGACGCTTGTACAGGCATCGGTAATGCGACTGCGGGCATCGTCAGCAGTCATCGGTCAAGTATGATAGACGTGCCTTTTGAGATAGCCCCAAAGGAAGAAGTCCAATGGGGTAAGGTCCGGTGACCGTGCAGGTCAGCTCACACTACCACCCTAGCCAATGACCTGTTGGCGGAAGGTGTGGGACAAGAATAGTTGTACTTCTGTTGGATGGTGAGGAGGAGCGCCGTCATGTTGGAACCACATGGTTCTCCGCTCACTCAATGGAACATCATGCAAAATATCCGATAGTACGCTCTGTAGCAGCTGCAAATATCGACGTCCCGTTAATGTGCCCTCGTAGATCACAGGTCCAATGAGTCTGTTGTTCAAAATACCGCACCACACATTAACAGACCACCACCACACCTGATGTCGGACTGGTCGTCTCCATAAAGGATTTTCGAGAGCCCAATAATGTCCGTTGTGTCTATTTAACACCCCGTTGCGGGTGAATTTTAACTCGTCCGTTCAAAGGACATTCGCTAAAAAATTCGGCTGCATATCTAAGGTGTTCGTAACGAAGTTTCACCAATTAAAACGTCGCTCAGCATCTCCTGGAACTAGTGACTGCAGCAGTACTCCATAGTAGGGGTGACCGTCCACTTTATTACAAGATTTTACGCACACGACCGCCTGTCAAGCCATAAGCCATATCAATTTCATTTGAATTCCACCGTGGATAGGCCAGAACATAAGCTAAAACGTCCTCTGGTTGCACACCCTGACTTACACCTGCTGGGCGACCTGAACGGGGACGAGGTGTAACGCTACCCTTCTCTTTCGGCCGTCGAACCACATTAGTGATGGTCATTGCAGTCGGATGGGGTCCCGAAGTAAAACGTACGGCATATTGTTGTGCACTTTCTCTTGCATTACGACCACATTCCCCATATAACAGCACCATCTCGCAATACTCGTTGTTGGAATAATTCGCCATGTACTATGTAACTACAGACGTTTAATGCACGGTTTCACTTCTCACACTGTCTTACACTCCTTGCCTGGCCACTATTTTATGCTTACCGATAACGTATGACGTAGAATACACATTTGCATATCATCCGCTTTGTGACGAGATTATGCGTGCGATGAAAGTATCGCCCCTATCCGAAGCTTCCCCTCTATGCATAGCTGTACGATGAGAAAATTCTCACGCAGAGGCATCCTGCACCAACTTAAACTTCCAAATTACGATTTTTGCCCCATTAAGGTGATGTAAAAAAATCGTTTTGTACTAACTAATTGGTGCTTAACAACTTTGTAATTGACTTTTTGCCCTTATCTTGAATAGTTTTGGAGATAGCAGCTTTAAATTCTGAATTTTTCCGCTAGGGACGCTGTACGCAGTCTCATCTTGAAGTGCATAGTCACTTTACTATACCTATACATCACGTTCGTACATATAGCTCTCTCTGTTCGACAGTTATCTGCGTGTATAAGGTCTTTGCTTAACACCCTGTCTTCACTACAAAAGCAACAAATGTTAGGAAGTTCATAAAAGTCTTTTGGCTTTAAAATTTCGAGAAAAAGAAAGCGCAGATATGATTTATGAATGGCATTTAGTCTCAAAATAGTTTAGAATATTGATGGAAAGAATGCGAAATTTGAAATAGAGAACCATATGATGAAAAGTAAGTACAAGTCAATATATTACTGAGAGATGAACTATATTCCAATAAATGCCGAACGGAAATAGTGAGGCAATTATTGTTAACTTATACAAACACAATTAACAAAACATCGACAGAGCACTGCGTAAAATACATTAAATGTCAACTAGTAATACTTTGGCGCTGGTCGGAATATACGAAATAAAAAGTTAAAGATGAAAACATATAATATCTGCAAAGATATCCGCAACGTTTGGTTAATTACCGTTTCCTACATCAAACGAAGTGTCAAGGAAGTGTAGGTGTTCGGTATTTATACCACAATTTTGGGTTTCCCAAAAACCATCCCGAAGTCGATTTCCCCCCTGCCTTTACCTCTGTAAACTGTTCTGAAACTTGGGTTTCTCCTCCTGTCTAAATCGGGTATTCCGCTTTATCTCTTAGAGAAATATCGTAAAGTTTAGGTATCGACTTTGAGATGCTCATCGCCTTATTACGCAATTGATAAGTTTCACAAGACTGTAGGAAAAGCCTACAGTAATAAGAAGTTACCTGTCTATAAGGAACTTTTTTGTACCATTTCAATCAGGAGCATCATCACCTCTCTCTCAGTCATGTTCTGCCAGAAGATTAGTCATCTCACCTTTCTCCATAGTATGCTGATGTTCATTTTAGAAGAAATATTTCTCCCTCTCTCACCACCTTATACTCTTCCGCAGACTTTATCGGGTATTTGATAAACTGCTCTTTGCAATTCATCCATATGTACTTTATCTTTCACTTTCACTACCAGGTCAAGTAAAGCGATGCAGGTCGTAATGTAATAAGTCTCGATATCAACTTTCCTCAGAACAACCGCTATCTCTTTAAATGTCCTCTCTACATATGGCAAAACAATATGCTGCATATAATATATATTATATATACAATATGTTGCATACAATACAAAAATGCTGCTCTACCTTAGTGAATCTCTATCCCACAGGTTCTCTACGTCTATCATCAGATCATCGAGCTTAACCTTCAACTCAACACTGCTGCACTGTGTGTGAAGGCCCAACGAAACATGGTCTCTGATGGTTAGGGTTAGTGGAATACTTTTCAGTTTAATTTGTTTTTACTGTAGTTGTCACATGTTTCCTCTAAGACTGATAGTTACATCTGACTGATAGTTAGTCAAATAGTTACATTGTTTGCTGTGTTGTTTAGTTTCCTTCGCTGTGTTCTTCACTGGAAACCCATCTAACGACTTCATATAATTTAAGAATAAAATATCGAATTATAATTCACAAAAGCAAAAGGTTCTTATGAAATCTGATATATATATATATATTTGAAAAAAATTTATTTGAGAGCTTTAACTAAAATAGAGTTTTTATAAATTACCTCAGCTAAATTTTTTATAATTTAACTTAAAATAATTAACTTTTAAAACCTTAATTATCTTACATATTTAATTTACTTTCACTAAATTAAACATGTTTTAAAACTGTAGAGGAAAAGAAATAAATATATTTTCGTTTGGTTGAGCGATAATTGTTTAAAACGGTTGTTTCTAGAAAATGGAAAACTCACAGGAATAGAGTAACGAGTAGAAATTTGTATGCATCTCAGAACAGAAAATCAAATTTCAACAAGTCTCATTTACACCCCAAGGGACCTTTTATAGGTTAAATATATTATGTAAAATAGAGTAGGTTTAGAGTTTGGGAAGTGGATAAAAGTAATTAAAATGTGATTTAGAGTTGAGGTAACCTTCGCGTGTAGTCACCATGGATATCAGCATAAGAACGTGAAGCACAGGAACACTGAATTTAAACCTGTTTTTAAAACAAAAATTATTGATATTATTCTGAAAATATGACTCGCAGTTCGATATTAAACTTCTTTTATATAATGCATAGATCAGTGTATCGGGCTCCGTCTTCGCTATAAATTTAGAAAAATTTGATATCTTTGTTTGTAACAACGTCTTAATGATTTTTATAAGGAGAATATCTAATTATATATATATATATATGGCCTGCAAAAGGGTTGCTGGTATCTAACTGGAAGGAGACCCACACGCTGAACGTATGTGACGATGTGTGGAACCGGCCAGGCCAGTAACCTAGTGTCCTACCCCGCCTTCAAGTGGTGCAGGCTGAGCTTTCTATTTATGTGGCAAATTAATATTTGCTACACGGATAGAAAGGCGGAAGGGGAGGGCTAATTCACCAACCCGTTTAGCCAGCGTGGTGAAATTATGGCTAATTCCTCCATTATGTTGACACACCAGAAACCATGGCCCCTAGTCTCCAGGTGCTGGAGTGCTCCTGATCAAGGCAGCGGTCAGTGTGGCATGAAAGCAGGGGGTGCTAAGAATCACTGGAATGGCCCAGGCTGCCGTTTGTTATTGACCTTGGCTACGTTTAATGGACGATCCCTTGCAAACAAAACTTCCGGGAATTGGAAGACAGACAAGATCAAATGGGACATTGTAGGACTCAGTGAAATTAGAAGAAAAGGTGAAGAGTTGGTGGAACTGAAAAGCGGACATTTGTTTTACTATAGAGGAACGGAAACTGGAAGAACAAGTGGTGTTGGCTTCTTAATTAACAAAAGAATTAAAGACTGTCTTCTGGAAGTTGAAAGTACATCAGATCGAGCAGCGAGGCTTGTTGTACAACTAACCTAGCGTTACCAACTTCAGATAGTACAGGTATATGCACCAACATCAAGCCATACCGACGAAGATGTTGAAGAATTTTATGAAGAAATCAAACAGTTACACACCAAATGGAAACAACATATCAAGCTCATCATAGGGGTTTTCAATGCAAGAATTGGACAACAGGAACAAGAAGAGACATCGGTTGGTAAATAAGGATATGGGGAAAGGAATGAACGTGGCGATCAACTCATCGAATTTGCAGAAGCTGAAAATCTCAGCACCATGAATTCATTGTTTAAGAAGAAACCGCAAAGAAAATGGACATGGAAACACCCAAATGGGGGAACTAGTGAAATTGACTATATCCTGTCAAACAAGAAATCAAATATTGAAGATTGAAGTGTACTGAACAGATTTAATTCTTGAAGTGATCATCGAATGGTGAGATGTAAAGTGCACTTAAATACTAAATTAGAACGACAGAAGCTCATTAGGAAACAAGTAAGTAAGAGGGTGGATCTAATGAAACTGAAAGTAAATACCGAGGCATTCAAGTTGGAATTAAAAAATCGCTTTTCTGCACTGGAAGGACTTATTGATGAAAGTGATATCTCAGAAGCAAATGAAAACATTGTTAAGACAATAGTTGAAACTGCTGGGGAAATTGGTGGTGTAACCTGTAAAAAGCACAA
>QLNU02015003.1:97526882-97550305 GCA_006491805.2 Dysdera silvatica
GACAACAGGAACAAGGAGAGACATCGGTTGGTAAATACGGATATGGGGAAAGGAATGAACGTGGCGATCAACTCATCGAATTTGCAGAAGCTGAAAACCTTAGCATCATGAATTCATTTTTTAAGAAGAAACCGCAAAGAAAATGGACATGGAAACACCCAAATGGGGGAACTAGTGAAATTGACTATATCCTGGCAAACAAGAAATCAATTATTGAAGATTGCAGTGTACTGAACAGATTTAATACTGGAAGTGATCATCGAATGGTGAGATGTAAAGTGCACTTAAATACTAAATTAGAACGACAGAAGCTCATTAGGAAACAAGTAAGTAAGAGGGTGGATCTAATGAAACTGAAAGTAAATACCGAGGCATTCAAGTTGGAATTAAAAAATCGCTTTTCTGCACTGGAAGGACTTATTGATGAAAGTGATATCTCAGAAGCAAATGAAAACATTGTTAAGACAATAGTTGAAACTGCTGGGGAAATTGGTGGTGTAACCTGTAAAAAGCACAATAGCAAATTATCTGAGAAGACGAAACAGCTCATGAAAAGGCGAAGAGATATGAAGGTGGACAATCGAAATACCAGTTCCAGGATTGAGTACATAGAACTTTGTAAAACTCTGCGCAAAAGCATGAAAGAAGACATAAGAAAATTCAACTGTGAGCTAGTAAGGAAAGCCATTGAAAATAACAAGAGCCTTAGGGTTGTTAAAGGAAGTTTATCTGTTGGGAAGAAACACATCATTGCATTAAAAGGAGAGGATGGCACCGTAACAAGAAATAGGGAAGAAATACTTAGAAGAGTTGAAGAATTCTACAAAAATCTATACGAAAGTAACAGTGAATTAAACGAAGACATTGAAATAGTCGAAGGAACAGCTCCTAAAATCTTAAAAGAAGAAGTTTCATTTGCAATAAAAAATATGAAGAAAGGAAGAGCCCCTGGTGATGATGGTATTACATTAGATATCCTAAAAGAAGCTGGAGAATATGTAGAAGACATACTTGCAAAATTCTTTACCAAATGTCTTAACAGCGGTAACATACCAAACCAATGGGATTCTGCAACAGTAATTCTTTTGCATAAAAAAGGTGATAAAGAGGATTTGAAAAATTACCGACCAATTAGCTTGTTACCTGCTATTTATAAAATCTTCACAAAAGTTCTAACACATCGCCTGCAGAAAAAATTAGATGCAGCTCAACCAAGAGAACAAGCTGGATTTCGAAGTGGATTCAGTACAGTGGACCATATTCAAGTATTAAGAGAATTAATTGAAAGAACACATGAATATGAACTTCCATTGTGTGTTGCATTTATTGACTATGAGAAGGCCTTTGACTCTATAAAAACATCAGCAGTCATCAACTCTTTAAGATCAACAGACATTGAGGATGTGTACATTGACATGGTGAAACGTGTGTATAAAAATGCAAGTGCAAAATTTCGGTTACATAAAGATACCAAAACTATCAAACTTGGCAAAGGGGTGAGGCAGGGAGATACCATTTCTCCAAAACTTTTTACTTCTGCTTTACAGATGATTTTTCAGCTGATAAATTGGAATAACAAGGGAATAAAAATAAATGGTGAATATTTAAATCATCTGCGGTTTGCTGATGACATTGTTATTTTTTCAACGGACCCATTAGAACTCCAAGACATGGTACAAGAGCTCTCAACTAGAAGTGAAGAAGTTGGACTCAAGATGAACCTACAAAAAACTAAGATCATGTTCAATAATTTTGTAGAGGAAACAAAAATACAAGTTGACAACACTGAGCTAGAAATTGCTGATTCATATATTTACCTTGGCCAGCTGATTTCAATGGATGGCAACATTATGAAAGAACTCAACAGACGTATTAAACTTGGCTGGAGTGCATTTGGAAGAAACAGTTTTATCCTGAAGGGGAAATTGCCTTTATGTCTAAAAAGAAAAGTCTTCAACCAGTGTGTATTGCCAGTCCTCTCTTATGGATCAGAGACATGGAGTCTAACAGTTGGAGCAATACGAAAGTTACAGACAACGCAAAGGAGCATGGAGAGGTGCATGCTTGGAATAACTAGGAGAGATCGAAAAAGAAACACTTGGGTGAGAGAGCAAACTAGAGTAGAGGACATCATTGTTAAAGTAAAAGGACTGAAATGGCGATGGGCTGGGCATATTGCAAGAAGAACTGATCAACGATGGACAACAGAAATTCTGAACTGGATTCCAAGAGACCACCGAAGACCTAGAAAACGTCCTCAAACTAGATGGGTGGATGAAATAAGAAAAGAGGTTGGGGTGACGTGGAAACGAATGGCCCAGGATAGACTTGTGTGGAAAGCATTTGGAGAGACCTTCATCCAGCAGTGGATAGATAATGGTTGAATATGATGATGATATATATATATATATATATATAATTATTTTATTAACGATGTTTCAAGGTAAGGTTAAAGAAGCTTCTGACTTTAATTCTACTACGTTTAAACAAGTTTTATGAAAAATTGGAATTAAAAACTAACGTCCATTTAGTTGTTGCCAATGATAAAATGATATTCTAAATATGAAATAATTGTAATTCTGATACAACATATCTCATTCCTCAATTTCGAACCTCTTATAGCTAACAAGATGTCTATATGGATTCTTTTTATATTTTATAGAGTATGGATTGTACTTTTTCAGAAAAAAATTTGATAACATAATTTATTTGTAATATTATTTTGGATTTCACCGTAAAAATATAGTATTCTTTAAACACATAATTATATACTCCGTTTGAATTTGCGAAAAATGAGGATGAGAATATCAACCCTCTGCCCTAACCTTTTATTACTTTAATGCTGCTTTTTGTTTTGACAATGACCTCCACCACTTAAATTAACATTTAAAAATTTAATCCCACCAATATTGCTTCAGCAATACCTCAAATGGTGTGTAGATTTCTCTTTCGTGGCGAAAAGTAGTATTTTCCTTTCTATAACATTTTTCCGCAATGTGGCTATATTGTTGTTTTCCCATGTGCAATTAGTTGGAAGGTTAACAATAAAAAAATCAATATCTGTACTTTCGAATTGTGAAACTTTTTATAATGAAATATTTTTTTTATAACTATTACCGTTTCAAATAAGATATACCTTAAGGGAACGTCATGCGTATAATTCAATTTTTTAGCAATTTTTGTGAAACATATATTGATAATTTCTAGCCACTTGAAAAACACATCATTTAGTTTTATATTTAAAAAAAATCATCATTTTTGTTTTGGCCGACGTAGGATCCTAGCGCATTAAATTGGCAACAATCAATTTCTCTTTTCTTTATCCCAGAAGGATATGTTAAGATCACAGAAAATATATTTATCTTTTCAGGACCGTTGGGCTTTCAACATGTTACAATATAAATTGAAATAAGATGTTCAGATAAAACAAATAGTTTCGAAATGCAATTATTGTTTAATTGCGTGCCATTAATTAGGGTCTTATAACTTTTACTTGTTATTTTTGAATTCGTTATCTATAAATATTAAATAATATGTAACATATATGTTTGAATTTTTCGACCCAAAGACAGTGATATTCATGCTGTGCAGGGACCTGGAGTTTTGCATAGAATCCGAACCTCTCGAGGCCTAGGAAACCAACCATC
Source organism: Dysdera silvatica (assembly GCA_006491805.2). Taxonomy (NCBI): domain Eukaryota; kingdom Metazoa; phylum Arthropoda; class Arachnida; order Araneae; family Dysderidae; genus Dysdera; species Dysdera silvatica. The sequence goes on from QLNU02015003.1 coordinate 97,530,530, forward strand.
GCTCTATGCTAAGCAGTTGGTCTGTAAATGGCCTTCGGTTGCTACAGATTGGGGTGAAACCCTGGGTAACGATATGTTAGGCAAACGCATTACCACAGCACGCACCGCCGGGCTGGATACCATAGAAAAATAAAGAAAATGGCTTTGTCCTAGCCATCTTAGGAATATTAAGTAATAGGAAAAAACACAAGCTGGTGGTGCCTCGTGAACTATGTGTGATATTCAGGTGACAAATGCATGATCATCTCGTGCTACAAAACGAAGGTGTTAGTACAAGTTAGGGAATGGGGAAAATCAAGAGATGAGTAGTTCACTGTCTTTTTTTCCATCTGTTTTTTTTTTTAAAGATTTCTGGAAAAGGGGATTTACGCAAATGTTTAAGCATGCAGCACTGGTAGGACGTGGCGACTCACACGATAAGACCAGGTCCACCAGTATCCGAATTCTCGAAACGAAACAGAAGTGAATTTACGCATATCCGAAAATTTATCCATTTAGTTTAAGCCTACACAGAAGCAAAATTTGACAATTATTTTTTTAAATTTGAACTTTTTTCTTCACAATGATACCAATTTTTTTTATCTGAGAGAATTAGAAGTTCGTTAAATATTTTTTGCACTAATAGACGCCTAAAGAAATGTATGCAAGAACATTTAACGTGTTTACGTGTTTCTCGAAACGGTGTTTTCTAGATTCATGTACCTTTTCCAGAAAACTGGAAGTGAGTATGTTCTGCAGATTTGAACATATTATGAATTATGTCTTTCTACACATACTATAGCAGAAGTTCGTTAATACGGTGAAAATTAAGTTTCTATTATTTTTTTTATTAGTAAAAATCGCTTGAAATTCAGAGAGTTTTGTATAAAAAAATGTAAAAAAATATTTTTATATCTTAATCACCATGATTGAGGTAGTGTATGTGTAAAAGTATGTATTTTATATAATCCGCGAATTTTGTCGCAGTAGATGGCATAGTTACTGAGAAAAGAGTACATAAATTTGGTCAATTTAACATTAGCGAGATAGGGCTTTTCGGGTAACCTTAAACGAAATATATTTATTTGACGTAAATAATAAAAATAACATAACACCAGGTTCGACTACAAGAAAGCATCAATAAAAAAGGACTTCCGACAAACGGTTAACTAAGGTATCTAGGGGTTTATTCCCAAGGTATTAAGAGCTTGGATTTCTTCTTCATTAAAAATGTGATCCATTGCACTACGTTTGTGCAGTGGTAACGCATTCGCTGTTTGCTGCGTTATTAATCCGGGTTCTTTCTCAGTAGCGTAGGTATTAAAAACTCATTGGGGGATCAAGTCGTTTTGTAGAGGCCTCAAGCGTCTTTGGAAAAGATTAGGTAATGGGGCCTTAGAGAAAATGCGTTTTGATACCCAATGGGGCGGACTTGAGCCAACTAAGCCCACCTTTCCTACGATACTGTTATTTTTCCAATGATGTTCTGGAATTTGTGGAGCTTCCCTGCTTATTGTGCTCCAGAATTTGTCTTCCTTGGTAGCAGTGGTGTGAATTCCTTGGTATGTTCCATGCTAGCATGAATTTCCTTGCGCAGTAGAAAACACAAAGAAAATTGAACCCTGGTGTTGCTCAGTATCTGTGAACATAGTTTGCGCCTTTCGACGGCAATCATTATTCACAATTATTTAAATACCTGTTCGTTAGTTTGCGCGTCTTGCACGTTTAGAATATCACCCAATCACAATTATTTAAGCTAAAATTATTCAAGCACTTCGTCTTGGAAATATGTTTCCTTTACATTTAAAGTAATGTAGCCATGCCTTGAATTATGATCATATGAAGGAAGCTTCTGAAGTCCTTGTTTAAACGTAATATAAAAAACGATCAATAACATTTAAGAGTAAACTAATGGTAATATGATTTTTAATACCCTGGGAAAAAGAATTCTCTCATGAATGATCTCTGTAACCATACTATTTAAAAAAACTAAAACAAATTATTAAACAGTTCATAATTATGTATGGATATCAAAGCTGATGAAATCAGGAAACTGATGTAAGAATATTTTAAATATTAAATGCGATTATTCTATTGTTGTAAGAGTAATAAGAATGGATGGAATTGATTCCATGAACAATGATTTAATTTTGCAGGTTTTCAATGAACGGATATAATTTCAGCATAGAACAGAGTTATTAGGAAAGTCGAACCTCATTTAATACGGCATCACCCACTTTTTAATTCACTAAATGCTTCCAGTTTTACTCCAATTACTTTCAATGTCAGATGAACAGTGATAAACTATAAACATTAATTTTAGAAGGGAATTAAAAATGCATGGATTATTTTTTTCCTTTTTCCTCTAGAGGCTCGAAGAACAAGTCTCTGAACATTGGATGGAGAAAACGGATAAACCTCGAGGGATCTTTTATGGTGAGGCCAAAACGACAACAATAGAATACAGCAAAAAACAGAAAGTTTAAAACCCGCCACTCCACCTAAAAAAAAGTAAACAAATAAGAATGCGGAAAAACTGAACACTCTAGAAAATAAACTTCGAGGTTTAAGGAAAAATTGGTTAAATCGTTTCCGGAACCGGATACCTTTGCTGAAAAATAAACTGTCACATCCCAGGAAATAACACGTAGTCGCCTTCTTGAATGAAAATGTCCAGAAAAGGAAACACTTGTCTTTTACATAGAACAAATTGTTTCATAAATAATTCGATAAAGTTTCAAAGTGCTAAAAAATAAAGAAATATACGAATATAAAATTATAAATGTAATTTCTACTCATTCATTCATTCATTCATTCATTTTCATTACACTAAACTAAAAATCGAAAAAGCTTTTATCAGCTTTAATATTTATGAATATGATTTGTATCGGTTGTTAATATATACAGTGGAATCCCTCTAAACCAACACCCTTCGGATACGGTCGGATAAAAATTTCCCGGCGGAAACTGATCTACAGTAATGTATTTTAAACCCCTGCTTAGGGGTCACCCTCATATACGATACTGTTTTTATAGTTCATTACATTAGAATGGAACCCTTACATGGACAAAATACATTTGAACTTCGGCCTTCGCCAGAGGAAACTAAGGACAAACAGGATAAAATCGAAAGAAAATTTTCCCTCACATTAAGAACAGTGGCGATTGACTCAGATTCGCTGATTCAAAGGAATAATGATTAAAAAAATAAAGACTTTGATAATAAATGAATCATACACTGATACACTGCACGAAACTAATGAACAATTATCAATACAAAACTGTCGTAATTCAAATTTATTATTATATGTGTGCTGGTCGGTTACTCGACTTTCACCTACGTCCTAAAAGCGAAAAAGCGGATGGATTTAAATTGGCAAATAAAACTGCACTGCAAAGATGAAGAGCTGGTAAGTGAAACCCACCAAATAGCCACTGATAATTCTTTTTCTAATGTAAATAAATTTTGATGTTTAAAGTTTTGCTATACATATATATTATTTGCTATTACTTTTTTTTGCATTTGCCATATTTTGTATTTGCTATAACTTGATATGCGGTAGAGTCTCGTTACTTCGAACTAATTATTACAATGGTCTGTTCGGATTAACAGAAACATTTACTATAGAATTTATTGTAAGATATACTTGTTTGATGTGGGTGTGTTTTGGTGTGGACGCTTAACGGATGACGAGCGATCAGGAGAGGATACAAACATTGAACAAACTTTGGACAGAATTTGCCATGGTCTTGGAATAACACCCTTCATTTATCATGAAAGTTGGAATATTTTACAGTGAAAAAATATATTTTGGGGGTCATGACCCCTGTGAACCCCTCTTGTATCCGCACTTGCGAGAGAGGGGAAATTTTCCTTCCTTTATGGGAAATTTCAGTTGGTTGGTAAAACGCACTGCACTGTTTGGCTATGCCTTATCAATGGGCTGCCGTGATTGTCGCAGTTTGGGTGAGGGTTATTTCGAATTACACTGCTAGTGGCATAGGCGTAACCTGAGGGTTAAATGTATCTTAAACTGGGCGGAAAAAAGCCAATATTATGTGGCAAAACACTATTTTGCCTCGGTTTCCTAAAAACTGGGGGCATGTTTCCCCTTGCTCTCGCCAGATTATGCTTACATATAGTGGTGTAGAAAAGGGTGGCTTAGAGTCTCAAGCCCCCCCCCTCCCCATTGATTATTAAATCACTATATTATATTTAAGCTGCATCACATGTTCGTCTTTAAAACTATTTGACTCCCCCACAATTTTTCAATTACTACGCTACTACACACAAGGGCGGACGCAGGGGGAGGTCACAGGGGTCGTGAGCCCGAAATATATTTTTCGACTTTAAAAGGGTGTTTGTTATTCCAAGATCATGGCAAATTCTGTCTTTGATCACCCCAAAATGGAAGTCTGTGTGTCCGCTATTACTGCACACCACTTACGCGAAAGGAAGTACTATTATGAGAAATGGTCAACAAACGCAAGTATATTTCGCATATACTTAAAAAGAAAACTTAAGTATTGAACATTTAGTTGATTAGGGGTTTTTAACCTTAGGTTGAGAGAGAGGGCTATATTCGTAGTGGTATAGGTTTTTCGGAAAATTTTAAAACGAAAAATTTTCATGTTTTGAAATTTTAAAAATGCTGTTCACTTTTTTAAAAAAATCTCGTTTCTTTTCCATTCCCCTCTTTGTGAAAGTACATAATTTTAAAAATTTTAAATATAAAAAAATATTAGATACACGTTAAAAATACTATCAGCGGTCATTCAGAACAGCCGATCATAATATTTTTGATATGTATCAAATATGTTTTTCTTTGATCGATTATTATTATATTAACAGGTGATCACGTTATATACATGCATTTTTAAAGCATGCATAAATATTCCTGCACATATTAATAGTACGGTATTTTTCTAAAAAATATTAATAAACGTTTTTGGTTTTCAAAGTATATGCTAATTGCGATATTGTATCTTCCATCGATTAGTCCTTGCAAGAGGTTTCCCTTTTAAAATCTTTTAGATTATGACCACGACTGGAATTATTTAGATATTCAAGAAAACCTCAATGGCAATTTGCAGTACCATTTGTGATAAGAACATAAAATTGTGGAGACGTTTCAAAAACAATTTCAAACATACTAAAGCAAATAAAAATTTTACTCAGCATCTATACGTCCATTCTCGCAGTGTGAATTTCGGCAGATTTTTAAAGAAATTCGATTACGTTTAACATCAAATCTAGATAGAAATAAATTACACAGGAGCAGAGATGAAAAGAAGCGCAATTTTTTGTCTTTTAATGCCATTTTATTTCTCGTTATCACAGGCTGGAATGAAAGCTATCAGCTCTGGAACAGAAAATTGATCTGATGGGTCTTGTGCCATGGAGGATAAAATGCAGAGGTTTTTATCACAGGTGCCTGGGCGGTTTCACGTGCATTGAAATTTTCTGCGGAAACAAATTTATGTAGGCTCGGAAAAGACTTTGGGAAAAGCAAAAGGTAGAGAAAAATCCGGGTACGATGAAATCTATATTATGTTGGTTTGGAGGTGCAGCTGGGTAAAGTGGTTCGTAAAGTTTGGCAAACATTCTGCATATGTTAAAGGCTTTTAAGATCATTAAATCTTTATACGCCATTTCAGTTCTTTTCGGCATCGGTGTTACTAAGAAGCGATGAATTTATGAAGGACGGAAATTGACTTTTTAGTCTTTTTAGTTATTTTCATATGGTTATATTTTTTTTATATTTATAGGAACATTAGATATAAAAGCTGTGAAACGCATAGACATGGTGGAAATTCGATGAGATAAAATTAAAACAAGTGAAAATAAAATTCGAGTCATTAAAAATTAAAGGCATCGGAGCACATACAGGGTGACTCCATAAGCCTCCTGAAAGTAAATGTTTATATCTAGAGAATCTGTTGAGATAATAAGCCTGTGTTTTTGTGGTTAACCAGAGTTAATGTCGATAAGTTTTATTTGAATATATGCGTTATTATATAACACATACATACACACACACACATATATATATATATATTGGCGCAGTATAGCCCAGATGCTCTTGCGCCATAAAAAATCCAAACGAACAAACATATATATATATGTGTCATTCGTTTTTCATCCATTAAGAGGATTCTCCTACATTCCTTGAATATATAAATCAAAAATCGCCCCTACATGCTGCTGCTTCTATATAGAGATATGCGTACAATGGAAGTATTGTGCACAGCAACTTTTAGTATAATCTATAAAAATCAAATTTTTTCCGGTTTCTCCTATGCGATACTTTCCCTGTATGCATAGTTGTATATAGGAGCAGTAGACGTATAGGGGGCTATTGCCCTGTGTGCTTTGCTGTATACAGGAGCAGTAACACGTAGAGGAGACTTTCGGTATATATATATATTCAGGGACAATGGACGAATCCCCGTAAGGGACGGAAAACAAATGTGATTATGTGCAGAATTCCTCATAGTGACTGTGGTTAAATCCCAGAAGATGGATATATTATCTTCAATGTTTCTTTAGATATAAATTATACTTTCTTGGAACTTTAGGTCACCCTGTACATAAATAATACATTTTATTCATCATTTATCATTGCTTTCGTTAATAAAAAATTCCGACTCATTTAAGTTTGACTTTTTCAAAATCCCATTATAGCTTATTTTATAGGAAAATTTGTGAGTTCCGACACATACATTTTGTTTTCTAGCTTACTAAAAGCCTTCGGCCCATGAGAATCTGAAAGACGTGTAGTCTCACAGTGTTTTGCGCATAAAGTCCCTTGCTGCCTCTACGTCTTATAAATTCAACTAGTCATCCCCCAGTAAGAAGAAAATTCCAGTTCTCATTGACAAGGCCAGGCAGTAGAAACGCTTCCACTTCAGCGCGCCATTAGCCTGGATTCAACTCCCAAAGGATTCCCCCCAAAAAATAAGGTTTTCAGATAACCGTTACTATAGTCTGGGGGATAGTCCTATAGGCAATAAAGATATTTGGACCCCTCATAAAAATGTAGGTCCACTGATCTATGCTTTCGAGAATGCTAACGCATTCGTTTATCGTTCTGGTTCGACTTTCATGTCATTACATAACCACATTTTTAAATTTTTAAAAAGTACTGGCTTTTACTACAGTCTTTGATTTTACCATGTTTGGCGCAGTATAGCCCAGATGCTCTTGCGCCATAAAAAATCCAAACAAACAAACAAACAAACATACCATCACAGAACACAGGACGTCTCACAGAGATTTGGTTTTCTTGGTGACAGAGTTTCGGATTGCTATGAAAATTGTAGATCCCGGCACGGCAAGACATTTGCTGTTTTTACAAGGCCAAAGGGCAAACCAACATCTATTCTCTGAATCGCTGAGGTACAGCTAGAATTGTAAAAAACGCGGAAATTTTGGTCACATTTGAAACTTTGAACGTAGAAACCAAGACACCTAGAGTAAAGGAGATAATCCCGTCCGAACCTTTCTTGCTATTGGTCGATTCGACACAATCAACCAATAGGAAGAAAGGTGAGGACGGAACTATCTCCATAATTATAGCTATCTTGGATTATTCACGTCAAAGTTTCCAATGTGTTCAAAATTCCCGGGTTACAACTCTGGGAATAGCCTATATCATAAGCGTAGAGTTATAGGGGTTAGTGCGGCCAGAGCCCCTGCCCACAATAATTTGAAATAAATTGCAATTTTACATATATTGTAATGTATAAATGCCTTGGCCTAATTAATTCAAGTGTATTTTACTTCCGGGTGCATTTTTATATTTGTTGATGGCGGGAAATAATAGTTATACTGCTCAGAGGAAAATACCGTCTGTATATATAGTATTAAATAAGCTTTTCTTTTCGTGTTAAATTCTAAAACTTGGGGAAATGTAAATTGCTTATAAATATTTTGTATCAATTCTTTAACTAGTAAAACCATTGAAGAATTATTCGTGAGAACACTATACAAAATATAATTAAAAATAATTTGACTGACAACGTTTTTTAAAAATTCAGTTAAAATTTATTTAAAAATCAAACGTTTTCGGAAGATAATGGATCCTCCTTCTTCAGGATGATTGCAAACAACTTATGAGAAGTTGCCAGACGTTAAATGGGAAATTTACTATGGCTCATGTTACGGTTATCCAAAAACAGAGGTCTCCATATTGAACGAAGTACAGGAGGCGCTTCAAGGTCATTTACAATAAATTTCCTGTTAATGTAAATAAACAGCGATTCAAAAAAAGTTAAGATAATAAGGAGATTGCGGTTAAAAGATGATTTCGGCTTCATTGAATAAAAAACTATGATCATGTAAATAACTGTGATTAACAACAGAAGAATTTGAATCAATGGAACCAGGACTTTACTCACTAACGCGTGGTGTTCCTTAACACGTGTGTCAAGGGATTTACGAGTCTGGCCAATATAAGTTTTATTGCAAACACAAGGAATAGAATAGACACTCCATTGTTTAATTGGAGAGGTTCTATCTTTTAGTTTAGAAAAGCGAATTTTCTAAAATAGTTTGAAAAGGACCTGAAAATTAAATTCCCGTAAAATCTTAGCAATAACTTGAGATGCGCCGGGAAAATAAGGACGGCAGATTGCTTTTCTGTAGTTATTGGTGTTAAGGAGGACAAAAGTTGAAATAATATTGTTGCGACGGAGTTTGATGTATGAGAGGTTAATAATAGAACGGAGAAACCCCCGTTGTGCAACACTGTCAAGAAGGACGGAGAGCTCAGATTGAAGAAACTCTTCAGTACTACAAAGTCTAATAGCCCATTTGATAAAAAAACACAAAGGAAGACATCTTTTGGCTAATAGGATGTTCTGACGCAGCACGTGGAGGAGAGAAGGATTTATGACAATCACAGAAAAGAGTTTATGGAACACTGAAGTATGAAATGAATGACCAACTCTTTGAATGTACGTCTAGGAAGGAGAGTCTACCATCATTCTCCACCTCAAATGTAAACTGAACATGTTGGTCAATAGCTTTGAGGAGTTGAAGAACAACGTTAGAAAACAACCCCTCAGCTCTATTGACCAACACATTCAGTTTACATTTGAAGTGGAGAATGATGATAGACTCTCCTTCCTAGACGTCCTGATTCAGAGAGTTGGTCATCCATTCCATACTTCAGTTTTCCATAAACCCTTTTCTGTCCCACTTACCATCAGTGACTAGAGAAAAACAATCTGCTTTCCTTATTTTCCCGGCGTATCTCCAATTACTACTAAGATTTTACGGGAATATAATTTTTCGGCTGTTTTCAAACCATTTCAGAAAATTCGCTTTTCTCAACTAAAAGATACACCCCCAATTAAAAGCAGCGGAGTGTCTGTTCTGTTCGCCTTGAACATAGTCACGTGTGTGACATAGGTGGGCCAGTGTCTCTTCAATGAGGTCTTCACCCTTAGACATAGAGGATTTAGAAGCTGATTAAAGATCCGAATGCCGGACGGCATATTCTGCAAAAAAAGACTGGAGCCTAAAAACTACAATGCTGCAAAAAATAGTATAATTCCAAGTGGTACTGTGTGAATTAAATCAAAATATTTTGAAATGTTCAAGTATACATCGTTTCTATCCTGATACAGCATTTGTCACCAAAAGCAAAAGCTGGAGTTGTAATAAAATTATGGAAAAGAACACTATCTGACTGAATTTTTTCATAAAGCGAAACAATCATGGACTGAATATAAAATAATGCTCTTTGGAATAAACATGAGATCAATTATAATTAAACGTCATGAAAATTATAATTAAATATAAATTCATAATATATGTAATTCCCTGTCCACCTTTAAAAAATACATTCTTAATTATCTCAACAGAAAATCAAAACAATACAAGACTATAAAAACAAAGAACCCAAATTAATTGATATCATAATATACAGCTCAACTCCATAAACTGAAATGAGTTTAAAAAAAATTAAAATCATAAATTTTAACTACTTTTGTATCTCTGTTTTCTCAAATGAGGCCAAATAAGTTCAACATATAACGCTAATAAATATTAATTATTCGCATATGGAGGTTTTGATAAAATATGTAACGAATTATAAATTTAAAAAATTAACGAATTATAAAAATATATACGTGTAAAATTTTAAAGAAAACAAATCTAAAAAATCAATCAGAGCTATAGAATTAATTTATCCTTCATTCTTATGTATTATCTCTACAGTAATAGAATCTTGTAACAAATTTCGGTTACATATATTCTTCCAATTTTAACTAACAGCTTAAATAATAAATTTTCATAGGGTCGTCTTCTGTTTTTATTGCTTATAATGTTTACAATGGACCCCATATAATATGCATATCAAATTGGGTTGAATCTTATTATTAGACATGCTGTTTAAGAAACTTTAACTGACATTATAATGAATAAATACATTTGTAATCTTCTTTAGCGTTTTCACTTTTTATCATTTTAAAAAGCACATTAATAAATGTATCCACAAACGTAATTGATTTAAATGATCACTTTCAAACAAAACTTAGTTTCATAACCCAGTCTTTGAGCACAAGAAAATCAAAATTGAAATTAAGTTATAGAACAAAATTATTACATAGGTTTTCGAAACAAATTATTTTAATTTTATTATTTAGGTAAGAGCGCCATATATGAAGAAATTCGTTTTAAGTCACGCCATGTAGGTATATGGATTAGAAGAGATGCTGAAACGTAATTTCTGGCTGCACGCCACCAAGAAATTTCGTTCTTTTTTGGAAGATGACTTTAGGATAATCTATACGACCATAAACTCGCGTGCCACCTGAAGGAGCGAATCGTGGCCTCAACCGTAAAGTGACGACGAAAAACGTTCTTTCCCGCAAGTCATGAACAAGGGTTGGGATTTTTACCTTTAAAAGGAATGTAAATTGTTGACTTCATTGATCACGATGATCAACATAAAAATGCTATCAAAGTTTTAGTATAACAAGACGTAGGAGATGAAAAATTCTCTGACTGAGCAACTCATTTATCAAATGTTAAATTACTCGTAACAGAAAGAATGATTTTCTAACATTTGGTGAGGCCCAAAAATGCGACAACTTGATTGCCTGTCAGATGTTCTTCGGCGACGAGTTGTTGGTCACCACTTCGGCGGTGGATTGTCACCTGTTAAGCGATGGTGGTCGTTTTGAGACTTCAGCGTTAAGATGTGAGTTAGAAGTCTCGATCGCCACTTTGTATGTAAGTTGCTACATCTACGGACTCCAGACGTGAAAGTACAGACGGCACACTTAATAAAACTTAACGTGGGTTTTACTGGCTGACTAAAACATATAAATTATGCTAGACGTTGTACACAGGATCGATCGGTATCTTTACGACTTTCGATAGATCAGTCGACGGTCTGCCGGCCGGGACGCATGGTAATCTCGAGGTCTCGACTGTCGGGAGCGCGCAGGAAAAGCCAGCGTCAGGTAAGGAGCACGTTCTAGTCTAGAGTGTCGAACGACAAGTGAGGCATGAGTTCTAAGAACTGGTTTTCTCTTAAGGAGAGTGACTTGTGGGAACTGGTTTGGCTACTTGCAGTTAGCTAGCTAGCGATGCGCGTTTAGTTATATTTGCTATCATTTCTAGCTCATGCCTGCTTTGCAATATCGCTATTTATTTATGTGAAGGGATACACGCCCCAGCTCTACCAACTAAGCCATAGGCGACAATCATTTCCTCCCTTAGGAGCATATGTAAGGTTTTCTATGAATGTGTTTAGCTATTGATGTGTCAGTGCTGAGACAACTTTTTAACCAAAGCGACAAATCAAACTTAATTAAAGGATCCTTTTAAAATGGTAGACCCCTGATCTTACCTAAACAAATGATCCAGATACATGTATAACTTTTTTGGATATACATCACTGAAGTCACTGACTATCATTGTGAAATAGTTTTTCAGAGGATTAAGTTCTCTTTGCCAAACACTCCTCTCAAGTGAGTGATCTATAAAGACCTTTGTATAATAATATAATAATAATAAGAGGAACTTAAACTTTGAATGCCATCCATTATACATTCAGTTTTCAAAATTAGAAGCCAAAAATAGAAAATTATTTGAACTACACTGTGTCTAATCACAGTGTCTATAGAAATTGCCTGACTAACATTTTCCAGCATAATCCATACTTATTTATTTCAGGGAATACAAAGTACAGAGACCACACAGTGCAGACATTCTCATAAAATTTGTAACATGTTTTTATGTAATATATAATGTTTTTCGAAATATGATTCATAGGGAACTTCGAAGAATCAAATTGAGGTGCTCTACAGTAAAGGGAATTACAAAACATATTAGTCCTTAGAGAGAGCTTAGGGAAATATTTTTTTACTGTGGCTTTTGTAAGGAAAAAATTTTTACTGCAAAAAGAAGGTAGAGGAATACTATACTCAGTAACTCAAAATGAGTGAAGAAAATTATTTAATGTATTTTTTTTAAATTAGTTTAAATTAGCGTTGATAGATGGCGACATGAGTGTAGGAATCAACATTCTTCCATGAAAAGTAAAAATAACCGCCATGTTCGATTTTAAGGTTACATCACTGTGTGGTGCACGTGCTAATAAAAAGTACTTTCATGGTGTGGATTACAATATTTAAGGTATGAAGCATTTGAATTTAATTGACTGTGTTTTCATGTGCATAAAAACTAGTTTTAGTTTATAAACAATTTTGAAAAAATTTTGAATAAAACATTACAAATTTTATGAAAATGTCTGCATTCTGTGGTCTCTGTACTGTGTATTTCCTAAAACAAATAAGTATGGGTTATGCTGGAAAATGTTAGCCAGGCAATTTCTCCAGACACTGTGATTTGGCACAGTGCAATTCAAATAATTCTATTTTTCACTTCTAGTTTTGAAAACTGAATGCATAATGGATGGCATTCAAAGTTTACGTTCCTCTTATTATCATCATCCAAAGGTCTCAATACATCATTCAATGGAGGAGAGTGTTTGGCCAGTAAAGAAATCTTAACCCTCTAAAAAATTATTTCACAATGATAGCCAGTGACTTTAATGACATATATTCAAAAAGCTTTTCATAACATTGTGTCTATACCACAATTTTCAACATAAAATTATAATTTATATGTTTTTACCATATGTAACTAATGATGCTCTTGATACACGGTGGGACTATAACTTCATTTTCTGATTTTTCCTTTTTCTGTCATAAAAGGCATTTGGCATGAGTAAAGGTTTTGGATTCTGGAAGTTATTAATCACTTTAATTAATTTCAATTTTAATTTAACATTATATATATATATATATATATATATATATATAAACTATAATAAATAAAAAGAATTTAAGTGTAAGAGGTACAGGTAAATTTAGTTAAATTGGAATCACTCTGGCGCCAATGTCTGCCTGGAGTAAAACCAATTAAATATAATAAGTAAGATTAAAGTAGTATAAGACCATTTTCAGCATTACATAAAACAATTTCGCTGCAAGATATCAGAACCAACACTGCTAGAATTATATTCATAAGTTATACACAAATTGAAAAATACCTAAGTGCAATGCAAAACAAAATATATACAAACAATAAATATATTTACAATATTTTACATACAAACCTTTTTCGAAAACTATGAAATATTGCTACGATGCAAAAGGCAATATAGTAAATTGGAAAGAAATGAATCCAAAACGGAGTAAAGGATTTAAAGGAGGAGTGTAATAATAAATGAAATATGAGAAACCCATAGGACAGCACTTTTTTAAGGGAGACACCTGTCGCAATGAGTTCAGTATTGGATGTTTCTGTTTGAGTCCTAGCCAATGCTAAATTTATTATCTCATGTCTCTCGACATTCAATCAGAGAAAAATTCGGAGCAGTACCATAGAAAAGTAACCATAAAGATTATTTACAATGAAAATGAACCCTCTACAAACCTAAACAAGACTGAATGTAAACAAATACAAAGTGTTACCAGAAGTATGTCCACAAAAGCTACCATTTCAAAGAGTTAGTACTTAGTATATAAGTGATACGTCTTCGACAGCAGAAGTCATCACTTATACAAATCACAAAACCAGCCTTGCTGTGCATTCAAACTTACCAAAAGTATTTAGATTCAAAGGTAGTGGTATATTATTTCCAAGAAGAATATTTTTGAGCCCGTTAATTTAACCAATAAAATTATTATACTTTTTACATATACTATTAATACTGAGAATTTGTGAAATTACAATGTCTCTATGAACTTTTATATTTACACGAGATTTAAAGTTTGACAGAAACACAACTTTGAAATTGAAATCAGATCTTTTGTCGTAGAGTCTAATATTATAAACACCATCAGTACCATGTCTAATTTTCAAGTCTAAAAAGGAAATATTGTTCCCGTGTCAAGTCTTTTTTAACTTAAGGCTGTTAGGGTAAAACTTTTTATGTAAGTCACAAAAATCAGCACAATTAAAAACTATGATATTTAGTTTTGTTTCGGGTTTTCGAAGTGCTCATTATCGTTTAAAAAAAATTTTTTTTGATTACTTTTCTATGGTTTTGGTCCGAAATTTCCTCTTATTGGGCGCCGAGAGACTTGAGATCCTAAGTTTAGCATTGGCTAGGACTTAAAAACATCCGATACTGAATTCATTGGGACATAGCGTCTCTCTTGAAAAAGTGCTATCCTATGGGTTTCTCATATATCATTTATTATTACACTCCTACTTTAAATTTTTTATTCCACTTTTGGGTTCATTTCTTTACAATTTTACTATATTGCCATTTGTATCCTAGCAATATTTCATAGTTTTTGAAAAAGGTTTGCATGTAAAATATTGTAAATATATTTATTATTTGTATATATTTATTGTTTGTATATGTTTTGTTTTGTGTTGTACTTACGTATTCTTCAATTGGTGTATACTTTGTGGATATAGTTCTCTAAATGTTGGTTTTGATATTTCACAGAAAAATTGTTTTATGTAATGCTGAAAAAGGTCTTTCACTACTTTAACCTTACTTATTACATATATATATGCACTTTTTGAAAATGTAAGGATAACTATGTAAAATTGAAATGACAGGAAATTGACAGAAATAGAGATAGCAGAAACACAGTAAAAATATAAAAAAATAAATAAAAGTAAACAGAATAGAAAAATAGCACTAATTTATCATGGGGAAAACACATAAATAAGCTTGACAATTTCACAGGATACACAAAAGTATACAGTAAGTAATTAAAAACCAAAAATTGGAGATAAGGAATGGGGTGAATTCGAATAAAATACTATAGTAAATGGAAAAAGGACAGCACATATAGGAACTTTATCAAGGGAGGCTCCTACTACGTGAGCCCTAAGCAATGGAATATTTCTTTATGGAGATTAGCCTGAGTTAAAAAAATTTCCATGCCCCTGAATTCCAGCTACAAAAAACAAGACAGCCTGGTGGTGAGCAAAGTTTTAATTTTCCGTCGCCTTAATGATGTGTTCCATAACATTTTCAGTGGCGAGAGCGGTTGAAGGTTGGGAGACCGTCTTTCCCCTAAAACTATTTCGGGATGTTAGCAATTTTATGAATTTTAACAGCTGCATTTGGAAATTGAAGATTTTAAAGAGGTCAGACCTATGTTTCTGAAAGTCTAAGGAACACTGTTGTGGAACGCTTTGTGCAGTTTTATTCTGTATAAAAATGGACTTTTGCCGTAATATGGTGCAATTCTGTGCCATTGTCACACACGATTTCCGGACGTCAACGCTCCTAGAAACTGCATGGGTGAAAGTAATGTTCGGAAAAATTCTGGTTAGATGCGCCACGTCTATAAAGGTAATATCACGAAATAACGACCTTGTCATTTATCCACAAGTGTTTGTCAGAAAATTATTAGTGATTTGCAAATTTTCGATGTTCATAACAAAGCGGAAAGAGTCTCCTGTGGATCCACCATTTAGGGCTTCCCGTCAGGGTATATGTTCACTACTGTGCTATCTACTACGAATTAGTGCATGGGCGATTATCAATGTTTTTTTGCTTACACGTGGTATCACTTGCCATCAAAAACGAGAACTTTATGTTAGGACTTTGTGATACCCATTTTTATTTCCTATTTTCGTATTTTTATCACTTTGTTTTTGTTTTACTGTTGCAGACATCTCACGTAAGATCCGAAGTCAAATTGGTGGACGTCCGTATCTCGAAAGTACACGGATGAATTCCAGGAGAATGTTCTAACTGAGATCAAGGAGAAGCATATTTCAAGACGCGGTTGCTTATTACCAAAACATTTAATGTGGTTTTTTTTGGTATTTAGCTAGGTAATAGTGGTCCACACAACCATTCCACGTGACCACACCGAAAACCAGTGCTTTCGATACAGTAAGTTCATTAAAGCCATTGTTCTCTCCAAGCCTGAAGAATTTTTTTACACTTTCCCATGCCACGCCATTAAATTTCAGTATAAAAATTTAACGTAAAAACACTCTATAACAAAAAAATCGACGCACCAAGAAGGAGTTGTCTAGTTGTAATGAAATTTCGTATTCAAAGACATTTTAACCGAACATGCAAGTAATTAAACTTTGGTGTCCGATGAATGAATAGAAGGAATTCCAGCGCATCGGAACTGCGCATTCAGCAGGTGTATATAAGGAGCGATTCTCAATATGTGGTCAAAATTTCTGTTGCATTTTGACTGCGGATATCTTACGTCGACTGTAACAATGCCTCGCCGAAAGATTCGTGCTCATTACGAGCATATGTCAGAGTTTGAAAGAGGTCGTGCTATCGGATTGAAAGAGGCTGGTTGGACGAATCGAAGAATCGCTGGACATGTGGGTCGAAGTGATGCGGCGATTGGACGGTGCTGGCAAGAGTGGATCAATAACGGCAGATGTCAGAGTCGGGAAGGCAGCGGTCGACCTAAGGCCACAACAGAACGGGAAGACAGAGCGATTGTCAGAACAGCTGTCACAACACCGGATTCATCGTTATCAACTATCAAAAGTGTGGACCGCACACATGTGTCCAACATGACCCTCTGCAGACGACTGAGAGAGCGGAATTTACGCTCGCGCCCACCGTTACGCCGCTTACCTCTCACGCCTTTACACCGTCAAGTCCGATTACAGTGGTGCCGGGCTCGATCAACTTGGAACTGCGCTGACTGGGGACGTATAGTCTTTAGTGACGAGTCCCGTTTCCAACTGTGTCCTGACGACAACCGCAGACGTGTCTGGAGACGTCCAGGGCAGCGTGGGGATCCTGCCCTTACTATCGCACGCCACACATGCCCACAACAGGGCGTTATGGTCTGGGGTGCCATCTCCTTTGATAGCCGGACCCCTTTGGTGGTCATTTCTGGCACACTTACAGCACAGCGGTACGTAGACGACATTCTACGACCGGTTGTGTTACCGTTCTTTTGCAACACCCTGGACTTACGTTTCAACAAGACAATGTCCGGCCGCACACGGCACGTGTTGCTATGAATTGTCTTCAAGCTTGCCCAACACTTCCTTGGCAATCTAGGTCTCCTGATCTCTCTCCCATAGAGCACATTTGGGACGCTATGGGAAGGCGATTGCAACCATCCAGGAATGTTGACGATTTAGCCCGACAGTTGGAGACAATTTGGCAAGAAATTCCACAGGACACCATCCGGAATCTTTATCAGTCTATGCCACTCCCGGTGAGAGCTTTCACCCAGGCCAGAGGTGGACCAACGTCTTTTTGACTTTATCCCTTTGTAACGGTCAAACTCTGCATTAAATCATTCAGTTGTCTTAAAATTTTAATCTTTCGTTTTCTATGCATGTTCTTTACGTCCACCAATTTTTATCGCAATCGGATAAATTCTCCTTGGTGCCTAGATTTTTGTCATAGAGTGTATATTCTTATGGTTGCAAAAATCTTATTTATTTATTGCTGTTAAAAATATATTAATAAGTGGTAAAAATGATATCAGCCGCGGTTTTAGGTGTGACAGAAGTGCCGCCATTTTAGTGTTAATTTACTATGGTGTATTGTGTGAATGCCTCTTGATGAAAATCACCTGAAATACTTTTGTTATATCATTTAAAACGCAAAATGTAGAAATATCTTTAAAAGTTTAACTATTTTGGAACAAAAAGCACTTTTAAAATTAATACGTTTAAAAGCTATACGAGCTTGTGTATAATATCTTTGTTTACTTTGTTGCAACTTCCTTTAAAATAATGCCCAGAAAATTATGAAGGTGAGCAAAAGAAACAAGTACTTTGGGAATAATTAGTCACTAAACAAAACAAATTGTCTCTTGAAAACTTTTAGTGTTGCTTTTAAAACTAAAAACTACGTCTTTTCTAAAGAATAATATATCATACAATATATGTCCTATGACGTTACTTTAAGTTTAGCTAAGTTAATACGTTATGCAAACAGCCGTATAGTACAAACATATTGAATTATCTCTCGATGGCAAATATTAACCTTACGACCTGGAGTTATTTTATTTATAAATTTCTTTTCAGTTTTGTTCCATACAGATATATTATTTGGAGATTTATAAGTACGTAATGAAAATAACGTAACTAACACTGTCTAGATAATGCAATAGATATTCTATATGTAATATATATACACAGGGTGGCTATCACATATATCATGTAATGTATTTGGAGCCCGATAGCGAAAATCTATCGGCCCAACACTGAATGAAGTTTGTGTACATACTCCTGAAACCATGGGATTTTGAATAAACAATCAGAATTTATATAGTGCGGAATTAGAAATACATCTTTTTTGGTAATAGAATTTTACCAGTAAAGCATGAGCACCTTGAGATAGTATAATGCATCAGTGTTTTTAAAGAAAAGAAAGCCTATTTTCAATCTGTTTTATATTCCCTGATTGACGTTTATATACTTAAATTTATATAATCTAGCTATTTCGGTGTGAAAATTTGGATACACGCGATTTCAGCGCCAATTTCTCTTGTGGTAGAAAAATTTGAACAGTTTTTGTTTTATATAATATTATTATATTATATTTTAAAAATCAAGACCTCACAGTACTTGGCGTATGCACACCAAATTTTTTCAATTTGAACCAATATATTTTTCTCTATCAGGTTATAAATACCCCACTTTATATTATGGCCACCCTGTATATAAATGAAAGGAAACTATGTGTGTGTATGATGTTGGCCAACTGATCAGGTTAAAAGTTTGTACCACAAACTTGTTTGGTTAGTAGATACACATATCTTATTCGAGAATAAGACTTAATATATTATGATTAAATGTACGTCTTATCAAAATCTTGAGGATAAATTCCTATATCTGCTGCAAAGACGTAAAACGATGCTCATGCCTTAATATTCTTTAGTTTTTAATATTCACTGCCTTAAGGCATTAAGTACATATTATGTTTTAAATCTAACACAAAACTCTATTTGTCTGTAGCGGCAATACGCTCCCACGACGATGCATCATTTGGCGCACATCTAAGTTTATAAACTGAGACAAATAAATGCCACGTTTGAAACACTCTATGAACTGTGAAACTGATTATTTTTCACTGGATAAGGTTCCGAGTTTGATATCGCAATTGGGGATGTCGTTCATTTTCTTCACAAAAATTAGGTTTTCCGCAGAAAATGAAATAAATTACCATACGAGGAATTTCAAAACGTGCATTATGGTTAAGATACACTTGGGGTAACAAATACATGTAAAACTAATATGGAAACGAAGAAATTAATAGCTAGCAGCATTGTCATTAAATGTGAAACCAACTTTTCGTT
>QLNU02015003.1:97553615-97574980 GCA_006491805.2 Dysdera silvatica
GAATACAATGAATCTGCATATTTTTCACCTTCTTTGTGTGCCAAGAAAGAAGTTACATATTTCTATAGGCAAAACATGTAATATATTTTCATGATATAAGAACTTCAGTTTTTGAATCTACTCATGCGTTTTTCTGCACAAAAGTCGTGAAACTTAATTTTCGCTCTGTGTCCCTAACAAAATCTCTCAATATATTGTAAGATTATGTAATGAAGATGACTGAATAGCTTTCTCATTTTTGTCGCCCACGATAAAAAGTTATTTATTGTTATTATTACTATTATTATCCATAAAAGTTTTAAAACCCACGTTTTAATGCTCACTCACGTTTAAAAAATCCAAACAAATATACCCTGGTGTCTGTATGTGTTTACCAGTTTGGCCGTTGTTTAAACCAGCGAAGTGAATAATACCCTTTAAAAAAAGAATGTAATTGTATACATAATTGAGGTGATTCAGCAAAGAGGTATTTACAAGATTAATTTGCAAAAAGCACTAATATAACATACATACACCACACTATTTCTCTATATAATCACCGAGTCACTGTAAACATTTATTGGAAGATTGCATTAATCATTCCATGCCCTGATGGTAGAAATCCGCTCCTTGGTCATGGAGCCAGCTGCCTTGAACTGGTCATCGTTGGCAAATCGGCGTCCACACCCAGATGCTCTTTCAGCTCGCAGAACACCTGAAAACCGTAAGGCCTGAGATCGGGATTGTACGGTGGATGTTGCCAGGCGTCTCATACAAGTTTGTGAAGAAAAGCCTGTTTTGTGTGTGCCGTGAGAAATGTTGCATTGTCGTGCAAGTGGACAATGCCTTTGCTTAATGTTCCACGCTTATTGTTTTTCACAGCTGTGCATAAAACCTTTAGGGTTCCGCAGTACCTCGCAGAATTAATGGTTGAGCCCTTCCACATGAACTTGGTGTATACAACTCCTTCGCAATCAAAGAAAACAGTGTCCATGACCTTCACGCTGATGCAGCAACTTTGAATTTTGTTTTCACAGGAGACAATGAACATCTCCATACCATATGTGCTCGAAGTTTTTCTGGGGTGAAATGATGCACGCATGTTTCATCACCCGTAATGATGTGGCTTAGGAAACCATTGCCTTCCCTAGCATAAAGTTGGAGGAATTTCAGGGAAGACTCAAACATTAGTCCTTTGTGCTCGGAAGTCAACTCGAAGAGGAACTCAGCGTGAAGACATTTTGCGATAATCGAATTGATGACGCATGACGGCATAACCAGTGCCAACGGGTATTTCCAACTCCTTTGCCATGTGTGTGTAGTCAGTTTGCGATTTCTGAAAACCATGTCGTTCGCAAACTGCACCAGGTCTATTGAATTCAGGGCCGAAGCTGCGGGGTGGCGTGGAAGACCCATGCCAGGAGCGCCGGTGAGGAAAGGCGTAAAATCGGCTGAAATAATTCATAGGGAAGAATATGTCCGTGGTTTGTGATGCGCAATCTTAGCGGTTCTGTCAGGAGTGCAATATTATCTAGCTACGGGGCTGGTTGTGCTCGCCGTTATTGGCCTTCTTTGCCTTTCTCCATTGGTTTTGTGCGGATATCTTCAACCTTATTTCAATCAAATTGAAAAAATCGTTGCATTTCCATGTATTAAAACTTCATTGTTTTTACAAGGGAAGAAAATTTGGCTATTGCAAATTTTAACTTAAGCTCAACATACTGAAATCATAAAGCTCCATATATAAATATTTCTAATATTAAATAGGATATTTTAATCAATCTCGAACAAAATAAAAATTCATAATCGACAAAGCTCATGCCAGCTTCAATGTTGTGAAGTACTCAGTGGACGAATTAATGCGATATCGAACACATTTTATATAATACTCAGAAAATATTAGAAGAGACGGCCGTAATCATTTTTTTTAATCCCATTGTAGTCGGAAACCTCCACGCTTTCGAATTCTGAAAGATTTCAAGTTTCACTTCAATTACCCTCACAGTCAAGTGGAAATTGATAAGCACGGTGCAGATTTAGTTTTAGCTATTTTTTCTGTTTCTTAAGAGGCTTGGGAAATAAGTCACTGAACTTTGAGAAAATTGAAAAGCCCCAGAGGATCTTTTCGCGCGAGAGATCAAAAACGATGCCAAGACAAAAAGGCAAGAAAATGGAGGTTTTAAATGAAAACAAAGTGCACGAATAACTGAACACGCTAAAAAATAAATTTAGAAATTTAAGTTAAGATTTTTTAGATGGCTCCAAAACTGGGTACCTTTGTTTAAAATATATTAAAAACTTGGAGATTATCATATATATATATATATTCGGTTTCTGTAGTAAAAATATTCCAATTACGAAACAAATGCCTTGACGTGTAGACAAACAAATTAGAAAAGACCTTTAGAACCAATTACCCAAACGAAATTAAGATGCAAATAATAAAATACACAACGGTTACATGAAAGTACTATAAGAATGAAAACTAAATTAATGAAAATGGTTACTTTTATTGGACAAATACTTCGGACGTATTCTAATAAAATCCAGGGATGAAAACATAAATTATATTCTTATTTTTTATGCATATTATGGTTATCACTAAACGAAATACACTTTTGCTGGTGTTTTAGAATATGGTTGTATACTTATGTAATATTTTTGTATGTATGTAATATTTTGCTGATATTTTAGAATATAGTTTTAAATACCACATGCACATAAATATGTAAATACCAGTTAATAAACATTTTCTGTAGTCTACAAACATTAAAATTCATATAAGTTTTTAGTATTCATATAAAATACATTATACTATCTCTTTTAAATTACTTAAAATATTAATGATGGAAAATTTGTATACGAAGATAATAATAATTCAAAATAAATAACAATAATATGAAAAACTTCATGCAAAAGAGTTGCAGCGAAAAATAGTTTGCAGAAGAATATTCACGAAATCCGCATATTATTTATACATAGAAATGAAATACCATAAACTAATTACTGTTATTCAATTCACAAAAAGTTCTTTAAAATGTTAATAATTTAGAAACAAATATTAATAATCGTATACGTTATTAAAATTATTACTAGTAATTACACAATATAATGTATAGAAACAGATTCTACAATATACATATAAACCGTGATATTTAGTTGAATATACCCAGCCACAAAACAGAAAAAAAAATGTTAATTGATTTAAAACAGAGAAGCAATGAAATTGCCTGAAACGTAATTTAATGAAAGTTGCCAATTTTGGCCCAACAGTTACGTTTTTGGTCATATTAATTCATTTTAATTTTAATTTCTAAGCAAATTGAAAACGACAATTTTTTCTAATCTCGTAAGTTATGAATATGGTTTCATTTTCGTAATGAACAATAAAGCGTTTTATTTTTTTGGATTTTCATTTTAAAATTTCTCTTTGTACAATTTATTAAGTCTTAGAGTAAATAAATTGATTAATTGTACAGGACAAATTTCTTTTCGCAACCTGATAATATTTAGTGTAAAAATACAAAATATATCAAGGTATTTAAAAACCCATTCCAAGAGAATAAACTGTCTTGAATGAGATATGCGATTGCCAGTTTTTAGGGAAACGCGATTAGGCTTAACGTCATAGCCGGATGGAAATAGATTATATAGAAACTGATAAAACCAAGCGCGATTTTATGTCCTTTAAATCTATTCTATATCTCGTTAACGTTGGATAGTATGAAAGCTATCGGCATTGGAGCAGGAGGCATATTTGATGAGACGTGTGTTATAAAGGAAAAAAAAGGCATAAGTTTTTATTAAAGACGCTAGTGCTGTTTCACGCACATCGAATTTTTCGTCGAAAACAAATTTATGTATACTCGGAAAAAAAACTTTTTGGAAAAAGTGGAGGGGAAAAAACCGCTTACGATGCAAACGCCATTACGCTGGTTTGGGTGTGCAGCTGGTGAAAGCGTTTAGCAAAATTTGGAAAACATGTTGCATATATTAAGGCTTTTAAGATCATTAAAATTTAATGCTCTGTTTGATTTTTTCGGTGCAAGCGCTGTCAAGTAAATATACATAGTAATAAAATAAAAATTTACTTTAACATTTTATTCATTCGTTATGTTTTTCGACGCAGATATATTGAGATTTACGAAAGGTAAATACCGCGTATTCCATTAGTTGGTTTTACTTTATATCGCAAAGACAGCAAGGGTAATTCTGCGCATCTTGCATCAGTCCGCACAGTATCAGAAAACGCAAAATATTTAATTTTGTAATGTACCATTATGTGAATATATTAATATTATTTATATGATAACAATATATAAACGTCATTATGTAAGTTATTTTATGTTAAGAATCATTTAAATTAACTATTTACTATGTTATTAATAAACTATTTATTATATTATCTATTAACTATTTACTATTAACTATTGTAAAATTTCATTGTGCAGAATTTATACCTTCTTATCAAATCTACATTATACAATAATTTTCGGCACCTACGTACTAATAGCTCAAGGTAGATCTTTTTTCGTTTTAGGAGAAAAAGAGACGCCGTCCTCATCCCGGATTCGAACTAGGGTCTAACCTAAAACAAAAAGCTCTAGCTTGAACTACATACACGTGGGTGCCTAAAATTATTGTATAATCAATTTCCCCACGGAAATGCGCAAAAACTCGCCCCGATGGCTTTGCGCTTTATTGACCATTACTTGACAATTGTGTTATCCCCAAGAAGGGCAATAATACCTTACAAATCTACATTGGTATTAATTGGTACACAATTTATAAGGATAACACAGGAATCCTTTAATGATACGTGTATCGTTCTAAGAAATTTTTCTACACAAAATGCCATCATTGGCAGGTACTTTGATACTCATATTTTAATCTCAAGTTAGACGTAAAAATAATCCACATTACGGGAATTGGCAAACAGTAATGAAGAAGGTGATCAACGCCTTATCCTCAACACAAAAAGATTGAAATTAAGTTATAGACATAAATATAATATAAGCTTAAAATAATTAGGTAGGATTCAATATTTGGGCTCCACTGATACAACACATAGAGAAATTTGTTGCAAATCACGCCATATAAATGTATAGATTAACAGTGGTTCGGAAATGTTATTCATGACCGCAGGCTATCAAGCAGTTTTATCAGTCTCTTACGGAGGATGCCTTTGAAAGAATCTATAAGGCTCCAAATTCGCGTGCTGTCTGGAGGATCAAGTATCAGTTTTGATCGCAAAGAGCATCGCTACAAACATATTTTGCGGCAACTAATGAAAAAGTATATGTTTTAATCGTGAAGAGTGGCGCTACAAACATATTTTGCGGCAACTAATGGAAAAATATATGTTTTAATCGTGAAGAGTGATGCCGCAAACATATTTTTTGGGGTAACTCATGACAAAGGACTTGAGCTTCGGAAGTTTAAAAAATGTACATTGTTCACTTCATTCATCACAGACATTGGAACAATATTTTAATACAATTTTAGCAAGTATTGGATGAAACATTAATTAACAAACCAATTAAATTGATCAACGTATTGAATTATATTCATAAAATAACCTGACTTTAATATGAAACATGTATGAATATTGTATGTATGCGTTTATTGTTGGTCCCCATGTATGTGATTATTGTTAGCTGAATTTTTGTTGAGCAAAAATCGTATAGATCATTCTGCCCCAAAGCTTGTTATATGCCATATGTAATGTGAGATATGCGATAACATAAGAAACATATAAACGTAAATTTTTAGTACCTGTTCAACTGTACTTGTTTTGCTTCTTGTGCCACCAGGGTATACGTAAAAAAATTTTGTGATGGTGTAACAAAAGTGGCTTGCGTGGTTGGGTGATTAATCCTGAGTCGTTATTCCATTTTACTACTTAGAATTTTATTCTAAATAAATTAAAATCTCACTAACTACCTAAGAATCTACGTTGCACATTGTCTCATTAGTTTTGAGACAATGTGCAATCTACGCTGCACATTGTCTCAAAATTAATGCTCCTCCTTGGGAATTTGTAACGTGCTGTGAGCATGCTTGGCTTGGAAGCCAACTTTCCCATTTCCTGTATTTAATTTCCTTCTGAATTCACCGTACGGTTAGGTGATGTCACTATAAAGTTGTTATGCTGATTGTGGCACACTATTAAACGGGATGCCAGTATGCGATAGGCGCAGATAGAACAGACATGCCAGACAGTTATAACTAAAGGCCAATGGCCTGGGGCACAGAGAAGTCCGGTTATGTCTTTTTTAGTTATTTTTGTTTACTTACGTATGCAGATGTACAGATGTTTTGCGAGTCTACGGCAGAAGTTGCGCTATTAAGCGCATCCAGGCGTATTTCTGTTGTGGTTTGGAATTCCACGCTAAACGTTGTACTAAGCTGGATTTGGAATCCGAGGAAGACATTTATGCGGAAGTAGCGTACTTGAGTGGAGCTGATGTGTTATTAGGTCTTCGGAACCTTGCCTGGGAGACCGAGCGGGTGCACTTGGCTTTGACTTCGTCGATTGCGAAAACGTGGACTGCATGAAAGAACTGGACTTGCGTGACGTATTGCCGTTTATGTGTAGCGTATCATTTATATTTATTGTTAGGAACTTACCCTTAGTACAGTGTTGAAGTGTTAAATAGTTCATGGTAAGAACTAGATCTGATTCAGAAGCTGCCTTAATGCTAAATGACGCGTAAGGACAAGCGCTGGTTAGACCCTTTGTGTATTGTGAATTATTTATGTTTATTGTTAGGAACTAACCTTAGTAATAGTGTTGAGGTATTTATTAGTTTGCGGTAGAGACTGTAACTGACTGACTTAGTAGTTCCCTAATGCTAATTATGGCGTAAGAACAAGCGCCGGTTTAACGGCTGAGTTTGAAGTAGCGAGAAGAGGGCTTGTAATGATTAGTTGAATCTTAACTGTGTAATGCTTTCTTTATTCTAAGTGTTTTAAACTACCTGCAGTTAATAATGTTCTTAGTTATGAAAGTGGTTCCTAACTGAACGGCTGTTGCTACTTGGAAATGGTTAACGAAGGCGGGCCATGGATTCTTAGGTCCAGAAATATTGCTGGTTGTCCGTTGGAACCGAGAAACGTATTTGAAATCCGTGTATATGTTAAACTGAAAACTTGTTGGTTGAACTTGATCTAACGAATGTAAATTTAAGCGCAAAAATAAACGTTTTTTTTTTTTTTTTTTTTTGTATTTTGTGTTCATTCGTAGCCATTCGGACTTCCATTCCCACGAGAATGATTGTGTAACACAGCTATCTGTGCAGTTTAGATAGTGCTAATCACTTATAGTCACTTTACGCTTAACTGGTCTCTGGCGCAGTATAGCCCAGATGCTCTTGCGCCATAAAAAAATCCAAACAAACAAACAAACTTAACTGGTTTGGTGAAAAAAAATTGCCCTAACAAGCACGGTCTTTTGAACGACAGAGGCCGATTTTAATGAAAAAATACAGTTGAAAGTCACGTAAAAATTAACAGCTGAATTCCGATATGAACGCCGAAAAAAATAATAAAAAATATTTAAAAAAAATCACCAATTGCAACTCTTGGTGAGAATATTTTGGCGAGATTGAAATTTCAAAGGAAAACATTTCAGCAGTAAGTGGACAGATGCAAACGAGTTAGTTGGTTTCATTCAACTTCCTAAATACGCTTTCGGTATTGCATATATTCCATTTATTTTATATTTCAAAAGCCTTCTTAAAATTTGTTACGAGTTGTAAGGGAGAGTTGTTCTTTTTATATTAGACTTTAATCTTATTATATTCGTTTTATTTTTGAAAATAATGACAGAAAAATATCTGTAGTTTTATTTTTATAGTTTCTTGCGAGCAATAATTTTAATTCAGTAAAGTTTATTTATGTTATTACGTATTAAATATATTATTCACACGATTATTTATTTACGTATTCTTTATATTATTGTTACGTATATTTTAACGATTATTTTAACATGGAACAATGTTTTAAATATCTTTTACTGAAGAAATACATACCCTATATATAATATTTTGTTTTTAATTATTGTAAATACAGCGTCGAATAATACCATTCGTTATTTTTAAAATAAGAAGCCTAATAAAAAATTTAAGTAGACGAATACATAAATAAGTTTTCACAAAATATACTTATTTCGTAAAGTTTTTTTTTTTTGTCTTTATTACGATTTTCTTTTAGTTACCTTATTTCTGTGCTACTATAATTTTTGATTTTTAATTTAATAAACCTTTTTTCATCGAAGGGACTACAAATAACGTGAGCCGATGGCATTTATAATCGAAGCAAATACAGTGTGTTTTATTGCATTTACACACATGCAAAGACTATCAATCGCATTTTTATCTGACGCCAAGTGGCGATAAAATCATCTTTCTTGTAACCTGTATCACACTTTTATTAATTTTTTCGGGGTTCATATGGAAATTCGGCTGCTAATTTTTACGTGATGGAGTTATCAGGGTATATAATTTCGATTGTATTGTTTCGTTAAAATCGGCGTCTGCCGGTCAAAAGACTTTCCTTGTAAAACTCTAGTGGGGTCTGAGAAACCCCAATGCAAAAAAAAAAAAATCAGATTTTAGTACAAATATTTACATTTAATTGCCATTTAAGTTACTTACATGTTCATGTGTACATACGTAAGGTACATACATGTGCAATGTTATTTTGCACAGTCTGGGCATATACATAAGCTGGGTTCCAAGCAAAGCAGCTTCTCACACTGTACACAAAAGAATTTTGTCTTTCTATCTCTTTCTCGAGGGCACAGCTGGCAACGTCCTTTTCGAACACGTGGAACTGGTTGTTCCCGTCCTTCATCTCCACCTCCAATCTTCATCACAAGCTGCTGAAGCTCCCTTGGAAGGTATCTGGTTTCTCGCCGAGCAATGTGTTTTTTGATATGGTCCATGCCTAATGAAGTCGAAGATTTTCTTCTTGGCATCTTCTGTGATGTTGTATTAGGCTTGTAGTATGATACAACGGCACTGTTTACACCAGCAATGTCCAACATTCGAAGAAAATGGCCATAAGCCATCTCCTTGTTCGTCTTGAAGTTGAGTATGTGCCACATAGCTTGTCAAGGGTATCCGCTCCACACTTTGGGTCATTGTAAGTGGCAATCATTTCTGGATTTCCGGAGTCGGTATTCTTCTGGTCATAATGCATGCTGGACAACAAAATTACTGTTTTGTTCCTCTTCGGAACATATGAACAAAGAGTAAGGTCTGTAGTATGTCCAAAGAGAGTTGATCCACTTTTTCTAGACCGACAACATTTTAATTCTTGCTGTATTTCACGTTTATTGGCCCTCACTGTTTCCAGAACAGTGAGTCTCTCTGTCTTCAGTTTATTGGCATGTTCAGTGGAAGTGAACCAATTGTCAACGGGAACATTCCTGTTTGTTCCTTTGATAGGTTCGATTAGTCGCATGACTGTTTGCGTTGGCACAGACACATTCCCACGGATCTCACTTTCTTTCCCAACGCATTATTCTTATAGAAGTTCCTCGAATCTGAAAGGCACAGGACTTTGATTCCATATTTATTAGGTTTCTGTGGCATATACATTTTAAACGGGCATCGTCTCGCAGCAGCATTTTGTCAACAGTCACATAACTTCCGACAAAAAAAATATTTTAAACAATTATGAATGAATGCATCCCAAATTTCACGCACAGCAGCAAATTTATCCCTTTCAATTCGCTCAGCTCTTGTCTGAGCACAGTCGAATATCAAGGCAGCAAGAATGAACAAGAATCTCTTCACATTCATGGTGGCATGGAAGATATCTCTACCTGATCCGTCGGCAGCAAAAAGGCTAGAAATATCTTCCCGATTTCATGACGCCTTCCAGGTATATCAAGACTGCCACTGCTTTGATTTCAACCGTATTGACGTCGCTCACAAACGATGGCAGCTGTCCTTTGTACTTGCTTCTCATTTGCCGGATTTTAGTATTTGTGTTGTCTACTATAATTTGGAATATGCCATTTAATTTTAAACATTTAATTTCTAGATTTCCAGGGGGATATAGCTGTTCAATTTCATACATTAAGGATTTTAATATATCTGCATTAAGCTCAATTAAATTCGTTAAATTCGGCATGTGAGCTTTGAGGATGGGGGTTTACTTGTGAGTTTTCCTGACTTTCTCAGTCTGTAATGTAAATACGAGCCAATCTCCTAAAAATTCCTCCAATGAGGCAATCCTCTCTATCTCTCCAAGGGAGGCCGGCCGGTGCCTACACGCTTCCCCCTACTTCCCAAGTCCTGTAATGACTTGAGAAATTCAAGAAAAGTTGAATATCATATTCAAATTTAGCCTTCTTATAAAGACCGAAGTATAGGAGGGGGCAACATAGGGTGAAGTCCAGGCCCCCACCACAAATAATTAATAGGCTACGTATTTTTGTACGATATGAAAAGGAATATTGACTTTGTGCCAGTGGAACTCGTAACGTGTCTTATGTTCAGTGTTTTTATTAGATAAAGTGAAAGAAAATACAATGTTTCAGTAACGTACGCAAACATTTTATAAGGGGTTATGGGTGTACTAAGAGGTGGGGAGAGTTTCGGCAACCAAAATTTAATTATATACAGGAAAATGGAAAGTCAATGGGGTTATGACTAACCCCTGCTCCCGGTGCTATTACAAATAGTTTTTATGTTACAACTACCAAATATTCAGGGCCGGACATTAGCTGAAGCAATACTTCTCCCACCCCAACCAAGCAGTGTCCTATTCGAAAAGCAAGGATGAGCAAATCGCGAATCAAGGCAATGCTCATTGTGTTTTTTGACAGAAAAGGTGTAGTTCACAGTGAATTCGTGCCACAAGGACAAACAGTCAACAAGGAGTTTTACTGTGAAGTGCTCAAACGGTTGCGCAACAGGGTTCGACGCGTCCGAAACGAAATTCGCGACAATTGGATCTTGCACCATGACAACGCGTCAACCCACACCGCGCTCATTGTCTCCGAGTTGCTGGCCAAAATGGGTGTGGCAACGCTGCCCCAGCCGCCGTACAGCCCCGATCTGGCACCAGCGGATTTCTTTTTGTTCCCAAGGATCAAAAGAACCCTGAAAGGAACTCGGCATGGGACGCTGGAGGCGGTAAAAGCAGCCGCGACGACCTCACTGAAGGAGATTCCCGTTGACGACTTCCAGGGCGCCTTCAATGATTGGGTGAAGCGTTGGCAACGGTGCATCGAAGCAGGGGGAGAATACTTTGAAAAGTTCTGAAAAGATTGTAAACTGATATTGAATAAATGATTTTAAAAAAAATCATTTCGGGAACTTTTGGGACAAACCCTGTAGAACCAATGAAAACCCTACCTCGGAAAAATAAACAAACCAGCAGTTACTCGTTAGCGCCTATTGGTGAAACTAGTCCAATCAGTGAACATATGGCTATTTCAAAAATGTTTCGTGGGTGCGGTGGATTGAACTCACCCTGTATATGGAGGTGTCTTTGTATATATTGTCAGATGCTTTTACTCAAGGGCTTGTTCGTTTCTTTTTTGATCAGGTCCTAGGCGGGTTATGCTCTGCATTCACACGGGACCCACACACGTGTAAAAGCGTTAATTATATATGTAAATGCTTTGTTTTGCTTTGTGAAATGTAATGTAGAAAGTGTAAATATATAAATAGAATAAATTTATACAAAATTGCATTGCAATGCGGTCTATGATCTTTATCAAATCCCTCCCTGCGCACGCTAATACGTGTATGTGACGTATTTTTAGAATTGACGTATATATTGAATAATGAATTAATGAATATTCAGAAATAGTGAATATTCAGAATTGACGTATTATAGAATTTTCGGAACTAATGTAAAAATTTCTTTGATTTTAGCGGATGTTTATCTTATACAACCTGTGCGGTATTAGTCCAGATTTTTCACCCAAGGACAAAATTTTTGCTTTGTATTTTTCTTTTGAACCAGAAAATGTGAGCCAAATGCCATTCTTTGTTAACAGAAGAAGACAATCCCTTAACTCTCATCCCTTAACTCTCATCCCTCAACTCTCATCATTATTTGATTCCTTGTTATTAGAGACGCTTTTAGCGCATGGCCTAAATTCTCTTAAGTATGTCCCGCCAGCACAGGGGTTCCAGTCTAATGCAAGGAGTCATTGAAACAGCGTCCACGTGTTCGTATCTGAAGATGAACGCTAAACAGGGGTTCGTAATACATTATTTTTAATGCTTTTTTCCGAGGGAATTTTTATCTCACCGTAAAAATGGGTTGACGGTATATGAGGTGTCCGTTAAGAGGAGTTTTACTTTATAATCTAATGTGTGAACACAGTTCGTTTAGAGTCATTCGTTATTTCCGCCATTGGAAATTAATGCGACGCTAGAAAACATCTTAAAGTTAATTGTTTTCAAAAAAAGGCATATCACTTTTTCTTCCCATCTCGTTCTACGTTCTTTAAAATTGCACGAATTAGAATGTTGAAAAATTCGGAGATGAGAAATAGCTACAGGCGGACTAATTAATTGTTGAGCAGAACAATTCGTTACTTTTCTAAAAACCTTTCCTCCTTTGTTATAAATCCATAAAATCCTTTCTTTACGTATATCATCCAATACATAATTTCTTGCCGTAATTCTTTTCCGATTTCTGCCAAGGAAATCACATTTTATAAACAGTTTTACTGTATCCTTCAGGAGACACACATCATTAAGCTTGCCACTCGGGTTCCTCGTTCACCATTCTTCCTCTGTTTAATTGGTTCCACAAAAATTAATCCTTTGAGTATTCCGAATGATATAAAGCAAAAAGGAAAACCCATCTGCAAACTCTGCATTGACTTAACACATTTTCGTAAAAATATTTGCGAATTTTGAAACGGGCTATTGAACTAACTTAAATGCAGCTAAGCTTCAACACACTACATGCATTGGTTCATAATAAAACTAGTGATTCAGGTGGCAAAACAATACGCCACCTGGTATGGAGTTGAATCGTCAATCTTTGTGTTAATGTTCCAATGCCTTGAAGATGGATCACTGACCACAGCCGGAGCAACTCCTCTCTTGTATATCTATATTGACAAAAGGGGGGATTTCCCTTAGAAACAACGGAATGTGTTGATGGATTATTTAAATGTGATTAATTTTTGACACTCGGATTTTATATGATTTCTACTAGAATTTGGGTTTCATGTACAGAAATATGTATCGAAAAATGTATTCTATTCGAATAATCTCTCCACGCTCTCGTTTCTTTCTCAAGTTTTCACTTTGGATAACATATTTGTATACCAGATAATAGCTACTTACCTCTGTACCTTCATATCTAAAATAGTATGACGGCGTATTTATATAGCCACAGCACTGATTGTGGAAAGGATTGATTCCTGTGTGGTCTTTAAGAAAAAAAATATATTTGGAAGAATAATGCGCCTGATATAAAAAATTATCCTTGCTTGAAAATTTTAATAGATTTTTTTCATAAATTTTGGCGCGTGAACAAACAAAAACGCTTAACCCCTTCGGCCCTGACTTTTTAAAATTTCTCAATGGTTTTTTTTTCTGGGTGTTAATCATTACCTGGATAGCTAAAGATACTAAAAGTTAAATTTTATAAAATTTGTTGCAAATCGTTGAAATTACAACATGTACTGCAGGAAGGACAACAGGCTTTACGTTAGTAAATTATGCTGTTTTTAACAAATTTTACTTAACGTGAAAACTTTTAAAGCAGTTCCTATTGGATTGAAAACATAAAAATACCTTACATTTTTTACAGAATGCAAAAGTTTTTAATCCACATTTTTCAAATTTTCACCTTTGTTGCATATTAGCTCCGTGAATCATATGGCTGATTGCATCATATCAGATATCAGGAGATGGTCTTACAGATGCCTTTAGACGTTTCGTTACAACTGGACTTGAAGAAGGATGTCCTTGTTTTAATGAGTTGGCCTGATGTTTTAAAGGAAAGTGATTCAGCAACTTCTAAAGTAAAGTCTAATAGATCCATTTATTTTTTTTGAGCCACTCCTAAAGGCTTGGCATCAATACGATACTCTATCCAAAAGTTGATAACTGCCATAAAAAAAAGTAATTAAATATTACTATCAGTGTTCGTTTTTTGCATCTTATACTGTCACGGTATAATGAGGTCAGAAAATCTCTTTTGTCAACACCCAAACAAACATATAATTCAATTAATTTCACTTAATAACTCAACTCTAGTTACATCCGCGAATCAACCTCGTTTGTTGACGATATTCCACGTGTTCACTCCCGAAGAAGGGCGAACTTTTATCGCCCGAAACGCGTAGCTCGAACTCAATCTTGACATAAATACGCTTTTAAAACGTTGTTTTTTGTCTCTCATTTATATAACCTCGGGTTCATCCACTTCTACATGCTGTTTTTCTTTGTTACTCCATCTCCGAACTCCGTTCTTTTCTCCTACAGCAACGAAATTTGAAGCCATTATAACGGTATTATTATCATGCCATTTTACTATGGTCATTTTGCCATCATCGGAAACTCTGGAATCCGTTAATCCTCTTGATATTTTCTTTAGTTCTGCATCCGACATTAAAGGATATTTCTTAATTCGATTTTTCCTTAGAGTTCCTGCAACGAAAATTTGTTTCTTAAGTAGTAACTGTAATTATCAGGTACTAAAAGCACACACATAAATATATGTAAACAAATAGTAGGCTATATGCAGTAGTAATCATAGGCGTAGGAAAGATGGGGTGAGGTGGCTAACAGGCTGAAGCACTGGCGTACACAGTGGGGGACTGTTGACAGAGTTTGCAACATCGTATTGCAAAAAATTTTGTATATTTAACATAGGAATATATGAGTTGTAGCTCTGTAACCAACCATTGAGCCTGTAGCCCCCCCCTTATGTACTTTATGCGTACGTCTATAAGCTGAAATCCCCATGAGAAACAAAATTACATCGAGTTTCGCAATTACCGTATTTTGGCTGTTTTGCGTATGAAATTAAGCTTAAACCCTCCATAATTGTTCAATTACTATGCCACTAGTGGTAATAGTAAACATTCAAACAACAATAATAGTGAAAAATACCAAAACAAAAAACATGCTAATTTTCGTCAAATAAAACCTAAACTCACTTCTATTTAATTCAGAAGTAATTTCTGCTTAAAGAACAATCGCAGCCCTGATGTTCTTGTCAGAGGACATGAATTAAATGTAAGTTTCAAAGAAATGGATGCATAGTACATCAATAGATTATAAATTTTTAACACTTAATATTTCATAAAACAAAAATTTAACCTGAAAAATAATAGCAAAAACTATTTTTAAAAACATAAAAAATCAATACTCACATGTTTCTTGTTCATCACT
Source organism: Dysdera silvatica (assembly GCA_006491805.2). NCBI lineage: Eukaryota > Metazoa > Arthropoda > Arachnida > Araneae > Dysderidae > Dysdera > Dysdera silvatica. The sequence goes on from QLNU02015003.1 coordinate 97,568,984, forward strand.
TAAAGCCGCCCTTTTTTTCAAATCATGGACGCAGTATTGACATTTAGTGTAAAATTTGGAAACTATTTTATTATATGAGATGTACTAAGGTCAGTACATCAGGTTTTCACCTAACGAAAAGCAAAATATGACTATTAGAATGAATTGAAGAAAACGTCCTGTCACAATCACGCCAGGGCCGAAGGGGTTAAACACACTATGATGAATTCGACGGAGATAATAATATGGAGATCCCATTTTAATGAAGCCTACGGCTCTGATTTTCTTGAAGTTTCGCTCCGTTAGAAAGTTGTCTTCATTGCATTTGAGTAGTCTTGCGTACTCGTTTATTTTATGCTTGCATATTTGTGGCATCTTAGAAAATTCAGAGAAACGTTAAATTTTTCTAAAGCGAAAATAAGCAATATGTATTCATGGTGCGGAAAGGTTTATTTTTGAAAAAGTTCTTGTTCCTTTCCTACAATATGCATAAGCAGTATTTTGAACTTTCAGTCGGCTTAAAATTTCTCAGTAGTCTATAAAAGCATATAATATCGGTAAATGATTATGTAATGACTTTAATGAAGGCTAGATATCTAGAAGATAAATTATTATATATACCAATAATGGGCTAAGTTCTCTAGATACCTTCTCTAGATTTACTTGTGGATTTTGAGCGTCAAAATGCATTTTTTTCCTTTTCTGTCAATTCATTTTTTTAAATCTTCTAACAATATCCTACCTACATCGATCAATATTCAGTTCACGATGAATGGCTTGTTATTTCCAACTTCATCAAAGTCACATTTCTAGCGCCACGTTAACACGTTTATATGCTTAAACCTTAAGTTCCACAAGTGAGTTATCCGTTTATGAGGAAAGTAATTTTAGAATTGTGCCACAAAACCACAAGGAAAATTTGATTTCTAGAATAATTTATTTACCCTCCAAATGCTAAAAACTGTCTATATAAGCATAATTTGTGAACTGTGTGAACCTTTTTCCTCTTAGAATCCGGGTCGCAGTTATAGGGACAAAAGACCAGGCACCAGGCATTCAAGGTGGCGCAGAGCAAAATTTTAAAATTTCCCTTGTTTTAAAAATTATTTTCGGGAAATAATAAAAAAATTGCGAACTTGATAATCCGTTAACTTTTAGCCCTTAAAATGTGATTGGGGCGGGGTAGAGGTTAGTTTGGGAATATTATCCGCTAAACTACCTAGGGGTTCATAAATTCCGGTATCTATGGTTATGTAAGATATTATTACCCTTCACAGGGATAACACAATTGCCAAATAATGGTCAACACAGAAAAGCCTCCGGGGCGAGATTTTTGTGAGTTTTTCGTGGGGGAATTTATTATACAATAATTTTTGCCACCCACGTATATTTAGCTCAAACTAGAGCTTTTTCGTTTATTTGGAGAAAAAGAGGCGCCCCTTTTACTCTCTCTCTCTCTCTCCCTATATATATGCATATACGTATACATACTATAATATATACACTATATTCGGATTATATACAGTCGATTATCGAACACTATAATATATATACTGTATATTCAAGTCATGAAGTTTCTACCCCATTCACAAGTTTTGAATTTTCCCCGTCCAAAAGCAAACATCTAATTTAGCGATGCGCGATTCTGAGATGTTTTAATCGATTGTCTCGATTATTTGAACATATCGAAATCTCTTCATGGTCTCTAAACCTGACTCGATATATCGCGTAACCATGCATGTTAGAACCAGTATCTTGATTCGTTGGCTTGTTTTATAAGTTTAGCTGGAAAAAAAAATTCTGAACTATGGATTTTTTAAATGAGGATTGCCGAGTTGATTTGCTGACAGTTAATTTACTTTAAAGTACATATTTGAAAATTAATAACTTTAAATAATATTTAGAGTTCATTTAATTTACAATAATTTAAAACTTTAAATATATTTACACTTCAAATAACCCAAAAGTGAAAGTTAACCTCATTTAGTTTAAAAGAATATTAATTAAAATCCCTTTTGAAGGGATGGGCCAATGATCTGAAATAATTAATTTTATTATTCTTTTGTGAGTACAAAGCGAAATGAAACAAAATAATTAAGTTTCGAATCAAGAACAAACAACGGACAAGGATCAAATTATATTGAAATTTGGTATTAATAATTTTAATCATCATACTGAATTAACACTCCAAGGAATATTGGACTAGATTACTACGTTTAATTGTAAGGAACTTTATATTTTTATGCTAAGGCAATATATTCATTTATAATTAATAATATATGAATTGCAGAAACAATAGCATTTTTCGTATTCCACAATATCTAGTATTAATCTATGCAATATTCAACAAAAAATCAATACCTATTAATAAGGCCAAATAGTATTAAAATACCATATAAATTTTACGTGATATAGTTACTCAAGTTAAAGAAACTATTACAACGGCTGATGAGCACTAAAAAATTACAAACTTTAAATTTACATGACACCAGTAAAAAAAAGACTTAAGTTTGGGAGTTTAAAGTACTTTAAAGTATATTTGGTAAGTGCACATCATGCCACATTTTGTACATATTTCTCATCATATTGAATTTGTACTTCTATTATTAACCACATTTCCTTTTAACGATAAAACCGTAGTAAAGACGAAAGCACTGAATACTGGTTTAAATCTAAGAAAAGGGAAGGATTTAAAATTACGTTACTCACATTTTTAGGTCGTAAGTGGAAGACAGCTCATTTTTATTAAATATATCTTTTAGACGTCATATTCTATTGAGATCCAGACACATACTGAACTCCTGGAAGTTTACTTCGTAAAAATACTGTTGCGTGTATTAGGATTGGCAGAATTAGACGGATTCATGTGTAATTAACATTTTCTCGCCATGCCTTTTCATGGGAGTAAATTTGTAATATGAGAAAAAATGTGACTTCTGACAATCCAAGATCGTAGCTTAACCGTAGCTGTGATTTTCAAGCAGCGGTCATAAATTATTATAAATTTTACCATGATTTGTCACTTTCTCATAACGAATTCATGTCTGAATGACATCACACACCAGACTTATATACCCATTCGTACTAAGATATTGCACGCTTGGGATTTGGTTGAAGATTTAAGATGAAAAATGTGCGTTTTGTTCTGCATTTCCTTAAGTGTGTTCTTTGGTTTCGCAAATGGACTATTTTTATAGGGACATAAAAGGACGAGGGATCAGAGATAGAGCGTCATAACTTATAAAGTAGAAAAGGTATATAGTTAATTATATAGATAAGAGAGCAGAGGTATTTTTAAGCATTTTAAGTAAGCGAATAAATGTTCATTAAATATGATGCTTCCTATAGGCAAGTATTGAAGTAATATAATAACAAAAAGTCACTTTGGAATTTGGATAGCCTTTTTCGACCGTCAGTTTCTTTCAGTTTAGAAATCCACAGTAATTCCATTGATAAATGACAGACACACACACCGAGTATATAAAGCATAATAATTAATTTTTTCTAGGAATTTTGATTTTTTATTATTAATAATTTGTGAAAAGAACGTATATATGGTCAGATCATATGGGGTTTATTATTAATTTTATTTTTATGAGTTCCATTATTTCTAGTTTGATTTAAAATATAGAAATTTGAACTAATTTTTTCTACCCAACAGGATCACAGCGTTTTAATGAAAACACAACAACAAATTAATTTTGCAAATATTGTTCCTTACATAATTGTAAATGCACAGATTCGAATGGATTCCCCATCGCTTTAGCTTATTTTTATTAGTTTGATGTCACCGTGCCTTCCTATCATTGACTGACTCACTGCGCTACGATACTCTCGTTCACCTGGATGCAACTGACTAAGCGAGTAATAGTCGCTCTTTTCGGTATGTCTAAACAATCGGTTGCTTGTTTACGCGCTTCTCTTTGATTCTCTCGTTCGTGCCAAACAACCAGGTTGAAGAAAAGATGCCGCTCCTTCCAATGGGTAGAAGCCATTGACTGCTAGCTGACTCGAGTTTAAATTATTTCGCATGTTCATAATTTCTCGATTTTCTTCATTGTAAAAACATTTATGCAACTACCACATAAAATTATAAGTGGTCCGTCTAATGATGTCTTTATATTCAAAAAGATTGTATTATATATTCATAAAATATTACAAAATTTTGGTTGTTATTTCTATTTACTTACATACGATATCTGGCCAGTTTCTGTTTCGAATGACAAAGCAAAATCGCATGCAAGTGTACCGATATTATCCATGTTTTTGAATAGACATATTATATCGCATACGATATGTATCGCACATGTTTTATAAAGACAAAAAACAATTTAAATGTTTTTATAAATACGGTCCATAACAAAAAAATCGACGCACCAAGAAAGAGTTGTCCGATTGTAATGAAATTTCGTATGCAAAGACATTTTGACCGAACATGCAAATGATTAAAATTTGGTGTCCAATGAATGAATAGCGGGAACTCCAGCGCATCGGAACTGCGCATTCAGCAGGTGTATATAAGGAGCGATTCTCAATATGTGGTCAAAATTTCTGTTGCATTTTGACTGCGGATATCTTACGTCGACTGTAACAATGCCTCGCCGAAAGATTCGTGCTCATTACGAGCATATGTCAGAGTTTGAAAGAGGTCGTGCTATCGGATTGAAAGAGGCTGGTTGGACGAATCGAAGAATCGCTGGACATGTGGGTCGAAGCGATGCGGCGATTGGACGGTGCTGGCAAGAGTGGGTCAACAACGGCAGATGTCAGCGTCGGGACGGCAGCGGTCGACCTAGGGCCACAACAGAACGGGAAGACAGAGCGATTGTCAGAGCAGCTGTCACAGCACCGGATTCGTCGTTATCAACTATCCAATGTGTGGCCCGCACACATGTGTCCAACATGACCCTCTGCAAACGATTGAGAGAGCAAAATTTACGCTCGCGCCGACCGTTACGCCGCTTACTCCCACACGCCTTTACACCGTCAAGTCCGATTACAGTGTTGCCGGGCTGGATCAACTTGGAACTGCGCTGACTGGGGACGTATAGTCTTTAGTGACGAGTCCCGTTTCCAACTGTGTCCTGACGACAACCGCAGACGTGTCTGGAGACGTCCAGGGCAGCGTGGGGATCCTGCCCTTACTATCGCACGCCACACATGACTATGACAGGGCGTTATGGTCTGAGGTGCCATCTCCTTTGATAGCCGGGCCCCTTTGGTGGTCATTTCTGGCACACTTACAGCACAGCGGTACGTAGACGACATTCTACGACCGGTTGTGTTACCGTTCCTTTTGCGACACCCTGGACTTACGTTTCAACAAGACAATGCCCGGCCGCACACGGCACGTGTTGCTATAAATTGTCTTCAAGCTTGCCCAACACTTCCTTTGCAAGCTAGGTTTTCTGATCTCTCTCCCATAGAGCACATTTGGGACGCTATGGGAAGGCGATTGCAACCATCCCGGAATGTTGACGATTTAGCCCGACAGTTGGAGACAATTTGGCAAGAAATTCCGCAGGACACCATCCGGGATCTTTATCAGTCTATGCCACGCCGGGTGACAGCTTGCATCCAGGCCAGAGGTGGACCGCCTTATTTTCCTCCCTTTGTAACGGTCAAACTCTGCAATAAATCATTCAATTGTTCTGAAATTTTAATCGTTTCTTTTTCTATGTATGTTCTTCACATCCACCAATTTTTATCGCAATCGGACAACCCCTTCTTGGTGCGTCGATTTTTTTTTGTTATAGGGTGTAATTTTATGAATAAATGCATCTTAAAATGTCAAGAGTTCTGTTTTTGAGTCATTCGATGCGAAGTCTTACACCATAATTTTCTATGATTTTTACATAAAATTGGCACAGAGGTTGTATATAGGTAACTTTTAGTTATATATGTACACCCGTGGCCCGCTAACATGTTTTAGGTGGCCCGTGGCTCATGCAAAAGTACAAATTGTTTTACACAAAAATAAAGCCCCTTGCGCATTCTGAGCCTTAAATTTATATATTT
>QLNU02015003.1:97593964-97615183 GCA_006491805.2 Dysdera silvatica
GTTTGAATAATTTATTCCTTTGTATTATTTTTTAATTTCTTTAATATTCTATTTATTATTTTTTGTATTTTATTATCATTAATTGTATTGAGTTTACTCCATATGGAGTTTCCATATATTAAATGGCAATGTATTAAAGAAAAATAATAAATTGATTTTTGTTTCAAGCGGCAGTAGTGTATTTAATCTATGCATAATATCTGAACCTCTTCTAATTTGTTTCACAATATCATTTATATGATCATCCCAGTTTAAATCATTTCTAATTATAATACCTAAAAATTTAATTTCTTTTGTTTCTTCTATAATAGTATTATTTTTTTTGTAATTTATGATGTTCTAAATTAATTGTTTAATTTTTTTTGTCTAAAAATCATAAATTTGGTTTTAGTTATAATAACTATAAAATTATTTGTTTTGAACCAAATTTCCATTTGTAACATTACATTATAAATTAAGTCAATGGTCATGAATATTATTAAATTACGACAGGATTCATGGTTTCAGTACTGTAAGTATTCAACAAAGCCATCGCCTGCTTGTGAGTTAAATCTATACAATTAGCTGGAAAAACAGCATTTCACTTAATAGAATTCAACAAACCATTTTATGGCAAGATTAAAAAAAAACGGATTACAAGTTTTACAATTTCATTTTTAAATTTACTTTAACAATGGCAATAGGAACGCGATTATTTCCTAAATTCAACATTTTTTGTTTATTTCCCTTTCAACAAAAAATATTTGACTCTTGTCCTTTTCCGACAAGGGGTTTGTAATAACATAATTTGCCATGCTCTTTGCAGCTTTCTCCCCTGGGCATCGTTAACGTTTGGACGTTTGTTTAAAACAAACAGCAGCCAATGGAATTTCAATAAGTCAAACCGCTATTAGTTTCGGGACAACCAGTCGAAAAAAAATAAAGTCCCCAAAAGCTGAGAACTAATGAGATCCTTTTTTTTCAAGATTTAAATCCACTTTGAATAGTCCCGAACGTTATTAAATTCGCGTTTGGAAGAAATATCTTTTACTAGACTTTTTATTTCTAAATCAAGTATTGGCCTTTTATGGCCATTAGTAGTTTTTGATGTTAATTTTGTTCGTTATCCTTCAGGATACAACGCCAATATCAGGATGTGTCAATAGAGAATAAAAAGAACTATGGGGTTTGTAGCGTGTAAATAATGAGTTTTAATTTTAGTTCGTACCCCATAATCTTTCAAAAGCTGTTTTAAAATTGCGTTTTCAGGGATAAAGTCTCCATTTAATTGGAAGTGCAAGTATAACAAAAATTGCTTGCAAATCTCTGAAGATAAAATTAAAATTTCAGAAATGATCTTTTCTCGTACTTCTTTTACTCTGTTAAATAAAAATTTTATAGCAGGAATAAGTCTTACTTGGACGTGTTAATCGGTTGCATGGAGTTAATATTCCCTTTGGAGTTTTTGTGAAAATGTTAAAGACGAATTTGTATTTAACGTGCTTTTTGCATTAGTGATGCCTTCCTCAACAAGGATCAATCCATTTCTGTTAAAATGAGGCAATACTTATTTTAGTCCATCCTTACTATTGAACTTCTCTTCAGGTTTTAGATACGCAATCGTACAATTCCCATTAGCTAAATACGCTAACAAGTTAAAATGATAATGACCTTCATACTCATAAACGTCTTTAAGCGAACCAAGAAAATGGGGAAACGGTAAAGTTTGGAATATATAAACATCCACCCCGAGAGATATACATTATCTATATCGGAAAGCCACCAGAGTGTGCAAAATATATAATAAATGCCGAAAGTTCTCTGAAAGAATTCTCAGACATATGAATTTTATTCTTAGCTCTTTCACTTATTTTCCTCATACATCAGCGTTAAAAGTAGATCAGCCTACAGTTTAAATGGTGCAAGAGGAGAAAAATACGTAACTGCGTAAAATAAAATATTCTTATATGATTTTTTATGTAAAATTTGCAATGCAGTTTTATTTAAACGAAATATTGCTTAAATCAGAGGTTCTTAAAACTGTGCTCGCTGACCCGAGGGCTCAGCGGTACATGTGCACGGGACTCAGCGGAATCATTGAAAATGAAAAGACAATTTTAGAGAAATTAATCCACGTTTCCAGTGAAAAATAAAAAGATTATCCTTATCTTCGGAAAATTATTTTTCATCATATTACGGTTACTACACGGTCATCATATTATCACGCACCTGGTGTAGTGGCCGTACTGTATGTAATGTATAGGCCGTACCTGAAGAACATATATTAAACATGAAAACGAATTGCGTGGTCTGAGGACAAATAAATAAATTTATTTATTTATTTATTTATTTAATTTATACATTTATTTTTTAGTAAAGGGCTACATCGGCCAAAACCATTGTGAATCACTGGTTTAAACGAAACGCGGTTTTCATAAACGCGGGATTGTCCAAGCGAAAGGTAATCCCATTTGGCATTCGAAGAAGTAGGTTCATTTGCATGCTAAAAATTGCTAAATTATAGAGAAAAAATTTTAGGCAAATGAGAACCAAATCATTGATAAGTACAATACGTTACAAATAGCCTTTACTGGATGGCAGGTATATTAATATATGTACGTGACATCTAAAATACTTATTTTGTTGCATAGGGTGTGCCATAAAGAACGCAACTTTTGAAATGCCCGCCATTTCTGTTCTAGTAAGTTGGCAGCACTGAACGTTATACGATTTTCATCTGTTGTCTTTGTGGTTAGTAATCACGGAGCGCCGAACAGCGCATGATCGTCATCTGTTTTCTGTACGGGTAGGAATGGAGCGCTTCACGGCGGAACAGCGTGTTGTCATAATGAAAACTTATTACAAATGTGGTGAATGTTGCGCAGAGACTGTTCGCAAACTTCTTGGAATGTTTGGTCAACGTAATGCAACGAATAAGTCGACTGTGATGATACTGATTGCTAAATTTGAGAAAACCGGTTCGGTTGTGGACATTAAACCCCCTGAGTGTCCTCGTGTTAGTCGTTCTGGGGAAAACATCGCCATCGTGTAAAAAAAAAAATGTAAATATGTAATATTAAAATTACTTAATTTCACCAATAAATTTGTATGTTATTATGCACTCAAAATTTGCGTTCTTTATGGGACACCCTATATATAAATAACGGTTCTTCATTCTCCATAAGACGAAATTTAGTGAAAAATACCTTTAAAACAATCACCAATAGACAAGTTTTTAAAGATTTAAATAATAGATTAGCAATTAATAATTTATCACATCTTTTAATACCAATTTGATAACGTGACTCTCTATCCAACACGTATGACGTCGTTAAATACGTTACAAGTGTGCATACACTACTGAGATTCAATAGGCCATCTAAATAATATCTTCGGTATTTTATTATACTTCGCAATTTATATGGATAAATTAGGTGTGAACTTCAGCTTCATCAGAATTTTTAAATTAAACTAATTTTTTCGGGTAACTCAGGCGTTTTGAATTCTTTATGTGATAATTTTTACATTATGCGGCTCGAAAGAAAATTCATTGTTTTACCATTATAATACACGATGATTGAAAACTTGCGCACATCTATGGAAATGATTTTTTTAGAATACTTTAAGGAATGCTATATACAAACTAAAATTATTAGAAATGAAGTATGGAATATGGCCTTTAAGATTATAACATTCGATTTACCTAATTATAACATATGTTCAGAGTGGCTACCTTTTCCATGAATACAAACACATGCTCTTTTTACCAAATTTGATGCCACTCTTCGAAGAAACGGAAATTCCGGCAATTGCTGCTGTAATGTTAATTTTTAGTTCTTCGAGTGTCTTTGGGTTGCTTTTATAAATAGTGCTTTTAAGATAATCCCAAAGGAAAGAGTCTGGAAATGATAAATCAAGTGACTTGGAGGACACAAATATTTGGAAATAAGTCAATCACCAATCTTATCAGGATTTTTCAGACACGTGGACAGAACATACGCTACGGATAAAATTGTAACAATTTTGCAGCTATTTGCTCAGTTCTATATTACAGTCTTTCTTGAATTGCTAATTTAATAAGGCTTTTTTCAGGCGAACGTTGCAACGTAGCATGTACGTCAGTGAGTTTGTCGTCATTTAAAATAGAAGTCCTTCCTGTCCTTTGTCTGCAAAAGGAGCGGCTTCTGAAAAACGCTATACTAACTTCGTAATTGTTGATTTGCCAGGCACTTTTGAGGATGAGTAATTCTTCTTAAATTCCTGGCTTACGTATTCATAAGATTTTGTGGAAAAAAATATTGCTCTAAAATAAAAATCCCACGATCAGACCCATGCAGAACCCTCCGTACAATCGCACCCAGAATCCCCTACGCTCACCCCCTAAACTCGTCAATCCACAACCCACTGGACTATCCCGACACACAACCTCGCTCAAGTTATTTGGCGCACGACACCCCCTCCCCATATAGATCCTACTACCTACCAAGTCTTAGAATATTTGTTTGGAAAAAAAAAACTACTTTCGAATTCATTCATTCACATTCATTACCCCACCCCCATTTCCATACACCATTATTTCCCTACGTCACAATACATGCTCGAGCGTCGACCAGGCGAGAACGCAATTTCATCATCTGGGCCCAACCTTCGGCCACAAACGATCTGCTCACAACCTTTCGGACAAAACCTCTTTCTTCTCATTGGATACTTTCATTTCAGATCTAAATTCTTAAATCCACCTCCCTGGTTTCATCCAATGTCAACTTTTAACATAAAACTCCCCTACATTATCTCCCCCCTACATTCTACCATCAATTTCATTCTATACACAGAGAAGATTAAACGTTAACACGTTATGTGCCCCGGAGGACATGGGAAACAAGGCTAGGCTAGCAATAAAAACGAAAAATATTCAAATGTAAATACCAGAATATTATGAAGAAAATTACATTATTTAAACAGCATTGAATATATGTGGAATAAATATGCATTTTCCAAAATTGAATTTAAACTAAAACTTCCGAATTTCACAATATGAGAAATACACAAATAATTTATTTCTTAAGCATATCCTATTTTGTATTCATAACGACTTTCCAAGTGGTTTTAAAGGTTTCCCCCACAAACAATCCCACTTCCTTATGGGAATATTTATTAATGCTTTTAACTGGCTTATACACTTCATATAATATATGGATAATATTGAGGGAGTGCTTAATATGCGCATATTTATATAAAATTATCTTTATTAACGATGATTTTTATGAAAATAATTGTTCATTGGGTTGCTAATAACCATTTATTTTCAGTTATTAGCATATCAGTAGCTTCAAAAAATTTATTTGCATCTGTACACTTGATATAAATTATTCATGCATTTTATCCAGTTCTTGTATTCTATGCTTTTTAATAAAGATACTCCAAGGGGACTTGAGGCCCTGCGGTGGCGCAGTGTGGTAACGCGTTCTCCTATTGCGCGGCTAATCCGGGTTCGACTCCCAGCAGTGCAAAAAGAACGCTTACTCAGAGATCTCATAAAGATCGCACTGCTCACTGTAGTCCGGGGTTTGGTTCCCTAGGCCTTAAGAGGTTCGGATTCCTCGGAAAACAGTAGGTCCCGGCGCAGCATGACCACTGTAGTCTTTGAGCCGTAAAACCAAAAAAGCAACCAACCAACCAAGGGGACTTGCTTCAAACACAGATTTAAAAATTTAGTCTTCTTTTTTAAAGAGAATGTAGAATTAAATTCCACTGAATATAGGGTTTTGCTATTTGTTATGAATTTTCAGCGGAAAACATTGGAACTCCAATGAAGTGCTCAGAAAAGTAAAGATCTTTTGGTAGCAACATTTTCAATGTATTTGATAATAAGCCTGTCAAAGTATTTGGGGGCAATTTTGGATTTTTAGAATACAGATTATATGCACTAAATAAACAGCAAAATATGCATGTAAATAAGCTCTAAAATATGAAAAATATGCATTTATATGCACCCAAAAGGTTGAAACACGCATGTAAAATAAAAAATATTCACTGAAATATTTTTTCACTTATTTAGAAAACGAATATCGTATGTCTTAAAATAAAAGATTGATTTTAATACTAACTTGTGCAGTAGACATATTTTATATAGAGCATTATGCTTTATACAGCATAATTTTGATTACAGCATATAACCGTTTCTATCAATAATCTGAACAAAGTTAAGCTTTTTTTTTCTGTTATTCAATTGCATTTTAGGAAAAAAGTCCTTTCCTACAGGGGTTATTGAATAATATTTATAAAATTTATACGTCGTTTACATTGGACAGTCTATTCGTAATAGAATATCAACAACGTTCGTTGCTGGTGGATAAAGTGTTAAATTTTACCTTACGTTTGTATGTTCTGTTTAGTCTAAACTAAGTTTCTTTCGTCTCTAGCATAATAGTATTATACCTTTGTTTCCCTGAAAAGAGTAGCGCCTAATCCGGCTACGAAGGTAACTACAGTTTTTTTCGCTTTAATTAATAATTAAACGTATATATTTAGACGTCCATTTTCCTTGCTGAATGTATAGGGGTAAAAGAAAAGTTCAATTTTATTTTTGGGTGAAAATTTTCCGATAAAGGAATACTAAATTTCTTAAAATTATTAATTATTAAAATCTTTGGAATTTGTATTTATTCCGATCTACCGTTTTTATGCATTTAGTTGCATTAACGTTGAGAAGAGTTAAAACATGCAATTGCATTCGTATTTCGCTCTTTACTTTTCTGAATGCAAACGTTTTTAATCTTGCCTTTCTGGATTAAATCGTTTGTGAGTTCCGTACTTCAGAAAAATTATGGCGTCCATAAAATTTAATTACATCGGCTAAAACACGCGCAAGAGAAACAATAGCTTTTCCGGATTGCCGGGGAGATTGAAAGTCTTTCCGTTTCAGTAAAGAATTCCGGAATAAACGCCAGTTTCTTATCATCCACCCACATTATCTACTACAATTTTTTATCAGTGTTTCCGTAATTTCCTGCGAACCATATCCAGCCCCTTGGTTTTGTTCAAATGTTACACTTTTTTATTGGTTTACTGTATAATCCTAAAAGCATTTTACAATAAAAATATTGCTGAAGTTTCCTTAGTATCTCTGAAACTTACTTCACTTCCAGAAAGATAACATTTTTTGCTATAAGCAACAGTAATCACACGTATGTCATTTTCGAATTTAATTTGTTAGAAGATGAAACCTACGCGAATTTCAAACAGTTGAGCGATTCAGTGTTTTACGCTTAGAATTCCGTTTTAACAGAATGTATCAACTACTTTATTACTTTTTTATTCAATTATCTTTTTTTTTCTATTTCCAACTTTTTTATTCTGGTGTAAAATATGCTCCATGGAAACAGACATTTAATTTAAGATGAATTAATCCTGATGGTCTCATATTCCTTTTATTAAATTTCGTTCGGAACGAAATAAAAATATATGGTTTGTGACAACATATATAATTTTAACTACGTCGATAATTTACGCAGCGAAGAAGTGGATACTTTTTAGATATTTCAGACTTTAAAACTATTTTATGACAGATATCGAGTCCTAACATTTATCGTTTAATCTAAAATATTAGGATGCTACATTTCTGGAAAGTTTCGCTAAGGTGGGAATCCACACCAGTAGCGTAGGGAAAGGGGGAGTTTAAGGGGCCCAAACCCCATATTGAATAACAAAACACAATAATTTTCCTATTAATTGTTAACTGTGTAATTAATTCACATTAATTACACCACATTATATGATCTGGCATATAATTACTTGAACCCTGTCGTAATGTTTGAACTGCTACGTCCCGGATTTATATGCGAGTTTTGGTTTGGAAAATATCCATATATAATATTGTCAGTTGCAAAGCTCTTTAAATGCTGTAATGTTTTTAAAACCTTACTTGACTCTGACACAATTTTTACTTTACCGTAAAAGGTTCCCCTGGAATTTTTGATTTTAGATTTCTAATCATTTCACGAATAAATATTTTATAGTATAAATATTCTGTTTACAGAAATATTCACGAATCAATATTTAGACGTTTGCTTAAACAACATTCAGTAACTATTTTCAATGAAGGAGCTCCGCGTTTTTAACACGGAAATATTCATTAGTGACCGGGAATTTTCAGATGTCGAAATCCTTCAATATGTCACTACAAATCAGCAGGAATTAATTTAATATTGTTGGCTTGAGAGAACTACAATATGATGTCAGTTACTGGACTAACGAATGTTGTAACTAATTTAAGCGGAATTATATATTTATCAACATGCCACACCGTGGAAATATAACAAACAGTTATTTCGACACTGGCGTAAGGTTTAAAAATACGACGTTTCGGGAGCCAACTGCTCCCTTTGTCAAGTGAAGGCAGAATTCTTGCCTTCACTTGACAAAGGGAGCAGTTGGCTCCCGAAACGTCGTGTTTTTAAACCTTACGCCAGTGTCGAAATAACTGTTTGTTATGGAATCTCCTGGTGAAACTCTGTATTGTTTCGTTACCGCAGACATAAGTATACTTCATTTACACTCTTTATAATTGGATTTCTAATTATTTATTAATAGTTATGTTAATTTAATTTATGATCTTTAAAAGGATTTGAAAAGATATTTACGAATAAATGTGTCGGAACAGGATCCCTAGGTTTGCAAAAAAAAAAAATCAGGGTTATGGTCTAAGAAATATTGAGAATGCATATTTTAGATACCACCATATGTTATTTCCTGATGAAAGTTTTGTTTGTTGGTATTTGACCATCAAAAACTGATCTAAATATTAAACAATTTAAGAGATGAAATGATTTCATGAAGCCGACCTAATGAATGACAAAGCATGGTACTAGATTTACTTGGAAAAATGTTGATTAGTCAATTGTTGCGTTGAATTCAAGTTCAACTTTAAAGGAACCAAGGCTTTTGTTTTTGTAATTATCTCATATATTTCCTTTTTTTCTTTGGCGTTCCTAGTTGTTTATTAATAGCTGGATTTCCTTTGCAGTTTATGTATCTTATCCTTTCCCTCTCAAAAGATCCAAATGCATCCGTTTCAACAATTGGCACAACGAATACATCTAAAGATTTGCCTCAGGCTATATGAATGCAAATGAAGTTTTAAACAAGCTATGTGGGTATTTTCATTAAAATTAACATATGGTACATTTAGAGTCATTTCTTTCTTTTGCAACAAAGGATGAACTATTCAAAGCAAAATGTTTTTCAAATTGTAGCGGATTTTTAGATAAAACGTTGCATTGTTCAGCAAAATCAACAAACTGCGTAATTTGGTACGTTCTAAGAAAGGCGTTGGAAGAAAATCCTTTTTTCTCGCTTCCTTAAGTAAGGAGAGCTTTTACTTTAAAACCCGAAGCACTTCGCTGAAACTAAGCAAAAACATTTTCAAGCCTTTTGAGAGACTTTAGAAATTGAATCGGCTTTGCTTCACTAGCTGCAACGAAAGAGTTTCAATTGGGAGGTAGGAAACGCCATCGTGTCAAATGAGGAAGCGAGAAGTTTCATACCGAAAAAATAATGAAAGAAGTTTCTTTTTCAAGTTTAAACCTCCTCTCCTTTCACTTGTAAAAAAATCCATTGAAAGAAAATTATTCGTATTATGCAGGTAGTATTTTTTTGAGAGGGATCTTCATATATTTTGGACGTCAGGAATAATGAAAAGAAAAAGTTTAAAATATTACAGTTGTATGGGATTTTGTTATATCTGTATTAAGAATGCAAAATTTTCTAAAGATGTTTATAAGATAGAAGGTAAAAACCAAAAACCAAATATATTTATTTTTCAAATTTAATTCATACCGTAACCCACAGGATGCTTTTAACATGCGTAATATCCAAATTTTAGGCTATAATTATAGTCTCTAATAGTGTGTGTTTTGACATAAAATTCAAAGATACCTGGTTCGTAAATAATGCAGCACATCTATCCTGATTAGTCATGAACGAATTCGCCGCTTGATACATGAAGCGGAAAAAGGAGGACGTACCATTCTTCAAGTAAATATTAATGCAATGTCAATATATATAAAGATCACAAGTTGACCGGGTTTGAAGGTGGAATGAGAGCTAATGCCATATATATACATATATTCTTCTATCTCACGGACCTTGAGGATGATGTAATTCAGGCCACTTGAGCCGAAGATTACCACTTTTAGTAACTTCTAGCGGAACCAAAAAATGCGTATCTGGTTGAAACTCAGTTAAACCACAAATTTTTCATGAGAATAAGGAAGTATTCATGAAGGTGGCAGTCACAGACTTAGATCGTGGTCAACTGTCCCAAGCTGAAGTATGGAACGGTTTGACCAGGGATTTTTGGCATTTTCTGAAGCCCACCAGAATAGAAAATGTTTTATTAGTTTTCCTGCTCCCTACGATTTCCATATCACATTTGAATACGTATATTTCAAATTTTTCAAATACCTAGATTAATCGGAATTAGTTTTATATCGTAATTGCGAACGTCGATTTTTTTTCCTCAAAAACATCAGCTTGTTCTTGCCAAATGAAATTATTCGCCATAAAAGAAAGCAAAGTTTCTATGAATTAAGAAAAAAATACATTGAAAAAGTGGAAAAATGTCTAATAGCAGGCAGTTTCATTGCCATGAACTACAAACGTCGCCTTCTTCAATGTTTAGGACCCAAAGTTGGACCATGACATGCGAACTTCGTCCGTCTCTGATTTGAAACTAGGTTGAGCGTGGCGCATATATTTTACTGCCTAACATGAGCTAAACATAAGATTTCTAGGATAACTGGAGAAGGATTTAAGTCATGCGGCGTTCAGCGGGAGTCAAAAATTTGGTGTGTCCCCCCCCCTCTCTCGCCAAATATCAATTATTTTCAAGAGAATTATTTTTGTGCCACAGTTTTTTTTCGGTTCTAAGGTACTCCACAATAGGCTACTAAATCTTATTACGAAAAATACCGAATATTTGTACAATACTAAAAATTACGGTAATTATTAAAATTTGTTTACAACGAATAATACATCTAAATCACAAGTAATTTTTCTGATGAAACAGATATTAAATTGTTTTAATATAAAAATTAAAGTCTTACATGTGTTTTGATAACCTGGAGTGTACTATATACATTCAAATACAAAAATGATTGCTCTTCCCTCTTGGTTAGAATTTCTCTCGTAAATAACGAATAAAACCGTAAATTTTTATATATATATTTACAAATTAGAGTTACATGATTTTTTTTAGGAAAAACATCGTCTGTATCTTAAATTCAATTCGATGTCGAAAGTTAATAACATATATAAAGAAAAATATTTATTTTCTTTCGAACGTTTCACCATCTAATCACGCCATACCATCGGCGTTGGTATCACTACGCCAATAAACGTTGACTAATTGACATTGTTGTTTAATTTAATCTGCGTAGTGTTCGATTTATATAAAATAAATATAAAGAGTATTTGGAATAGGAAATTGCAAAAGTGTATTTCGGATATCTCGAATAGCAGAAATATAATTCACAATTAATAAATTTGACACCGACGTTTTTTTAGCTCATACTAGAGCTTTTTTGGTATAGGAGAAAAAAGAGACATCTTCCCGGTCCTGGAGACGAACCATGATCCCTCCGTTGAGTCCGGAGTGCCTAGAACGCTAGACCAATGAGAACAAAAACAACGTTCTCTTTCTCCATAAATAAGGTTGTAAAATATTATTACCCTTCTCAGGGCTAACATGGTTGCCAAATAATAGTCAACACACAAAGCCACCTGGTCAGGTTTTCTGTGAGTTTTGAGGAAAAAAAATTAGTGAGTTTCGTGAGTTAAAGGAAAGCTCAAATATGAGCTAAAAACGCGGTTGTCAAATTTATTTATCGAAATAAAAATCCCCCACGAAAAACTCATAAAAATCTCTCCCTGGTGGCTTTGTGTGTTGACCATTATTTGGCAATTGTGTTATCCCTGAGAAGGGTAATAATATCTTACATCCTTATATACGGAGAAAGAGAGCGTTGTTCCTGTCCTCGTTGGTCTAGCGATCAAAGCACTCCGGGCTCAATGGAGGGACACTGGTTTGATTCCAGGACGGGTACCATGTCTCTTTTTTTTCTCCTATAAAAAAAGCTTCAGTATGAATTAAAATACATCGGTGTCAACTGTATTAGTTGCAATCAAAATCCCCCACGAAAACCTCACAGGGAACTCACTACGGTGTCTGTGCGTTTTGACCATTATTTGAATATTGTGTTACACCTGAGAAGGATAATAATATCTTACAAAAATATATTTTGTCTTGTCATCCACTACAGATTTTTGTAAACTGTGCTCTTCGGTACCGGTGGATCTATAATAAGGTCTGCACAAGCTCGTCGATAGATATTACCACCTGTAGGCTTTGGGTTAGAAATAGATGAGAATTTAAAGCCGTAGCTTGTTACGCGATTCTCTTCCAGAAATGTGGTGATGTTGACAAAAAAAAAAGAAAAAGGCAGTTTTGGGAATATAACCCAAAAAATCGCATACAATCAAAAGGATAAATCTTCGATGCCCCAAATAATTTTTTTGAGTATAAAGGAGCTCCATGATAAATGAGTTTGAGAAAGGCTGATTCAATGCTTCAGCCATAAACCCAAAATAAATGATTGTTTCTTGCATTATTTTATTTTGATTTGACAAAATTATTTTTTCTGCACAGTGTGTTAAGAAAGATAATTTGGAGAATTTAATTCATATATTTGGCGATCATTCCTCTCTTTGACGTAATAATGCGGGCAACAAATTATTTGGATACCCCATGTATATATTTCAGTTTCTTTCCATTTATTTTCTGGCGTGTATTAATATATATATTACGGAATTACTAAATTATATGATAACACATATGTTATCGGGATTTTATGTCAATTTATTTGTTTATGGAATAAAGGATATATTCCACTTCGCGGTGGGTGTCAGGATTTCATTTTCTATAACAGCTTGACAAAAGAATAATTCAAAATCGAAGGAAATGCAATTAAGTTAGAAGTGTTTTCGAAATGTAAATCAAAACTGATTAATATTCTTGTCTCATTTGAAATTAATTTTCAATTTAAATTCGTGTTAAGGAAGAAACATAAAAGATTACATTGGAATATTGTAAACAACTGACAATTTTTTTAAACAGCAACTTATTTATATTTTATATAACCAATTATATATAGATTTTGGCAATAATTTTGAGATAAAACTAACAGCTAAAACTATTAAATTGCAGGAAATAAATATTTAAATAAATAAATAATAAATAAATAATAAATAAATATTTAATCATTGACATTAACCAAAACGCGTACATAACTCTATATCAAACTAACAAGGGGAATCCACAGTGAGTGCCCCGCCGATTTTGATGAATTTTTTTGATGAAAGTAGAGACAAAATAAGGAAATACGTGTCTCGGCATTCATGCCAATGCAGCTTATTTTCGGCGATACGAATTTTTAAAGATTTTGCATATTATATATGAGCTTAAAACACAACGCCCTCTACAAGCCAATCGGTAGCTTGGGCGGTAAGTTGTCGGCTCTTCGCGCCGTGTTTTTGTGTTCGATGCCCCGGGACATCGATCACTTTTTTTTTATGTATCCTTTTTACATGTTTGCTTATGTATTTTTATTAGTAAAAATACTTTGCTTACAATCGAATTTTGCTCATAAACTGACTTTAATAAAATTCATATTTACATATTTAATTCTGTGATACCATTTATCGCAGTTGTAATTTTTACACGAATTTTAATTTTTCACCCGAATTTAATTTTTCATTGAAGAGCTGTATAGTGAGAAATCGATCAATTTTTTTTTATTGTTTATTTATGTATTATAAAATATTTTGTTATAATCAGATTTTCAAATTATAACCATTTTTGCTTGAGGCCATTACGTTACTGAAAGTTGATTGATTGATTACTTGGCTTTTATGGCGCAAGAGCATCAAAAAAGCCAAACAATCAATCAATCAACAATTAGCGTAAGTAAATTAATACAAATATTATTAAAGTAAGTTTATGAACAAAATCCGATTGTAAGCAAAGTATTTTTACTAATAAAAATACATAAATAAATATGTAAAAAGGATACATAAAAAGGGTGATCGATTTCTCCGGGCATCGAACAAAAATCACGGTGTGAAGAAACGACAACTTACCTCCCAAGATACCTTTTGGCTTGTGGAGGGCGATGTGTTTTAAACTGATATATAGTATGCAAAATCTTTAAAAATTCATATCTCCGAAAATAAGCCACATCGTGGCGAATGCCGAGACACGTATTTCCTTATTTTGGCTCTACTTTCATCAAAAAAATTTCATCAAATTCGGTGGGGCACTCACAGTGGGTTTTCCTTGTCAGTTTTTTTTATTGATGATTTAAAACAGTCAAATCATGTTAACACTCGTGGTTATTTACTAGCAATTCAGTCACATTATGACATTACACATGGGGACTACCCCCCCCAAAACATGGGTGCTCATATGAGTACTTCTAGAGGGGCTGAGAAAGATTATTACCTAATGCTCAAGGCTGTCAAACATTTTATTGAATGTACTTGACATTAAAATCCTACAAAACTAATTGACACTTCTTGACAATTAGTAGTAAGCTATAAAGTAACTTATTTTAAAATGCTACTGTACAATTTTGCAAAATAAATGCAAAGCAGAATCGGGAAAATCAAATTTTTGTTTGTTTGTTTGTTTGTTTTGTGGTTTTACGGCTCAAAGACTACAATGGTCATGCTGCGCCGGGACCTACTGTTTCCGAGGAATTCGAACCCCTCATATGGCTTAGGAACAAAACCCTGACTCAAATAAGCCGGAACGGCTCATTGAGGGCTCGACCACCCTTTTCCCCGCATAAGCGCTCATATCACCCCATGAGTTTTATGCAAAAGAAGATTGTGATGCAGCCTTAGAGAAAGTAATGTGCGCTAATACCCAAAGTGGGGGGGGGACTTGATCAACTCCCCTCTTTCCTAGGTCTCTGTTCGTGGTGACAAAAAATCTGTTCAGATCAAAAGTAATTCCCTTTAAGCTTGTTTACGTTTACGAAATTTGTCTTTATTATTTCAATATTGATACAAGTACTCGTTCTGGAACTAAGTCTAAGAGGTCACCACTTGACCACTCACGCCATATGCGTCACTATAGCAGATTCCTTATGTTCCACAACACGATATGAAAAATGTCCTGTCGTTTCCTATTTTCCCGTCCTCACTCAAAGAATTTCGAACATATAGGTAAATATTGGGTTTGAAGATTTCGGGTAAAACTCATTTCCTTCTTTTATTATCGTATTTCCAAATATAAAATTTGCAGTTGCATGTTTTTTTTATCCTTACTTGTATGATAGCAGAATTTCCGCAGCATTGCTGTTGAATAGTTTTTCAATTTTGAGAATATTAAACAAGAAAAGAGGATCCTTGTTTTGTCAGACATCCATTTTTTTCCTCCGTCTGTTTTAAAAATTCAATTTCATAAATTTACAATTATTACCTTGAAATAAATATGCATATCGTTCCCAAGGACAGTGTTCATAGTTTAATATTTGTGTCGTAAGATTTAATAAAAAATGTGCTTCATCTGGAAAAGTTTGCTGTTCAATTCCAACGCTCCGTGATTTGAATTCTCCGTCATATCAGCTTTTTAAAATTACGTCAAGAGCATTTCTTGGTATGGTACAACGTTATATTTTATAAATAAAAAATGTCGAAATGAGATTGGAGTTTTATCTTTTGATAATAGAAGAGGATTCCACGAAAATCTTGGAGCAACATTATATTATATGAAAAATATTACATTTAAAACGCTGCAGCTAGTTGCATTAAATATCAAAAAACATAAAATCTTTGCAGCGTTAATAGCCAGAAATAAACCATTCTAAACAGATGAAATGAAAAATTGTTTATTATTTCCTTAATGAAAGTTGGAAATCAAATTTTCAACACAGAAATTTATTAGTTTGCATGTTAGAGGAACAGTACTGTTTTTATACTTACAAATTGCACACAGTTTAATTATGTTTGGAATTTGACTGTTAAATGTATGAAAACTTTGTCAGGTTATTTCACTAAGCACCAAAATTTATTCTGTTAATTAAATTTTATATCAAAACTGACAAAAAAATTATGCAAATTAAATCCAAAGTTGTTTAAAACACATATATTTTTAACATAGTTAGGAGCTTATATAAACTAATAACTGTTCAAAATTAAGAAGTTATTTCTTAAAATTAAAAAAATTAAAATATAAATTTCAGTTTCGAAAAAGTGTGGTGATAAATGGCATACTACCAGGTTATGGGACTTTCCATTTATTCTAAAATTCCATCAATAAAATTTTTTAATATAGTTGAATGAGACTTTGGTTTCTCGTTTTCTTACTGAAGCAAATATAATTTTTTCTTTCAACACGAGTTGACGTTTTTAATGGCATTCCGTTCCTTCCATCAACACTACTGATGGCGATCATGTTCGTGTTTACTAGGGACTTGTGTCTAGATGTAGCGAACTCCGTTCACTAGGTGTCAAAGAACATAAAAGGAAACAAACACAACGCAATAATACACTACCCACAAGTTCAGACGTCTGGAATTTCAATAATTTTCAGTATGAAGGAAAGAAGCCGTACTTTTTGAACTTAATAGAAATATATTATATATTTAAAAAAAGCAATTGCATAATTTTGCTTATTCCCGTTAAGCATTTTCGTGGAGTAACGTGAATGTTCTGAGAAAAAGAAAATATTTATAGTTTCTGCAATTGAGAAAAAATTTTTGGAACAAATACATTTCTGAAGAAACCGAAACATACTCCAAAGAAGGAAGCAGAGTATAGAGTCAATCCATTTCAAATCACCCAGTCGGTGTAGTTCAACTTTTTTATTTTTTCAAATTTCTTGCCTAAGTATTCCTTAATATGTTGAGAGTTAAAAGAAACGGTTTAAAATTTTTTTATCGCCAATCGTCGTTTTGGCGGCCATCTTTTAACAGTGGCATAGCGCATTTTGGGGAAAATCGCGTTTTACCAAAACTAGTGTAGCTCTCTTACTTTAAAGCTATACGAATAATTTAAAAATCCGATTCCTTAGCATAAAATGATCTACATTTTAGGTAATAGGCAATTTTTCCTAAGTGGTAAGGAAATAGCCTAAAAACTATGGAACAATAGTGTTTAAAATGCTTAAAATTCACAGTTTGAGCACTGTAATTTCTATGAAGAAAATAAGACTTACAGTAAATATTTTTTCCTGCATAGGTTTCTTATGGAACTATTTGACATGGGATTTCTACATCTTAGAAGCTTACCTCTTTTTTCGTAGAACCCGTCAAACTTTGCTTTAAGCCGATAAGTTGTGATTTTCAACACAGAATATCTTCAAATGAACCGAGTGTAAAATTACAAAATTATACACTCAGTAAATAAACTACTTTATAATTAAAATATAGCATATAAATTTGATGACTGAAACTTAAGTGGGTCCAGAGTTGTGGAGCGTCAAAATTAGTTAAAAATTGTACGCATTTAATTTCTGGCGGAAAAAGAGAAACAGAAATAAAGAGCTTCTATTTATGTTTTCTTTTACTAAATAACATTTAGTGTTGCTTAGAATCAAAATTATTAATAAATGTAGGTATAATTCATATTTTTTATTAAATTGTAAAGCTTGAAAAAAATACATGTTCTTACGGTTTTTCCTTGCGATATCTGGAATTTTTTAATATTCGCTTTGATCTATTTTAATTACCAAAAATGTAGAACCTACGACTAAACAGAATATCTACATCTATTTACGTACATTACGTATAAATTGTTTGTCCATTTAAAACTTATTATATTTTAAATAATATTAGTAATAGTAATTAGTTTTTATAATATTAGTCACAAGCTCATCTTTGTTGTTTTTTCGTTGATAGGTAAAATACTATCTTCAACAGTACTTTCTTCTTTTAATAAAATTGTCAAAAGTTATAAATTAGAAGACAAAAAATAGCTTTAACTGAAGATCGTTTTAAGTTGGTGATACACACCATACAGTCTTACAAAAGCTTTTGTTCTCAAAATGTTCAAAATTATTATTATCGGATTCTTATTCGAAAAATTAAATATGTGTGGGATTTAATGTATCAGAATACCATGTAAGATTAACAAGAGAGTTAGTAAAAATTCAAGGTACACTCCTGAACTTTTCTAAAAGATATGACAATAAAGTCAATGTAAAGGTTATTAATTGTGCAACTGAGTATTGTCAATTGTGCAACTGAGTATTGTCAATTGTGCAACTGAGTATTGTCAATTGTGCAATTGAGTATTGTCGATTGTGCAATTGAGTATTGTAGATTGTGCAATTGAGTATTGTCAATTGTGCAATTGAGTATTGTCAATTGTGCAATTGAGGACAGTCGGCTATGCTCAGGTAAAAAAAGAGGGTGTGTCAATAACGGTAAACAACAATAAGATATCTAAGTTCAATCTCAGTATTTCAAAGAATTAAGAATAATTACAGATGATGTGTATGTATATATTCACAGTTCAGGATGAAATACAAAGCTTCCATTGGTTTAATGAACAGGAAACAGAACATCCATTTATTTATTATTACAGGAAAGAAGATAAAATTTCTTGCAGAAGTCTGTGTGTTATAAGCGATAGTTTGCACATGACATAACTACAGTTCATGCTTTTCAACACCAAGTAATTAATGATGTGAAGAGTGTCATCCCTAATGTGAACCAACTGATTTATTTTAGTGATGGTTCTAGTAGTCTATACAAAAACAGGAAAAATTTCATCAATGTCTGTCACCGTATCAATGATTTTGGAATATCTGCAAAATAGAATTTTTTTTGCATCATCACATGGCAAAAACGCCTGTAATGGGATAGGCGGCACTACAAAAAAATGGGCAGTAACCCGCGCCAGTCTGCAGAAACCCTACACAGATAAGATTCTCAGGCCAAAGAATATGTACTATTATTGTTCAGAGAAAATCATAGGAATTAAGTATGTGTTTGTATCAACAGACGAAATATAAACAAAAATGAAGCAAAACTCAAAAAAAAAAAAGATTTCACTGTTGTGCACGAATTCCAGGTAGAGTCAACAACCGCCATCCAAGTGGTTACAACCGCTTCTTAACACTAAGTGAAAATGAAATTAGACGCTTCAAACTATCCAAATGTGAAGAATATCATAATTATAAGCTTTTATGCAATAGCTTTTTTGCTTCCGTTAGCAATTGCAAATGCATTTTGATTCCATAACCATAATATCCAAGCATGCATTTATGATAGCAAATGGTAGATTGGAAAAGTTACAGACATCAGTGAAGAAAATAAATATTCACATTTTTTTATTCATCTTGCTTAGAACCGCATTAGAGCTTTTCAAATAACGATATCGTATGGATGTCTATAAGTAGAGTTCATCGAAAGTTGACATCACTAGAACTTTCAACAGTTACTGGCCAAGCATATAATATCACAAAAAAAAAAAATGCGCAATGAAACCTAAAAACTGTTTAGCATTTAAAGTGGACAACCAATTTATATATAAAGTATGTAAATAAATGCAGATATTCTATTTAGTTGTAGGTTCCAGTTTTTCGATAATTTAAATAGATCAAAGCGAACAGCAAAAATTTCCAGAGACCGCAAAGACAAATCTCAAGACTACGTATTTTTTAAAGCTTTACAAGTTAGTAAAAAAGTCTGAATTGATGCTAAATTTATTAATAATTTTGATTGCAAGCAATAATAAATGGTATTTAATAACGGAAAACACAAATAGAGGCTCTTTATTCCTGTTTCTGTTGTTCCGCCAGAAATTAAATAGGTGCAATTTTTAGCCAAATTTGATGCTTCACAACTCTAGAACAACTCGTCTCAGTCATCAAATATATGTGCTGTATTTCAACTATAAATTAGTTTATTTTATGATAATTTCATAATTTTGCTCTCAGTCCCTTTGGAAATATTTTGTGTTGAAAATCACAATTTCTGCGCTTAATGCAATATTCGACAGGCTCTACGAAAAAAAAAAAAAGAAAATCTTCTCAGATTTAGAAATCACATATCAAATAGAGCTACAAGAGACCTGTGCAGAAAAAACATACTAAAGGTAAGTCTTATTTTCTTCATTGAAATTACAGCGCTAAATTTGTGAATTTTAAGCGTTTTAAACGCTATATTTGCCATAGTTTTTAGGCTATTTCCTTACCACTTAAGAAAAACCACCTATTGCCTAAACTTTTGATAATTTTCTACTAAAGAATTTGGTTTTTAAATTATTCTGATAACTTTAAAAACAAGGGAGATACACTAGTTTCCGTAAAACGCGATTTTCCTCAAAAAGCGTTACGCCACTGTTAAAAAAAATGGTCGCCAAAAAATGATTGGCCGTAAAAAAATTTTAAACCACGGGCTTTAACTCCCAACATAGTAGGCAACACACAAATAAAAAATAAAAAAAATCTAAATTGTCAAGCAACATATTTATTGTTTTTTGGGTGATTTGAAATGGATTGACCCTATAACAAATGCAGCCTTGAAGACTAGTATTACAGGTGCGTTGTAGAAAATTCAAAATATATGAAATATTCGAATATTATAAAAAGAACTCTACTAGGATACGAAGCGAATTGAAAGAGAAATATTTGGTGTCAGAAATATGGAATAAATACTCTGATAAATCATTAACCGCACTTCTTAAAACTAATATACTATATTCATATGAATAAGGCCCTAGGCTCAGGCCCTGTCGGTAAGCAGGCCCTGCATATTTGCATATCTAAATTGGAGAACATTTTCATAGCTGCGAAGGCAGCATTTGTTAGAACTCTGTTGTTTCCTCCCAACAACAGATGCCGTTCCTACACATGTCCCGTGCGTACTCTTTTGGAAATCGTTTATCCGATTTCCAAAAGAATCCATCTTTTGGTTCGAGTATTGCATTCAATACCTTGGAAGTTGTCACGGCATTCGGCTTACCTATTAACGTTGTCTTTCCAATTAAAGAAGAGTTGAATCGCGTTTTCGGCTAGAATACGAAAACCGACAAGAAAGTTTTATACTCATACTTTGCCACCCACGTATTAATTACAGCTCAAACTAGAGCTTATGTAATTTTGGAGGAAAAGAGACGCTTTCCCCATCCTGGATTCGAACCAGGGTCCCTCCGTTTAGCCCGGAGTGTCTT
>QLNU02015003.1:97620975-97632452 GCA_006491805.2 Dysdera silvatica
CTCTAATGGTTCTTCCATATAATAATTCAAATGGCGAAAATCCTAATCCTTCATGTACAGCTTCTTTGTATGCAAACAATGCGTATGGTACGAGTTTATCCCAATCCGTTTTATATTTTTCTACTAACGTTCTCAACGAATGTTTCAATGTATTATGGTACCGCTCCATGCGTCCATTACTTTGTGGTCTAAATGGGCTGCAGAATATAGGTTTGACTGACGTTCTTTCCCATAAGCCTTTTGCCAATTGTGATTTGAACTGTGATCCACAATCCGAAACAATTTCTTGCGGGAATCCAACTCTTGTAAAAATTTTAATCAGTTCTTCCACCACTGTATCTGCCTGTATGTCCTTTAATATTGCTACTTCTGGGTAATTTGTGGCATGGCATAATACCGTAAGCATGCATTTATTGCCATCTTCTGTCACGTTCACAGGCCCTGCTATGTCAGTACTAACTTTAAAAAACGATTCTACAACAATTGGAACATTTTGTAAAGGATACCTTAGTTTCCCACTTGGACGGCGTGTCTTTTGGCAATCATGGCATGATGTCACGTATTCCTGTACAACTTTCCGTATTGCCGGCCAATAAAAGTTTTCTAATATGCGGTTTTCTGTTTCCTTTATGCCCATGTGCCCTGCCAGACCAATGTCGTGACCATTCTTCAAAATGACAGTGCGTACTCCACTTGGAACTACGATTGTTCGTACTTCTTCTTTTGTCTTCGACATTCCCATATTCGCATTAGTATATCATCTTTTACTATGATTTGCTGTGGTTTTCCTTCCCTAACTTCATTTACAGAATCCCAAAGAGATTTCAACTCACTATCGCTTTTCTGTTCCCTTAGAAAACTTCCCTTATCTATAATACTGTCTAACCACAGACTATCAGTATTGTATGTCCCCTCCTCATTAAGAAGTGTCAATGTTTCCTCTCCGTTTATTGCCTTTTTCCTGGGGTGTGGGTCAGTTTGTTTATTTTCTTCAATTTCCCCTTTGGCCTGAGGGTTTTCTTCCCCCATCTTGGTCCTTTCTTTGGAATTCGCTGAACTTTGCCCTATACTTTCCCTTTTCCCCTCTCTTGTGCCCTGGTAATCACAAAGCATTGTACGGGTTTAAATTTAACGGAGTCATTTGTTCCCATTAATAACTCAAATGGTAAATTTTCTACAACTAACGCTTTAATTTTTCGTCTGCCAAACGTATCGTGGATGTCTATTTCCGCCTCCGGTAATTCTAAGACTTCACTGGCGACAGTGATTACTAGTAACTTCTTTTTTGTGTAAGCAGTAGGGTGAACCAATGCTTTTTTCACTATATTTAATGACGAACCAGTGTCATACAGAATTTTTCCATACCGTGCTTCGATGAGCCCGTTGTTCATATAATGATTTTTGTTGCTAAATAACCATTTTCCTGTGCTTACATTGCTTCCTCCTCCCTCTGTTATTGGGGCATGTAGAATCTCACCTATATCATTCCCTACTAACATTTGAATTTTCCCATTTAGTTTATCTGCCACGGCTACTTCAACCATTTCTTGTTTTCCAAACCTTTCAATTTCTATCATGGCTAATGGTTGCTCAAAAATTTTCCCCGATAGTGTTTGTAATGCCACAGTTTTGCCTGTTAATTGGCCTTTTTTCATGAAGTCTTTCCTTAGTATGCTTCGGTCCGCGCCGGTATCCCTTAATGTATTAATTAATTTTCCATTCAGCTTTAATTTTCCCATATACTCGGTTGAAGGTTGTTGATCCTTCAGTGTTACGTTATATAACCCGCCAGCCTCTTTTTTCCTATTTCTTGTGTCTCCCATTATGTTTTTTGTGTGGCTTGTAATAGGTGTTGGACCGAAATTTATTTCCCGTGTCCTGCAAAATTGTTTTTTGTGTCCCGCTTTCCCGCATTTGAAACAAAAAATATTGGTTTTATTTTCTTTCTTCGTGATCTAGGAGCCAAAGTTTTAAATGTGAGGAGAAATGCGTCTGCATTTGTTCGATTAACATAAGATTTTTTAATTCTTCAAACGTGTGGGCCTCATTCCCTTTTATGAATTCACTAAATGAAGATTCTAATCGCCACAGAAGTTGCGTATAATTCTCATTGCCTTCTCTTTTTGTGTTTCTGAATTTGTGTAAATGTTGTGCTGGGGAAATCATGAATGCATTTAATATTGATTTTTTCACTTTCTCATAGTTTTTTGAATCCTCTTCTGACAATCTCGAAAATGCGCTCAGGGCCTTCCCTTCCATAAACGGGATTAATTGACTAACATAATTTGTGTCTTCTACATGGTATAACTTGCACATTCGCTCAAATGAGAGTAGAATCGCTTCTATATCTGCCTTATCCGATAGCATGCTTATTTTAATCGCGGGTGGCCTGATTCCCGTGGTTTGAATGCCTGATGACTGGTTTGTCCGAAGCTGTGCTAGCTGCAACTCATGTTGTAGGCGCGCAAATTCTAACCTTTCCTGCGCCTCCAATTCCATGGTTTTCAACTTTATCTCCGTTTCTAAATATATTTGCTTTAATTGCATTCTTTCATTGAATGTTAGATTAACCATTGATGCAATAATTTCGGTCCCTTGAGATTCCTTTTCTGACGCCCCTTCATCACTATCCTTACCGTTACCCTGTGATCGTGTTTGTGGCATTTTCTCTTCTTTTCCAAAACTTAATCTTTGTAATGCTTAAGACTTCTTAGAAAAAAAATTATTTTTCCCACACAAATCTTGTTATCAATGTAATTTAGTTTACCTCCTTTCTTTATCTAAATTTAACAAAACTCGTACAAATATTCATGCATTCATTTCACATTACCCATATATCATTATGAATATGCACATACATTTTATCATTAAAAACTGCATATAATATATATAACACTACAGACATGCAAACAAAATTTTTCAATCACCATGCGTATAGCTACTATTATCATTGGAATCCAATAACTGCCATATTAAAGACATATAACCATATTTTATCACACAACATGCGCATAACTATGTGTAATCATTCGACTATCCATATCCTATTCCTAGTATGCCCCGCGTTATGTCTATAACTATACAGATTATATATATTTCTTCCTATAACCTGCTTCTATCTACAATACATTATAAACATTTCATATTTCACATACTGGCATGCATTTTGATTATTTTTTTCTACAAAATATTTCCGCCGCATTGGATAATAAATGCTTATTATATTGCTTTTATACACTTAGCTATGAAATTATGTATAGTTCAACTCCTTTCAATAAAAATGGATTGATCTTACCAATCATTCTTTGTGCCGTCACTTCAGAGTTTTATAGGAGTTCGTATGTCCTTTAAAAATATAGCGCATAACGCTCACAAAGTTGTTCTTTCCTTTTTGGGTACAGTTCCACAGTTTCTTTCAATGGGGAGTCTACGTTACAGACAATTACGGAAAGGTTTTCCAATTCGGAATGCGTCTGCCGACGGGCCCTCTTCTTCGTTACGCGAAAATTTCTCCCTCGTCTTGCGTCCGCGTAATAGGATAGGTTTCCCCGTTGTTTGGCCGTCGTCCACTTTGTCACTCGGACGGTCCCCTGTTTCTTTTCCGGGATCTGCAGATGGGTCTATCTACTTTGCCTGGATACTAACGCCCGGTCGAAATGACGTCACCTAAGGTCTTCAATCTTTATTTGGTATGCTTCTTCAAACGATTTTATTTTCCCTTAAACTTCATCTCATTTGTAATTCGTACCTAGGATAGCTGCCACCATATGTCATAGTCAGGTATATATATGCGATCACACAGCGTGTGTGCAGGTAGTCGTTGTGCTGCCACCAGCTCGGCTCGTAGCTGAGCAATATACGTCTCTTCGTGAGGCGGGTTCTTTATTCCTGTTTTCTAGGTAGAAAACTAGAAGGTCGATGATGAAGAGTGAGGTAGATATCAAGAATGAAGAAACAATCTAAGACTATTTATTGAAGGTGATTAGTATATACCTTGACATCACAGACAAGGCAACTATAGGCACACCCCCTAAGTTCCAACGTATTGATGAGGCACGGAAATCGCACACATGTGTGTCCGTCCTACTCCTCTGCCTCATTCGATCTGCCCTCTCTTACCCACTGTACGCAACCAACTCTTTCTCCACTATGATATAATTGGTCAGTCTTAAGACCGTGGTCACACCTGATTGGCCGATGTGACCCTTCTCCCCGTTCCATACATGTTTCCCATAAATATTCTGTAATGTCAATCTGGACCTTGCAGACCAGAGTTATTGCAATTTTATCCGCCCACATCCGGACTGTTTCCTCTCGACCCTTTTCACAAAGAAGACCTACAAGTCTCACTTTCCCATGCTAACGCCATGTGATCATTACACCCTTTTTGATTAAAGTGTCCCATTTCCAGGTTGGATGAGTTTCTTTAATAGCGACCATATGCTCCTTATCGTTTATACTTATATAACCAGGCTCACATTTTATTTATACCCCATTATCATCATGTATAGAATTTTCTGGATCTTTTTCGGAAATCTCGATAACTTTACCATCTTCAAACTGCGATTTTGTTAAATAATTTTCCAACGCACTACAAAATTCTACAGCTATAGCTTTTTCACAATCGGTGATATCACTGGACATGTTCAAGAAATTCGAATACGTTGCTTCAGTATTTTTTGCAAATGATGAGTAACATTAATTGCATTTATGACCAATAAATCCATTTTAAAGTATAAAGCGAAAATTCGTAAACAGGAAAAAAAAAGTTAATTTGCCAAAAATTAAATTTTCTGTGGTTTTCTGCAGAAGCTAAACTTTAGCTTAATATTAAAAGAACAAACTAAATCACAAATATATAAATTATAAACTAATAAATTTCAAACAATTATAAAAATATATGTTGAATGCGAAGTCAAATTTTTTTAAATACGAAACTAACAATTTATTATGCGTACGATATATAAGAACAGTTTAAATGAACTGTCATGCAACACTCCCGAATGTAAGCCACTTTCTAATACTACCTTTGAAAATAACTGATTATACTACACCAGCAAATGTGCCAAGCAGCCAATAAGTTGGCGAATTCTTGCCCTTGGCTACTTGTTTCCGCATGCATTTTATAACCTTTAAAAAACATTATTAATAAGTTACGTCTCCAAAAACCGTGAAACGCGTATCCGATGGATTTCTGCAAGGAACATAATGAAGCAAAAAAAAAAATAAATATTCAATACTTTTGAAAATATGATAACATAAAATCTCTGAAAATAGTCCCATTTTTGCTCTCTCCGGCCCTATAACACCTATATTTATGGCCATTCTGAAAAATGCCCGAATATGTGTCTAATAATTTTTTGAGAGCTTTCAAATGAGCCTAATACCATTAAAATCCGCGTCGTATACCCTCAGACCTTCCCTTGTTAGTATTCCAAGTGGAAATATATAGCCATTAACCATTAGTGCAAATCCTGCATATGCACTTAAGTCTTTCATAAACGCAAAAGTATAATTACGATTATGCACATTAATAAAGAAGTAACTAAATTACTACGCCTTAGACCGTGGTTAATGCTTTTTCATTAAGGATCATATAGGTCAGTTGGAAAAACACTCTCTATAACTTAATTCTAAATGCTTTCGGCTGGAGTTTAGTTGCGGCAACAGATTTATATTAAACTATCCTTCCGAAAGATGGAAGTTACCTTTTTGCTAAACACACAGACGAATAAAGACTCATCCATCACATCCATATTAATTCAGAAGTTAAAGCATTGAGACGAGCGCAGAACGTTGACTGGTGCAAGTACAAATTGATTGTTTGTGTGTAATTTCTGTCCCGTTAGAAGTTTACATATAAGAAAATTGAATCTAATTTCTATCTAACAAAGAATCGTTAGAAAAATCATTTGCATAAACATGCTATTTACAACTCAGTAATTTTGCTGCATTTGAAAAATGTGTTCTTTTTACTAGGAATGGTTTATTGTTCCGGCGATTGGGAAGAGTTACTGATATAGAAAACTATCAGGCTGCATACATATTTAAATAAGAAAGCAAATAGTTTTTACAAATATGTTTACTAATGGCACATGAAAATTTATTTTATTTACTCTGTTGCAAAAAAGTAATCGAGTAAAATTTCAAATTATTCCAATAATTTATTCGGTGGTTTCCTGGTTAGTATATTTTTGCATCAGGAACAGTTAAGAAACTGTTTACTTTGCAGAAAACAGAAGAAATCGTTAGTGCAATTTGTTTTACTAGCTTAAATAAGAATATTTTACTTTAAAACCCAAGGCTTCATACTAAAATAAAGAATCAAAATTTCCAGTTTTTTGAGGAAATTCAGAAATTGAATCGTCTTTGCCCCAGCAGTTGCAACGAAGTTGCTCCAATTGGAAAGAAGGAAACATCATCGTGCCAAATGCGGGATAAGGAGAAAGAGAAATGGGATGCGGAAGAGGAAATAATAAGGAAATAATACTTTCGGAGTTCTAAAATCCTCCCACAAAGCAATACAAAATCAAGAAAGGAAAATTATGGCGTAGCAGAAATTATATTCAGTAAATTCTGAATAAAAATTGTTCATGTTATGGACAGACAACAAGATACGCTCTGAAATATCTCGTACCTGAAATTTAATGAGTGGTATATAAAAATGTATTTCTTAAAGAATAAAGTAAGAGAATATTCCTTAAATAATTAGACAGCATTTGCTTTATGCCTATTCTCTGAGGCTTTAATATAGCAAAATAGACATACAACTCTCCCGCATTCAGCGAGTACCTGGATTTAGTTAAAAGAAGATTTCTGTTTGGAATATTATTAAAGTACAGTTCAATTTAAACTCTTTTAGCCAGCATGACAATTTGATTCTTCCTGTTCTAATGGAAAACATAGCGAAATAGCCAAAACATACGCTAATAAAATTCTAAAGGGAATATAAAGCAAACATAAATGGCTGAGGGTAGTTTTATCTAAGGAGTACTGATGAAATGAAATTCAAAAAAATTTTAAACGGGAGAATTTCTGAAAATTCTTATCCCTTTCGCAATAAATATTAAGTAATTTAAAACATCCGTTCACTAACATAAATAAGCTTGATGCACAAAAGACAATAACAAGGGCCTGCTTATCTCATCAAAATTTGTTTCTTTGGGGATTTCTTTTCAGGCATTAGAAACATAACTAATTTAAATACTCTTCAAGTCTAGATTGGATACCAAAGATATTCATATTAAAGCAGCCTTTTTGAATCAAAATTGACAACGATAAAAGGAACTGCGTGGAAATAAAAAGAAAGGGCATTCTCTTCCTCCTATCCTCTATAATCTTTACTCAGAAGAAATAATACAAGGAGTCATGGATATAAACAAATGTTTAAAAATAAGCTCAGATCTACTATAAATAATTTGAGATAGCTGATGGTTTGGAATTGATATCACCTAAAACTGAGATCTATAGGCCCTCAACACACTTCAATGTAATTAATGCAAAAAGAGAAGAAATGGGGCTCACCATTAATGAAAAAAAATTCGCACATTTATTTGAAATAAACCACATCAATGTCACAGCTCATTATAAAAACGAAACAGAACAGCAAATTCTTTTTGATATTTAGGAAAATATTTCGGCACAATAATGATGAAAGGAGAGAGGCCAGGCCAAAACAAAATTCAATTAGATGAAACTGTGCGAAAGAAAATAAAATCTGAAACACGTGATTCGGTAACAT
Source organism: Dysdera silvatica (assembly GCA_006491805.2). Classification (NCBI taxonomy): domain Eukaryota; kingdom Metazoa; phylum Arthropoda; class Arachnida; order Araneae; family Dysderidae; genus Dysdera; species Dysdera silvatica. Next base: position 97,628,717 of record QLNU02015003.1, read on the forward strand.
GATTCGGTAACATTATATTTTTTTCTATTCTGCTATATAGTTGCGAGGCCTAGACAAATAAAGAGAAGCCGAGAAAGAAGTCAAAACTTTCGAAATTCAACTCTTGGTAGTTATTTAAAATAAAATGGACTGGTAAGTTTACTAAGCATTCCTGAACAAACATATTACAAAAGGAGCTATCCTTACTGTTCTTAGAAGGAATTTAGCATGTTGAGCGTACGTAGTACGGAGAGAAAAACACAACTATCCCAGATATCACCAACATGAAACATCCTAGGGTAAAAACCTAGACGCAAAAAAGAGAGGATATACGGATGATATACTACTAATATACTACATATATTACTAAGCAAAAAAGGCATGGTCTACGCGAGCCAGAACAGGAAAACGTGGCAACACAATATTGGCCCCTAACCTCCGAATCTAGTAAGATACTTGGAGTAGTAGAATACGTTTAGAAGAAAAGCCACCTTATATGCCTAGGCAGTACATGAGACAATTTTTATTGATTTTATTTTTTTAAGCTCCATAGCTCCATTATGTCAAAGTTATCTTAATCTAGGTGGACGGTTTGTCTTCCTTGTTTTCCTTATTGGAGAAGATAGAGGCTTATTCGCCCTTGTCTTGGTTCTTTCTAATAGCATAACCCGCCCCTTCCATCAACCACTTTGATGCGGATTACGTCAGCGTCTATTAGGCTCCTTTTGCTGTCTGCTGCAAAATTCGTTCGGATAGCGCCAATAGGGAATAAATAAAATAACGCAGACAAATCAATAATCTATTGCATTCGCACAAGTAAACAGAAGTTTGGAATTTCAAAGAGTTCTTAAAATTCACCAACTAACTTCCAAATTATGAAATGAAAGGAAATATATATTCTATTAAATAATAGACGCATGTAAAATTTGTAAAGAAAGCCACTGAATAACATTAGTGATAGTATTTCGTAATTAAATTCCAGCAGCAAGTGTTCGAGAAATAGAATTCTATTTTCTTAAATTGAATGCAAACTTTATAAACACATTTCCACAGGCAAGTAGAAATAACTTTCATATTCAGAGGGTAACTATGACAATTGACTCAAGAAGAAAGTGGCAGTATCATAAGAAATAAAAGGAACAATGGACATCTGAATCAGTGGTCACCAATGTGATCGATATCGAACCCCAGGGGACGATTGGGTGTCGAAATTGGCTCAGGGGTAAATAGAAACTATAAGACAACATTGTAAGGGTAATATTTAATTCTGGAAACTTAAAATACCTACATCCTGACTGACATCGCAATTACGAGTGAATCGTGATAACATTGACGTGAATACGACGTTTAATACATGTTATTTCGTATATAAAGAATAATTTCTTTTATTATAAGGATCCCGATTTCTTGTATGGAAAGCAGTGAAAGAAAAATTTTAATAAGCCATATAAATAAAAAACATTTCCCGAATTCGATTCAGGGTGTGGCCCTGGTTCGAATCCATGATTGGTACGGCGTCTCATTTTCCTCGATACCAAAAAAGCTCTAGTATGAGCTTTAAACGTGGGTGCCAAATATATTTCATAAAAAAAACCCACGAAATATTCACAAAAAACGTGCCCAGTGGCGTTGTGTGTTAACCATTATCTGGCAATTGTGCAAGCCCTGAGAAGGGTAATACTATCTTACAACATTATCCTTGTTTTTTTAATGTTTTACCCTTCTGTAACCTTATTATTCCGCATACCACTTTTCATTTCCATTCCGACTTAAAATTCCTCATTCACATAAACAGCAATTATGCATAATTTTGGATATGAGTCTATATATATATATATATCAATCAATCAAATCAAAATTAATTTATTTATGTACAACTACAGTTGGTCATACATACGATATGGGCTGAAACAATTATTGATATGTCTGCAACTAGTGACAACGAATTAATCTTGTTAGTTATTTTGATTTAAATTTGTGCTTTGGTTTAAGTTTTTCACTTTCAAAAGGTAGATTTTTCCATGAGGCTATTTTATAGTAATTTATATTATTTTTCCAATATTTTTGCTTCTATTTTTGTTTAAAGTCCGTCTTAAATTATAGTTATGGCTTAGTTATAATTTATTTTAATAAATTCAGTATGCTTATTTTCATTTCTTCATTCATAACTATGAAAAAATATCTTTAAATTATGAATATTAGTTAAAATAAAATTTCATAATTTTTACTATTTCTTCGTTGGATTAGTTTGAATATAGACTTAAATTGATAAAAGTTTTATTTAGCAAAATTATTATTTTTTTTTTAATTTGTTAGTGAGAGATTTCCTCATATTACCTTACCGTAGATAATATAGCTACAAATTGTTGAATAATATAGGCTAAGATTTTAGAAATGTTATATTATATACATATAACGTACATGATGTTTCTATTAGTTAAGTGAACAATCACAAATTCTAGATTTCATTTAAATATATGAAATGTCTTAGAATAATAAACTACATTTCTGTTTACCTGAATTTGACGAAGTCTCTATTATTTCCTCTTCAAAATATTTGTTTTGTTTTTTTTTACTTGCAGACAGGAGAAATAAGGAAGTTAAATGACGTTAATGAAGTTAAATGATTAGTTAAATGAAGTTAATGAAGTAAAAATGAAGTTAATGTGCGGCATTTAGTTGGAAAGCATGGTTGTAAGTTTATTTATTTCTTTGTTTCACAAAACAAGATTGCCCTACTGCGCATGCACCTAATATATACCAGACGATGCACACTTCGATTTATCAGATAATCAAAATTCAGAATTGATGCATTTTAAATTTATGCGGATCCGCAAAAAATAACGAGTACTGCAGGAATTGGATTCCTTTATTTGTTTTGCTTGCTTGGATGGCATCAATATATAAGTAAGATTAAGATGAGCGAATATCGCGATCTCGAGTCGAAAAATAAGAGGGAAAGATTGCATTGAGAGAGTCAGAATGTAATAAAGATTAAGATGAGACGGAAGTTTGTAGTATGCTGATTGGTGTAAAAAGAGTGTTTTATTAATAAATATGTTGCAGTCCTTGTGCAGGTACTGACCATTCTGCCTTTTCCAACCTTTGAAAACGCCATCCCACATTTTTTGGTGTCAGAAGCGCGATATATAAGGTCGTGTAAAGATGATGTAAAGATTGCTCAAGTAGTGGATAAGACGTAAAGATGGGACAAAACGCAAAGCCAAGATAAAGACGCAAGACGTTTTAATTGGACAGCGACAACAATCGAAAGTAGTATAATTTTGGTTCAAAATGTCGGAAGCAAATCTTAATCTGAACGCATTAATTGAAAGAAACTTGAAATCAGCATCCGGAAAACGGATTAGACTCTTGTATAAAATAATATTTGAAGAAGGTGATAGAGAGAACAGTAAAGGACTCGGAGAATTCAATGGTTTTAATTTCGATTCGGAAAATAGTGAAGGATTCGAGAACAAATTAAACTTCATCAACAATAACTTTAAACTAAACAATCTCGTAATTATATGTAATATTTTAAATATGAAATACAATGGAGCGTGAGATGAAATTTTGACTAGGATGATATTAAGTCTATCAGATCTGAAAGTAATGGAGCAAAATTTGGTAAAAGAAACAGGAGAAGAAAACGAAGACGATTTTGAAGACGAGAGTAAAATAGAAAACGCGAACTCATGAGCAAGAGAAAGTATGTTCCAATTTCCAAATTTACCAATAGGATTCAATGATATAAATA
>QLNU02015003.1:97632552-97657744 GCA_006491805.2 Dysdera silvatica
GCTAAATCGTCAACATTCCTGGATGGTTGCAATCGCCTTCCCATAGGGTCCCAAATGTTCTCTATGGGAGAGGGCAGCGCTGGAGTTCTCACTATTCATTCATTGGACACCAAATTTTAATCATTTGCATGTTCGGTCAAAATGTCTTTGCATACGAAATTTCATTACAATCGGACAACTCCTTCTTGGTGCGTCGAGTTTTATGTCATAGACCGTATAATATTATTGAAGGGACTTGCAAATCTGTGAAAACTCTTCCCTTGGCCATTCATTTGTAGATGTCATTACTTATGGGTTAACGCCAGATAATCAAATTAACTATTTTCATTACTCTGGATCAGTGTCGTCAAACAAACATACTTTTTGCTCTTACATTCTCAACCCGATCATGCAAAATATTGCACATTCATCTCTAATTCTGACCATGGGTTATTGAAAACTCATTAAGAAAATGAAACTACAAATTACATTTCTGAAAATGAAATTACATATTATAATTATTACTGTGAGATTCAGTAATTGCTTTCGTTATTAAAAAAATTCCTAATTTTCCTCCTTCTAAAATTTCCTAACTTTAATTATGTAGTTCCTTGTTCCGTCATTGAAAATAAATAAATATATTTTGCATTTAAAATGAATATATATTTTCTCATATATACATTTTCGAAATTAATATTTTAGACTAATTTTCGTTGTAATGGAAGAATAGGTTACTTTTTTCTCATAATGCGAAATATTTGTCTATTCCAGTAAATGGTCGATAAAAGTAGATATCTGAAACCGGCACTGAGAGAAAATACGTTTCGATAAAAATAGCAAATATTTTTCAGAGATATTTTCACTAAAACGTATATACACAAAATTTTTGTATTTGTTCATTTTGCGGCAAATGTGTACTATCAAAATTGAAAAATTTTGCAAATCTCTGTCCAACGTTTGAGGACAAGTATGTTCTTTTAGAAAAGGTTAAAAACCTTCATATTTTGTAAAGTTGGAAAAAAAGGGTGCAAGTAGAAAGTCGTTTTCTTTACTTTTGAGTAAAGGTGAATTTCACTTTAAAACACGATGCATATCACTAAAACGAAAAATTAACATTTTCAATTGGGAATCTAAGAAACTTCAAAAGTTGCATAGCCTTTGATGCGGCAGTTGCAACGTACTCGTTTCAATTTGAGAATGAACCGAACAGTTTCCCGTCAAATGAGGGGGAAAAAGAATCCCGATGTGGAAGTGAAAATAAAACTCATTTTACATAGTTTTAAAACCACTTATTGAAGAGTAAATGTCCCGAGAAACATAGTTTATGTTACATAGGTAGTTATAATCAGTTTGTAGACGCAAGCGACAGCAATGTAGAATGAGAAAAATCGAAAGCGATGCAGTTTCCATGGAATTTTAATTCGCTTACGAAGAGGAATTAGTTGAAGACTCAGCCTGGGAAATACGTTTGGCTTTCAAACTTCAAGTTTTAGAGTAGAAGCTGAAACTTTTATTCTGCAGGCTATTTAGGGTTTCAGTGTCAGAAATTTGAACATTATTTAATTAGCCCATATATTTGGAAATGTGCTACAGGTATATGCCATACAGCATAATTGTAGGTAGATTGGTTGGTGTCTTTATGGCGAAAGGTCAACGATGGTCATTCTGCGCCAATCAAAGTGATACAGCAGAAATAAGTATGTATGTAGAATCTCATGTCTAGCATCCCCATTTAGATTTAAATTGTTGTTACATAATATTGTTTTTTATCCTAAAGGATGTGGCTAGTTATTCCTCGTCACTTTATTTTCGTTGTTATTCACAAATTTGATGTAGTTGTCCATTAAGGCATTGACCATTCACAAATAGGGGTCAGATAGAAAATTTAGAATTAACAGGCGTTGGCGTCATAACACGGTCGAAGCTGTAGGGCTCCAAGTTCTATACTCGTTTTTTGGCGTCGACAAATGGCCGCTAAAAACAAGTTCTGAAATTGGAGTCTTACTCTGCTTTAAAGGACTAGCCCTTTTGTGACGTCACCTCACATTATTTCTGTTGCATCGGTCTTCTTATGGTGAACGGGAAGTATGTGATAATTTTATCCATCTCCATTTTATGTTGCTTGTGGTAAGTAAATATGTTGTTCATTGAGAACAATTTTTTGTAGTTTTTAGCTTGAAGCTATATTCTTCACATAACTTTGTGACTTTTTTTAATGAGAAACAAAGCTTCTGACCCACTAGCAACCAGAACTGTATAATTAGCATACTGCAAGTTTTAATTGGTACCCCATTTACTTTAATATCAGCTTCCTGTCCCCTCCAATAGCTTCTATGAAAATTATCCTTAAGTACATGTTTAAAAGTAGCGGAGATAGGATATAGGGTATATTAAGAGAAAAATTTGTTTGCTTGGTGTACGTATTTCTACACATAAAATAATTTAAAATATACGTCTGAAAAAATTGTGTTTAATATAAATAGGATGCTTCCAATATTAGTACATTTGTTTACAATTAATTTAGAGATTTTAAAAAACAATTTCATTCATGAAAAACTAATGGACGCAAACCACCTGGAAGTTGGCACCCCTCAATTTGATTACCTCTGCGTTAGGATAAGAAAGTTCGCGTTCTTTGGAAAGTTAAGTCTTTGCGCCAGAAAACATAAATTAACTTAAAATATATTTGTTTAAAAGTACATGTTTATATATAAAATATGCAATCATTATATAGTATAATGTAGCAGTTTTCTAAATAGGCATACATGGAACATGCCTAGAGATGGCACTTCTTGGGGAGGGAGGGAGCGGCAGTTTAGAACCCAAAATTAATTTTTATTTATTATATATATTATGTAAAATTATTAATTTGAATAACGAAATGGAAAGCTACCTTCATATATATATATATATAAAATTAAGATCTCGGCCGGCGTGATTTGTCTTTTAAATTTTTAAGGCCAAAAAGGGCATGTGTATGGCTATTGCTTAAGGGCGACAAATTTCAAAATCCACCATTGTTATAATATTTTACATACTCACATGTTATTCAAATTGTATTATTTCTCTTTAAAAAATAAATTCTATTTTTGAAAACATACATATATATATACTTCGACTGTAGGTAATCCATTTGTGACTATATATTTTTCTAAGTTAAATGGGTCTATTTGTCAAAATTATATTGGTGTAGTTTCAAGCTATTGCTTTTTCGTTCCTTAGTGAATATTTTTTTTTCCATATCGTTTTTTTTTAATAAGAGCTTTTTAATGGCAAGACCCAACCTTTTTTCTGCCATTTTGAAGGGAATTACGTCCACTTTCATAAGCGTCTTTTGTAGTCTGCTACAGAATTCGTTCGAAAGGCGTCAGTAAAAATATATAAAGAAGAAGAAGAACCATAATTTAATATTACGTTGCATACGAGTGCGTTTAGGCTTGGAATTCAACAATTTTCTCTAACGTAGGATAAAATGCAACATTTTCCTTACGAAATAATTGGCCTTAGGAGGTGTAGGAGAATGGGTAATTTTTAACAGCACTTGAGAATTTGAATTCAGCAAGGAAGCGTTCAAGGGAGAAAAAATTGCAATTTTGTCAAACTGAAACAAAATTTATGCAATAAGCATATTTCCAAACAGTGCAAACTATTTTCCATATAAAGAATGAAAAGTCAGGGTCCACATTCAATGGTGTTGAATGTTACGACGCAAGGACAGCAAGGGTTATACTGTGCTGACACCTCCTATTTTCTGAGAAATCTGAAGCACTTAATGTCTAGGTCACAGGTTGATTCACTAGGCCCTAATGGTTCAATACACTAATTACAGCGAGCAGTTAGTGGGAATTTTTTTGCACTAAGGCGTCGAATACTGGATAACAGTATGCTAGGCGAACGCATTACCACGCACCACCGCAGGGTCATCTACGTTAAAACCAACTTTACGACAAAAACATCTTACTGCAATATTATGCGTCGAAGTGAAAGAATCATGAGTCTGTTTACAAACGCGTTCGATGAAGTTTAGACAAAATTAAAAGGGATATTCGATTCCAGGAGTGTTTAATAAATTATCAGTTCTACAGGCCATGTGCATGTGCCTACATGGCAAAGTAATGCGCATATGCATTTAGCCTGCGCATTATTTTAAAATTGAACAAAAAGCACACTCTTTTACACGGATCTTAATTGAATAGGTAATGAAGGCTTGATATATATTCTTTTATTCATTTTTTATTTGCGCAATTTCACTAAAATAAATTTCATCATCACCCAATTTTTATTTGCATAATTTTATTAAAAAATTCATTACAAAAATCGTTCCCATTTACAATGCGTTGTGAAACACAGAATTATTTTGGTATCCGTGGTCAACGTTCATGATCATTAGGCTCACCTTACAATGGTATTTTTTCATATTGAACAGACAAGTTTATTTCATAATCAAATGCTGAATTACTTTTGAAAAATATGAATCCACTCGGAGAAAAATAAGTATTGGAAAATATCGAAGATTCTCCTAATGGTCACTATTTTTCTTCTTTCCCTTTTGTTACGAACTTAAAAAAATAATAATGAAAATTTCTCAAAACTCATTAAAATGTACTTTGAAGAAACTGCAGTTTGTCTAACTTCAAAACGTCAGCATTTTTTTTTCACAAAGTCATTTCTCAGTCCTTATTTATTTGCTCACTTATTAAAACATAAAAAAATACGTTGGGCAACCGATCATCCCAGCCGCTTTGGAAAACCAGAAAAGTATGCAAACTATTTAAACGGAAGAAGAATTCTGGGAAAAAAAACACGGACATCCAGAGATACGAAAATAAAGACGGAGAAAAAAATTAATTAGAAGGCAGTTTGGCCCAAGATTACTTTTAAAGGTATTATTTATTTTGAATAAAAAATATTTTTTGGATTTTTAAAAAGACTGAAGAATTTGATCTTATTTATTGTTTTGGAGTAGACAGTGCTCAGAAACAATAATTTACTAAAAGACAAAGAGTGTAAAATTTGTTGAATTCTCTCCTGTATATTTAATATAACGTTATTTGATTGAATTGGAATGATGCAAGGGAAACAAAGGTAATTTACAACGAAAAAGGTGAAGTTGCGCAGCCGGTTAAAAACGTACGGAATTACCTTTCGTGGTTCACGACTTTGTAGTCCAATTATCGAAGCGAAATTACCATGAGAATATAAATTACACCTACCATAAATTATTGTGAATATCAACTGTCGGACATTCGGCTTCATATGCATTTTAATATTATTTAAAAAATTTCCAAAGTAAACGCTAGTTTTTTTCTGCTATCAAAATATTTGTCACATCATAGTTAAGCTAAGTACCAGGCTTTTTTTGCCATTCTGACAATAAATAACTGAGGTATTACTAATAACTGAGATATAGACAAACTAACTTAATATTATAAACAACTGAGATATAGACAAACTAACTTAATATTATGAACAACTGAGATATAGACAAACTAACTATTCGTGGGCTATCTCTGTATTGAGACATAAATTGGAAAAGGCAACAAATTAACAGAGTTTAACAGAGTTAAATCATTGCCTATTTCAATTAATATAATAATGAGCAATGTCGTCGGAAAATTATTTCTATATTGAGGATTAAATTTTGAAGGTCATGTACAGAATAATTTGCCATGTGCTAAATCTGTCCTGAAATCCTCAATTCTTTTATTTAAACGTCTTATTTTCATTACAAGCGTGGACTAATTAACTTTGACGAGTTTTTCGGGCCTTCTTTGACCCAAAGTCTGCATTTTTTCAAAACATTTCTACAAGCACTATTACTTAGTCTTTATATTTTCACAACTTCCTTTATTTTGTAATTTTAATATAAAATAATGAAATTTTAATGGTCCGGTTACAAATATGGTCGCATTGAAAAATGTAACACGTTCTTTGGATTAAAAATGACCCCTGTAGTTTTATGATCTTAAATTATGAAATCTATCGTTCATTTGACACTGAAAACAATTTTTATTTATTTTACGATCATGAAGATTTAATACCTCAACCTACATTTTTTTATTTGGTATTGAATCAACCTGTTATTACTTCATCTCACAACTAGTATTAAATATAACAATAAAAATATAATAAAAGATGTAGTGTCAAATTTTGGATTTTGTATGACGTAAGAACGTCTTATGTATGGGATATTTAGCCATGTTTTAGTAAACAACCTGGAGAAGCTCAAGAAAACAATTTGGCCCTTAAAGTTGTAACGAATCTCTTTTATGTACTAAAAGGTCACAATATTAATTGTAGCAAATATTTTACTTCATATCAAGTTGGGAAATATTATATGACGATGTTTGGAACTATAAGAAAGGACACGGCTTCACTCCCCTTAGAACTTACTCAGGTAAAAGAACAAGAAGTGACAAATTCAGCTTTTGCTTTCACTAAAGGCATAACTCGTGTTTGTTACATTCCAAAAAAATGTCCATTATTACAAAGCCTTTTTCATCATGATGAAACAGTCTGTAATGTTCACCATAAAAAACCAAAGATTCTTCTTGAATATAATGCAACAAAAGGGCACACTTTTGCATTCGACAAAACCTTTGGATGCTATATTGCAAGGAGGAAAACGATTAGATGGTTACAGGTTGCGTTTTCAGTATATTAAACATCTCCTCGTACATTGCGTATGCTATCTTCAAAGCTGCACGTGAACCACAAAATGATGAACCACGACCTTCCACTTGCCGGGCGGAGGCTCTACCCACTGAGCTACGAAGGACAATATATAATCTCTTTACGAACGTATATATATTGTTGCCAGTTATTTCGCAGAATGGTGTAGTACATAGACTACTATTTAAACCAAATTGCAAAGAGACTGGTATTAAATTGATCGAAATGCACGTTGCAGCATACAGGTATGTATTTATTTTATATAAATCGAACACTACGCAGATTAAATCAAACAACAATGTCAATCAATCAATCACTACGCCAATAAACGTTGATTGATATTGTAGTGTTCGATTTATATAAAATAAATACATATGCTGCAACGGGCATTTCGATCAATTTAATACCAGTTTCTTTGCAATTTGGTTTAAATAGTAGTCCATGTACTACACCATTCTGCGAAATAACTGGCAACAATATATATACGTTCGTAAAGAGATTATATATTGTCCTTCGTAGCTCAGTGGGTAGAGCCTCCGCCCGGCAAGTGGAAGGTCGTGGGTTCAGGTCCCACCGAAGGCAGAAATATTTATTTTCTTTCGAACGTTTCACCATCTAATCACGCCATACCATCGGCGTTGGTATCACTACGCCAATAAACGTTGATTGATTGACATTGTTGTTTGATTTAATCTGCGTAGTGTTCGATTTATATAAAATAAATACATGATTTTAGTTTTTTGCAAGTTTATCTTGAGTCCAACTTTTTCACTTCTAGTTGAGAGCTCTTGTGCCATGTCTTGGAGTTCTAATGGGTCCGTTGAAAAAATAACAATGTCATCAGCAAACCGCAGATGATTTATATATATATATATCATAGCTTATATATCAAAATCTTCATAATATTATTTAAATAACACATTAATTGTAATATAAATATCATACTTGTTTCGGTATATTGTGTTATGGTTGTATATTTAGTCACAATAACGTAGTTACTTATGTGAAAAATGTATCAATATTAGGAATAAAAAGAGCATGGGTCAAAAATGGCCCGGTGTTCTTGAGTAAGTGCGCAAATGAGAGACGCAGCGCAAGGTTAAGAGATATTTCAAAAAGCGCCTGAATTGAGATATTTCAGATTATTCATAACTGAAAACATTGAAACGGAGACTTCAAGACCGTTCCCGATAACAATCAAAAACGTGCAATTTTGCATAATGGTCTGTATCTTAACTATTAAAAGGAAGGAACTATAATTTTGCGTATGTATGTTTAAAACTTTGCCGAATTGATTGCAGCTGAATTTTAAATGCGTTCCCATTCATGATTTTCCAAATATGAATAAAATAATGAACGCTTATTGTAAAATATTACTGCCATAGAGGAAAATGGGAATGATAGCATTTGGAAGATTTGGTAGTTTATTTAATTTAACATTATGTTAGTTAAGATTTAGTTTGAAGAATCAAGCTGTATAATTTTAATCTAAGAATTTGTTTGATTGGCACATTATTTTGGAGGACATAGGAAAAGTCAAAATATTAGGACCGCCGAATTTCAGCTGCTAATAACTCAGCATCTGTTTGAACAAAATAAATTCCGTGTAAGATGTTATTACTCTTAACAGGGATAATACGGAAGAACTCTCAGTTTAAACGGAGGGACCCTGGTTCGAATCCAGGATGGGGAAAGCGTCTCTTTTTCTCCTAAGCAAAAAACAGCCCCAGGTTGAGCTTATATTTACGTAGGTGTCGAAAATTATGAAGAAAAGAAATTTCATATGAATATCAGCTAATTTGACCCAAACAATCAAAGTCTGTGATCATAAATGAGTATTTTCCCTTTGAAAAATTGATTTGGAACAATCCTTATTATGAAAACTGCCGCACATACGAATGAGGGACATCATTTTGGAGTAGATATTGTTTAAAATCTATGATGTTTCGGTTTGACAATTTGAGCCTAGAGGCGAGAATAACGAGTCATGCTTTGATAGTCTTGTAGGCAGGGGAGGCTCGAGGATGGATTTGAACCTATTCGGCACGAATTGCTTTTTGGGGGTCCCCCCTCCGGCGAAAACGGAAGATTTTTACAGATGCACAGTGAGCCATATACCCTATAAATGTGGTCAAAATTCTGAAAGAATTTCCCTAAGAATGTCTCTAAAAAATTTTCTGAAGTTGTCTTTTTTTAAAGAGATTTTTTACTATTGGGTCCATTAAAAAAATTTTAACTTGACTCGTGTATGGCGCCCTCATTCAAACGGAACCCGGACGTCCGCTCGGGTACCCCGGCCTTTAAGCCGCCCCTGCTTGTAGATGATAGATAACAGGTGTAGCAATGACTTGTATCCCTACATGTTTGTTGCTACTTTTATAAGCTTCATGATGTCGTTAACAATTCAATCATTGACTCCGTTTAAATAAACATTAAATACGTAAAAACGTTAAAAACGTAACTTAAAAGCAAACTAAACGTAGAACATAACTTAAGATAAAATAAGAAGCATGCGTATCGTAGCTGCTATAGCCCTTGCTCTTGCGCCATACATAATAACCTCACAGGCATTATACTCTCGCACTGCCGTTTACACCTGCGCTCTTATGCAGTTCGTTGCCAGTTCGTTCGTAATCTGTTAATTTTGTCTGTCCGCGATAGTCTTTTATATCCGGCAGTACACACGGTTTTCGTGACAAAGTAATCGGGGTGAATAAACAGTGCATTATTTAAATTAAAATGAAAGGTACAATAAAACCAGACGAGATTGCAAAAACTGATATTGTTTAAGAAACATTAAAAACTGATGTCATTATTAAAATAATCAAACAAAGTATCATTACTAATATAATTTTAAGTAAAAGCTGGTGTCACCTCTTTGTTAAATTTATACAAATGGATATTATGGGTAAAACTCTGCAGGGTTTATTAAATAATGTTATGGCGGGGGTAAAATGAATATTTAAATTTTTAATTAATTAACATTATTAAGAATAAACGCATTGTGAATTTAAATACAATGATAGCTGCCTCTCCATCTTGTTCTTTAACTTTGCCATTTCCCATCTTATATGGGGTCGGCGTTATGGTCCTTTAATCTTCTCTTACACAATATTCTATCCAAGACCTCTTCTCTACTCCATCCATACTCTTCCAGATCTTCCATCACTTGATCCTTCCATCTCAGCAATGGTCTTCCCTTCTTCCTCTTACCCACCACCAGCCTATTCAATACCTTTCCCCACATATTCCTCATTTCTCCGCTCCATATGCCCAAGCCATCTTAACCTATGTTCTTGTATTTTTCTTCCCATGGGTTCAACCTTAACCATACCTCTAATTAGGTTATTCCTTATTATATCCCTCCTTGTGATGCCATTCATCCACTTCAGGATTCTCATCTCAGCCACTTAAATCTTTCTTTCATGAGCTCTTGTAATTGGCCAAGTCTCTGCCCTGTATAACATTGCAGGTCTGATCACAGTTTTGTACAACTTACCCTTCATCCTACCGCTTACATTCCTATCACAGATCACTCCACTCATCTTTCTCTAATTTAACCACCTACATTGGATTTTGTGTTGTATTTCTGTGGTCGAAACTCCATCGCGGCCTATAAATGATCCAAGATACTTAAATTTTTTGGGCCGATGGTAATCCTTCATCTTGTAGACCTATGCTACTTACGCTTTCTCCATTTAGTGCCACATATTCTGTCTTTGTTCTGCTTATCCTCAAACCTCTAACACTTTCCCCCATTCCTCGGTTTTCCTTTCTACTTTTTCACAGGATGTTTCGCATAGTACAATGTCATCTGCAAACAGCATACTCCATGGTGCATTACAGTTTACGTCTTTCACTAAAACATCCATTATCAGATCAAATAAGTAAGGACTGAGAGCTGAACCCTGGTGCAGTCCAACCTTTACCGGGAACCCTTCTGTCAAACCTACACTACTCCTGACCTGAAATCTCCACTCCTTCGTACATTTCTTTTACCAGTCTTACATACTTCTCCGATACTCCCTTTTTTCTCATACACCTCCATATCTCTTGTCTAGGTACTCTATCATATGCCTCCTCCAAATCTATGAACATCATATGTAACTCTGCTCGCATCTCTCTACATCGTTCCATGAGCTGCCTCAGTACAAATATAGCGTCCGTTGTTCCTCTGCCTGGCATAAAATCAAACTGTCCTTCTCCTGTATCTGTCTCCTTTCTAATCCCCATTTCCACAATTCTTTCCCATATCTTCAGTGAATGAGACATCAACTTTATTCCTCTGTAGTTACCAAATTCTTGCACATCACCTTTACCTTTATATACTGGTACAATAATACCCTTTGTCCCTTTAAATAAGAATAGGAAATAGAAATAATACCCTTGTCCGCTTTAAAGAACATCGGACTTTCAATCAGTGTTGTAAATCGGAGAAATTGGTGCTTAAGGCTTTGCGTGTGAAACCCCTTGTCTTTACGACTGAAGGACGTAACATTGCAAAGAACGCAAGTTTCAAGTTTTTGACTGCACGGATTGGTCATTGTCATAACATGATTAATCGTACGCGCCTGATGTTGGTATCTTTTGAACCTAGTCTGGAAACTGCTCTCGACTCTGAAACCTTCTCCCGTGTTTTGGTTGAAGCTGAAAGAGAAGAAGCAACTACTCGTTCTAGAGTTCGTGGTGTTCAAAAGGAAAAGCTTGAGAGATTGAGAACGGAGTACAAACGAAACTACTGCAGGAACAGTGGTCGAATGGACTCCCGTTGGGTTCTTAATCTTTCTAATCGACGCCTAAGTGATTGCGAAACTTCTGTGCTATCACGTGGTTTGAATTTTGCACCTACACCCTCGTCGATTCCGGTTTCAAAAATCCTTTCGGCTATTGAACCGGCCTTGTGGAACATGGCGGAGGATAGGCGTGCTGAAGTGCGCATGGAGGTTTCGAGAGTGTTATTTGAACGTAAGGCACTTGTGGACAATCTTTCTGTTCCTAAGCGGAAAGCCCTGAAGCAGAGACAGTGAAGAGGTTGTGGTTTTACCGGCAGATAAGTATCGTACTACGGTTGTGATGGATAGGTCGGTTTACGATGATAAAGTAATGTCACTTTTAAATGATGGCGATACCTATTCCGTTGTAAATTGCATTGAGAGGCAGATGAATGGTTGCCTGCTAAAACTTCACAAAGAGTCGAAACTGGATGAGAAACTTTACTCGCGACTCCGTTGTTCGTCTGGAAGAATACCGCTGTTCTATGGACTCCCAAAAGTCCATAAACACGATATTCCTCTTAGACCTATTGTGAGTTTTTGTAGTTCGCCAACATATGCACTTTCTAAATATCTTGCAGGTATACTATCTCCTCTTGTTGGGTGCTCTGAACGGTCGGTGTCTACCTCTGAGGAGTTTATTTCTTCTATCAGAAACGTAAAAATCGCTCCCGATGATGCTATGGTGCCTTTTAGTGTTGTTTCACTTTTCACCTGTATTCCAACAAATTTGGCGGTATCAGCAGCGTTGGAGCGACTGAGGCATGATGGAAGCCTGGAAGAAAGAACTAGCCTTAGTCCGGAAGAGATATATTGCCTGTTCGAGTTCTGCTTGAATTCCACGGTTTTCGGCTTCAAGGGTAGATTTTACCGACAGAAGAGGTGTACGGCGATGGGGTCACCTGCTTCGAGTGTGGTGGCAAATTTGTGTATGGAGGCATTTGAAAACAGTGCTTTAGATGAGTGAATTTACTGTGTCCAGGTGTGGAAGCAATACGTCGATGATACTTTCGTTATCCTACCAAGGTCTTCAGTTACTGATTTTCATCTCTATTTGAACAGCTTGAACCCTCATATTCAATTTACGTTATAGGAAGAAGATTGCGTTTCATTACCCTTCTTAGATGTTCGGATAAATAGAGATGGGCATGGGCGACTGTTGACTACGGTGTTTAGGAAACCAACGCATACTGATAGGTATCTTGACTTTCGTTCTCATTACCCGGCATCACACAAAGCATCTGTCATTAGAGCCTTGCACCGACGAGCCTTTACACATTGTTGTAATGATGACCTTCGCAATGTTGAATTACGACGCAACAAAAGCGTGTTGAAAAAGAACGGTTACCCGACTAAATTTATCGCTCGTAACCAATGTGGTGTTAGTGGTGGAAACAGGAATGTAGAGGATGAGACTAGGAAGACATCAGTGGTTTTGCCATATGTGGCGGGTGTCTCAGAAAAGCTGTCTCGAATTCTCAGTTGTGTGAATGTTAAGACCTACTACAAACCTGTCTACACCCTGCGTGATCTATTACTTAAAGTTAAGGATCGCGTCCCTGAGGAGGAAAAATCTGGTGCTATTTACCAAATACCGTGTGGAGACTGTGACAAGGTGTATGTTGGACAGACGGGAAGATCGATACGTCTACGAGGGAAGGAGCATATGCGTGCGGTAGCTAGGGGAGACGATTCAAACCAGTTGGCTGAACATGTCTTCAGGGAGGGTCACGAACCAGATTGGCATTCGATGAAAATATTACATCAGAATGTGACGAATCTGGGGAGTAGACTTTTTCTGGAATCATGGGAAACCTACGGTTTGAGGAGTCGTGCAATAAACATCGCAAAACCTCTACCAGAACCTTACAGGATTTTTGCAAAACCTCGAGTTGGGGGTGTTCATCTGACATCGTCGGGTGCGGGGGCTTTCCCGGCGAGGGTTTCCCCGATTGGGGTTTCCCCAGCTGGAAATGCTCCGCACCAAATGGCGTCAGATGGGGATTCCCAACATGCGGGTATATAAGCTTAGGACTTTCACGAACTCTTCATTCTGCCTTCACTTGACAAAGGGAGCAGTTGGCTCCCGAAACGTCGTGTTTTTAAACCTTACGCCAGTGTCAAAATAACTGTTTGTTATAATACTCTTTCTCCACTCATACGGTATCTTCTCCTGTTGCCACAATTTTTTCGTAAGGTCCCACAGGATATCTATTCCTTCATCCCCTAAGCTAATAGCTGCCCTCCATAATTACTTTAAAAGTAATCATTTAAGGAAAACCCAGGATTTCTGGAAAAGGAAGCCCATTTGCCCCCCTATTAAATCAATGAACATGAGTCCATCGTTTTGTACCCAAGCTCACTGATCAAAAATTATGTAAATACCTTAATGAAACTTGATTATTTAATTAGCCTTAACTAAACACATATCATATGCATGCATACTGATAAGCAACGGAAAATTACTCAACAAGGGAAACAAAGGATTAAATAATTTTTACACATTTAATAAAACAATTTTTAGGTTTTACAAAAATACCATTTCTTCTACATGGGGTCATTACCCAAAATGGTTAGTTCCAGGGTGGGACCCAATTTCCCAACTAGATATTTACAAAACTAACAAGAGTCAGACATTAATCCGTAACTCACACACTAGAATTCTTTTCATTCGACAATAAACAAGGAATGATAAAAAGATCTGAGTTATTAATTCCATCTAAACAGAGATTTTCTACTCTGAATGAAAATGATTAACTACCCAATTTCGGGTCTCACTACGAACAGTTATTCATCTGAGCCAATTAATTAAAATAAAATAAATTTCCTACCAAAATTAACTAGGGCACAGGGGAGTAGTTAATTTAAAATTAAATAAACAGAAAAGAAAAAATGGATATGTATTGCCGGGTAAGGCGGCCGATGAATCAAGGTGCGGCCCAAGGCCCCTGGACTTTTTCCCAGAAAGAACTACATGGTTAAGTTGAGGGAAAAAAAAACCAAACATATGTTAGTTGGTCCAGAACTAGAATAAGAGTGTCTCGACGTTTGGTGTCAAGGCTATCTAGTAAGAAAACTTTTCAGTCGCCAAATAGCTCCCGGGTCCCGCCAAGCCGATGCGATGGACCCACTGCCTCATGTGATAGCACAACTTACAGATTTGACATCTATGCAGGACATACAGTAACGCCAGGTCGCCAAAATTATAGTGGTCATTCTAGAATTTTCGGCGGCTAGTTACAAGATCCCTTGGGATAGATCACCGGCAACATCTTAGGACGACTTGGAGTACACTTGGACAATTGAGACTGCCTCTCGCCACAGTGTCATTTCCAGATACCTGGCGTCGAAGCATATTTTTGGATCGGTTTCAATAGTCAGGCAGTACGTCGGTATTTCTGTTGTAGACAAAAACCACACAGATGCTGGAGGTATGCATTCTAGGATGGTCTTCTTCTAGGAGCTCGTTATTATGAACTTGGCTGCCGACACCTGATGATGAATGGTGATTTCGCCTTGACCACCCAAAAGTAGAATAAATGAAAGGAGGGAGGAAAAGGGTGTATAAACTCGAACCATAGACGAAAGGATAGATAAGCAAAATACTAGAATAATTGATTAGATTAAAAAAAGTAAAATAAAGATTATTAGATAAATAAAAGTAAAGAATTTAATTAAAGGAAATAATAATTGAAATTAGTCACTAATTAAAAATACGATAACGGGTTAGCCCAAATTGTAAACGATGACTGACATTAATTTTCTGTTGGTGCCTACATTTCACATATATATTCATATTCACGGAATTTATATGCACATTATTTGCGAGGCTGAAAAAGGAACGATTAACAATGTCTAAAAGCCTATTTAAAAAAATCTATGCAGAAGGCTGGCCACCTCATAGAATCCTCTTGAATTTTGCTTTATTAAAATCCAGTTAATGGCAGAAGTCCTTTATTTTACTTTCAGGAATCGTAAATCAGTTCATCTATTTGTTGTCCCAATGGATTTATCTCAGTTTCAAAGAGGCCCGGTTGTTGAAAAACACTTATGCTTGTGAACTGTTCATCACATCAGTAAGGTCTAGGTAGGTTAGGGACTGTAGTACTGCATATATCTTCTTCACTTATTAACTGTTCCACTTTGTAACGTTAAGGGATGGTAATTATTAGGTTGTCGTTCATCAGGCAGTTGCTCCAATTGGCTTCCTTTCCTAAAAACAATTAAAAGAAGGCGGCAGAATCGAATAATATTTACAATGTGTGAATTTTTGTGTCTCACGGTATACTATGTAGAAATTTTATGAGATGAAGAAATATGTTATTATGTAAGATGATGTAATGAAGCCACCCATATATTTAAATAATTAAAAAGTATAATTTTCATAAATGTTTTATGACACAACAACATTACACATCGGTATATGTGTAAATTCACACCACTTAGTATCCTTCATATATTGCCTTTTAGTCGTCATAAACAAAAATACTTCGAATTCCAGGCCAAAAATGAAGGTCATATTATTTTCCCGTAATTTGTATTCACGTAGGCGTACGTTGAAAATCATAAAGGTGGTTATAGACTCAATGGTGGGGAAGCTACAATTCGTATAGGCCTATGTTAAATATAGAAAATTTTATGTCAATGAGGGTTACAACGCCCATCAACACTCCCTGCGTACGCCAATGTGCATTCATAAGCTCCCACCCTCGATTATTGTGTCTCTCACATAAAAAATTAAAAAGGAACGCATTTCTAATTTAAGTCCAATAAATTTTTAGATGCCTGTATTCTAATTTATTACATTAGCCAGTCTTTATTGTTGCAATGGAAAAATATTTCATCACTTCCTCGTAAGGAAAAATAGTGTCGTATAGTCAAATGACAGAAAATATCGGCCATCTAAGAGTAATTTATTGTATGAATGCATTTTAATAATGTGACTAATCTTCCTCAGAGATATTTTCATTAAAATGTAACTGCCCAACCTCTTACATTGTTGTTTCCTTTTGCAAAAAACTGAATTGTTAACTTTTAGAAAGCGTCCGCCCTGTGTTTAGTTCAAGTCTGTTTTTATTTCGAAAAAATTAGAAGCTGCGTATTTTAGAAACTTCAAGAAAAATACGACTCGTTTGTTGAAAGCCCTTTTTCTCCATATTTCTTAAGCAAAAGAGTATTTCACTTTAAAATCCGAATCATATCACTGAAACTAAGCATCAACATTTTCAAGCTTTTGAGAAACTTTAGGAATTGGATTGTCTTTGCTTCAGCAATTGCAATCCACATTGTCCCAATGAGTACGAAGAAAACACCGTGTCAAATGAAGGGGAAAAAGTAGTTCGATGCGGAAGAGAAAATCGTAAGAAAAGAGTATTGTTTTTTGAGTTTTAAATCCCTCTTTTGGAGAAGAAAAATCTCAGAAAATGTGGACTACTGTGTACAGGTAGTTATACTCGAGAACTTCGGTGTCAGAAACTCTGAGAGTGAAGTGAAACAATACGTTTCTTGAAGAATTATACACGAAAATGCATTGATTTAAAATCAATGCATTGATTGAAAATGCATTTCATTTATTAGTGGATTAATAGAATTGCTATAGTGCATGCTATTTTCGACCTTAATTCCTCCGAATAACGAAAGTTTAGGGACTTGTGTATTTTTTGTCTTCTATGTATTCGCTATTCGGAAGGTTTATAGGGTAAGAAGCATTGGGACTGGGAAATGAAAAATATCTGAAATTCGTAGGAATCCCTTGAGGATTATTTGTTGTATAAGATAAGAAAAGAAAAAACAAAACTATCAGCTTATTTCGATATCATTACATATATACATTATTCAATATAATTAATATGCATGCTTTCCATTATAAAATTATCGCAACATTTCTTCAGAGATATCTTTGCTAAAATATAACGTATGAATACAAATTTACAGAAATTACAACAAGCATTAATGCTTGTTGTCGTTAGTATCACTATGCCAATACACGTTGATTGATTGACATTGTTGTTTGATTTGAAGCATTAATGCTTTTGAAATTCCATGGAAGTACATATAAAATTAATATATAACTTAAAAGTACGTTTGAATCGCATTACACGAAATATGTTCTCGGTGTCAATAGACACTGGAGAACTAAAAGTATATTACAATTTTTTTCAAGCTTATTATAAAATGTCAAGTACCCAGGTTATATGAGCTGAAAAGATTGCAAAATGTGCATGCAGATATGAACTAAACCTCAAAATGTGCATGTAAGTGAATTTAAAATGAACACCATACATCTGTTAGGGTGAACATTGAAAATCCCCTTTTTAAAATAACTAATTAAATCTAAACACCCAGGAGCAGATAAATAGATAATTAAATAAAAAATACATACACTCTCTCTCTCTCTCTCTCTCTCACTATGTATAAATATATGCTTAGATGTTGTTAAGTGTTTTTGTTTTTTCGATATTCTGCCGCCTGTTATTTAATTTTTTCAGATGGAGTTGTACCTCCAATTATTTGTACACTGCGTCTACAACACTATGCCAGATTAATTAACGTTCAAGAGGAGACACCTCCATTCAAGAGGCGGCACCTTCGTCCAAAGAAACCTTCATCATGGGCATAATAGGAAGTAAACAAGTTTCCTGTGCAAGGCATGCTTCCAAACAAAATCAAATTCTTTGTAACTTCTTTTCAAGAACTTTAAATTTAGTTGTTTTTTATGTGACAAACGAAAAGACTTGTTAAAAATGCCTGTTGAATTAACAAAGGTGTAAAATTTAAATTAATTTGATTTTTACTAGTAAAAAACACTCTTAAAAAAATTCTGAATATAAATAAGGCACTTATAATTAAATTCCTTTTCTTTTTAAAAGTAGGACCCCTTAACATACAAATCCACCTTTTTGTTTTTTTCCTACCTATCATATTTAATTTTTTAAACCCATTTTTAACTTGCAAACAAAAAAATTTTGGCCAATCAGTGTACCTAAAAACTGCTATTTCGCTCCCTACAATATGGCTAATATCCATCAGCAACCGAAACCTATAAAAACTTAAGTTCAGACGAAATCCCTGGTCGAGGGGAAGTAAATGAGTCATCACAGCAATAAATAGCCAACTCGTTGCACGTGCATAAATAGGTCAGGCCACACACGAGGCTGGGCGTCCAGTTCCAGACCACCACAATTGGCCAACAATTGCAATTTAGGCAGGCGAAATTGCCGTCTAATACGTTAACAAAAGCCAAATGAAAAAGTTGGCAATATATTGGCGAGAATAAGGATTTTAGCAGTCCTTATACAAAAAAAAAAAAAAAAAGTCTTCAAGATGGCGCTTATTTAAAAACGCTTACAAGTCTCGCTCCGCGCGCGAGAGAGAGAAATTTTGAAACACGAAGATGTAATTCAGACCAGGGGACCCCAACCTACTCCAAACATGGGCCATTAAGGGTGTAACATGTAAGTTAAAGTTACCTTTCCTTATATCCTATTAATCGATAAATTGTAAGTGCCTCCTCCTTCATTAAACTTATAATAAAATGTGCAAATTTTTCCTGGTGGTTTATATACCCCAGCACAATTCTCATAAAAAAAATGAGTAACTAAAAGATAAGTGAAAAATTGATAGTATGTAGAATGGTTAATAGCTCCAAATGCTTATATAAATGGCACTGTTATATTCTAAAGGAATTGGAAAATATATTATCGTGTTTATAATATAAAATAAAAGGCAGTAATTATTGAATAATTGTTTCATGTCTGTTTTAAAGAACCTGTTTTTTTATTTTGTTTATGTTTAACACACAACGCGTTTAGAAAAATAACCCTAGTTATTCACTTAATTTTTACGGTCTTGCATTTGAAATTTTAGGTAAAAGTCAACCAATGTTTACTAACCAGTATCAACGGGCAATTTACAAATTTATTCTGGATAAACAAATTTAATATTTAATGTTATGGAAATTGTGTTTTAATGTTCTCAAATAGTAAAAATTAAATCAATAAGTAAACTAACTAAAAATTTAACCAAACTAATTATAAAATACCTATAATAAATCATTTACATTTCATTAATTATAATTATAATATACTTCATTTAATTTTCATTAATTATTCTATTTCACTTTAAATCATAAATGATATTAATGTTTCTAAATCATAAATGATATTAATGTTTCTAAATCATAAATAATATAAATAAATCTAATCAACAACAATTTTCCCCATAACACATCTAAAATGAATGAATGTGAACTTAAAATTTTTGAATTTACTTATGGAAATCCATGTCCTGCGTTTTCAAACGAATATATTATTAACTACCAAGTAGAGAAATTTTATATTATAGGCTTTATACAGCATGATTTCTATCACCGCATATCACACTATGTCTCTCGATATTCTGAGTAGTTAAGCTTTGTCCTCAATCATGCAACAGCATTTTTATGGCGGGAAGTGTCTTTTCCAGAGATACAGAAATTGCCGAACAGCACTTACAAAATTCTGCGGGTTATTTATTACAGATACTTTACCCTTGGCGGACTACCGCACTTGTCTGTCGCTGATAGATAATGATGCGGAATTTTATCCTAAGTATGTGTTTGTTTTAATCTAGCCTTCAATCAACTGCCAGAACACCACAATAAAAGTAAATCTTCTGTTTTCCTAACGAAGATAGTGGTTACAATTCAGCTATGGCTACATTTTTGGTGCCTTAGGACATAATTAAACGTGTACGTTTTCGAATTCCTTTGCTTTTGCGTTCAGATAATGAGTAAGGCAAATTCAGTTTTAGCGTTGTGGGGAAATTTATCCGATAAAGGAATAATAAAAACACTAACTTAAGATCAGTAACATCCGTAAAATATGCATTTATTTTGGAAATTCATCCTTATATGCATTTATATGCATTGACGTTGAACAGGGATAAAATATGCAATTGTGTATGCCAATATGAATCTGCATATTATTCAAGCTATGAAAATGACAAATTATGAGACATGGATTTTGTCAATTACCTTTAAATTTATTGACAATATTTCAATTGTGTACCAATAACAAAGCGGTAATTAAAGTCTTTAGTATCATTTTTGCATTATGTTTTTGTTAAATAATGTAAATGCGTTTCTCAGGATTTAATTTTGTTGCAGTTTCAATTATTTGCCTAAAGTTAAAATCGTTTGTTGCAACAATATGGATCCAAATTAAACAACAATATAAATCAACGTTTATTGGCGTAGTGATACCAGCGCCGATGTTATGGCGTGATTAGATGGTGAAACGTTCGAAAGAAAATAAATATTTCTGCGTTCGGTGGGACCTGAACCCACGACCTTCCACTTGCCTGGTGGAGGCTTTACCATCTGAGCTACGAACGACAATATATAATCCCTTACGAACGTATATAAAGACTTTACTGAAGCCGGTTATTTCGCAACATGGGGTAGTACATTGACTACTTTTTAAACCAAATTAAGAAAGGACCGGTATTAAATTGATCGAAATGCCCATTGGAGCATATATATTTAAATAAATCGAACACTACGCAGATTAAATTAAACAACAATATAAATCAACGTTTACTAACGTAGTGATACCAGCGTCAACGTTATAGCGTGATTAGATGGTAAAACGTCCGAAAGTAAAATCACCATCTCTAAAAAAAAAGCTCTAGCTTGAGCTAAATATACGTGGGTGGCAAACATTATTGTATAGTTTGACTTTCAGTGCATGGTAAAATGGAATGTAAGGGCTTTGCAATGAAATAAGACAATTAAGCAAAGCCAGAATTTACCCTTTGTTGATTGTGGCAACGCCCTGCTGTTATTTTTGACAGATGTTATTATGTCATGCATTTGGTACAAGCATTTAATTTTATGGAATGAAATGTACTGAAAATCAGTTATTAATCGCTCTTTGAAAATTTCATAAATATTATATACTATAACTTAACGTGTTTGAAACGGATATGGAGGCCTTTCAAACACGGAACAGTTTTCATACGTAAACATGCTTTTACAAAGGCGCCCGCGCTAAAATTGTGTGCTTAAGAAGAATATTTATGAAACTCTATTTAAAATATATTGTGTATGATTTGTGAATGTGTACATCTATATATAATGTATACGTATGATTTATGAAACTAAATTTAAAAATGTAAGCCACAATTAAACCTTTTAAATCACTATATTTTCTGAATACGTCTGAAAATGTCAGAAGATTTGGTTTTGTGAAAAATGAAGCAAACTTTTTATATAGGTTGTCAAGATATACAGGGTGTATACAAAATGGCGGGAAAAGTTCACTACACGATTCCTTGTAAAAAAATGAATAAAAAATGTCCAGTACAATTTTTGCTTAAAATCAATAGTTAATAAGTTATTTCAAATCATAGCTGAACCAATAACAAGGCAAAGCCAATCCATTAGCATTACTTTAATGCAATTACATATGCGTTCGCGAATGTACGCCCCTTGCCACGAAGAGAGATAGGAAACGAAGATTTCACTGGTTTTTAAAAACTTGCTAATGGTCACGTGTTACTTGAATTTCAGAATATTGAAACTCACACCCACGTTACGTCATAATCAACAGTAAACACCACATTTGGTGATTTCTCGTGCCAAATCAATCATACCACTGACGGGAAGTATACGGATCAAATGTGCTGTTTGCCACTAGGTTCAACCTTTTTTCTTCTTTGTTGTGGGGAAAATATTAAAATTAATAGTATTTTTCTCTTATTTTGTAAGTAGCCGCGTCCCAGCGACATTTCTTCGCGTGCCAGTCTGACAGGCTTGCGATGTATTTGCTATCAACAGTATAGTAAAGTGAACTCTATACCCTGCCCTCGGCCCCCTGAAATGTATTATCCGCCTTTGCCAGCGACAAGCACATATTTCAATATTTTAAACAGAACTAAAGTTGAAAGTCATTTGGTTTACCAAGTTCATTGACGGTACCGATTCGTTAATGACCCCCCACCCCAATCCCATTTGGAATAGGTTCATGCTGCTTCTGAGTTTGCCATAGGCTATTTCCTTCCATTTGGAAACTGATGATCGCTATTTCATTTTTTAAAGAAAATTTCATATGATTAATTTTTGCCTCATTAATTGTAAAATAATAGATATTTTTTTTTTTCTCAAAGTACTTACTATAAGTTTTGTGGAAAATGAACAATGACGAACTGGGTCCTTTTCCTCTCGGGCTTTCCTTACTGCAGAGGTAATCAGCACGCTACTGCTGTCTCATGATATATGAATACAAAAACAACAGGATTAAATGCCGGGAAAAGGGGCAGATGGCTTCAAAATGGCTATTCCCCTTCCTTATTGCCGTAATTCTGCTCACTTTCCATAAATAAATCCTCCCCCCCTCTACATGATGGCGATTATGAAATCGTCAAGTATTACGTAAGCAATATTTTGGCCATTTTCAGCACTGTTGTGTCGCAAAAAAATTAAATAAAATTATACTTTTTAAATTTTAATAAACAGCGGACATCATACATAATTACATAATTTTTCATCTTAAAATAATTTCACAAAATAAACCTTGAGACACCACACATAAACATTTGTGAATTATTGCCCGATTCTGCCTTCTCCCTTTGTGTGTTTACAGGTGATGAGCTGTTAATGATGAGGTGATGAGGGTTAATGTAACATGGGAAGAGAACTATTTGCGAATCGATGAATTACCACTGGAGAAAACATCAACTAGACGAGAACTAGAGACTGGGTTAAGCGATCATCGGAGACATGGGCCTTCGTGAGATGAGACCCCAGCTAAACGGGACAGCCGAGCGAGGATGATCAGCACAAGCAGTGGAACTGTTTCCTATGAACGGGACCTCGTTCGTATGAACACGTGAAAGAGTTACCATTTTCCTTGTTCAATAAAGACTGTGGACTACAGATGTATGGACAGCTGTGGACAGTACAGTGATCTAACTTTAATTCATTAGAATAATTTTAGTTTTTCTTTCAGCAGAAAATGGATCACACAAATAACGTTTATTGTGAATTTCGTCAACCTAGAAAATACATAGCTGTTCAGTCGTAAATATCTGGGACATCCATTTAATTATTTATTTTCTTCATTTTTGGTGGCTAACGTCCACTATGTTTAAATTACTAATTAAATAATTATTTTATTATTTTTTATTTAGCTAATTAATTAATCTATTTAATATTATTTATTTCCTATCTACAATGCCCTTTGTCAAAACCTCCTTTCTTCATACCATTTTGGTGGTTCAAGGCGGCAGTT
This sequence comes from Dysdera silvatica, assembly GCA_006491805.2. Lineage (NCBI taxonomy): Eukaryota > Metazoa > Arthropoda > Arachnida > Araneae > Dysderidae > Dysdera > Dysdera silvatica. Next base: position 97,656,245 of record QLNU02015003.1, read on the forward strand.
CAATCGGGTTCAATCGAATGTTCGAGAATCGCCTTCCGTTCTCACGCTTACAATTTTGCTGCCTGGTAAACAAGAGACAAGCAGTAGTCGCTTTCTAACCGGCGTTACTGTGTGAGCCTGCATTTACATATAATGATGTGACCGCCCTGGCAACAGAGGTCAACCAAGGGTCACTCAAAGCGACGTGGTATCTGGAATACCTGGTACGTCTTATTGTCTGGTGCACCAATTCGGACAAATGAGCTGTCATCAGAGGATCGGCAGGTTCTGTAATAAATTATCCAGGCTTTTCCACGAATTCGCACACCAAAAGAGGAGATATTTGGCGCGAGAACATTCTGGAAATACTTATCACGTGACACTGCCTAGCTTCCACCATGCTACTGAAGAGGCTGAGTTTGGCAACGTTTTCTCAATGTGGCGAGCAAAAAGTTTACTTCGAAAGCCTAACCACCGAAGTCAGATAACTCTTCTCCCGATGTTAAACAAATGAACATGTAATTTGTTCCGAGATATATTTTTTTTGTGGTGCTTTGAGTCCAGGTCCCTTATTAAGGATCCATATGATCAGTGAACACTCTACTCAATGTCAAGTATTTAGGTAATCCTTTCCTTCTATTTCATTATTTTTTTTAAGTTCACGGGTGACCTAGCATTTTATTGTCATGTTGGTTTTATATTTAAAATTTACTGTAGTTAATTGTGACTAGAGCTTTGCTCGCTCATTCTGTAACCGTCTATGAATGGTGCTGGACTTTATTTAATTGGCCTGTTAGATTATTGTAATTAATCCGGTTTGGAAGAGATTTTATTTTAGAAAATGTTAAAAGGGGAGGAAGTCAGTCTAAATGAAGGTAGAACTAGGGTTAAATATCCTATAAAATTAGAAAGTCACTCGTCTAGAAAAGGAGGCGAGATTATCCTGTAATCGCCACCTATCGAAATTTATTTTCATGAATGTGGGCACCTGAATAAAGAACGTTATTGTTGTTTAATTTCTTTGTGACTTTTGTGTAGGTTGAATCTGCATGCGGTGATTTAAATTGATGTAAGATTTTAATCAGTTGGCTTCGGTCGCCCATAGCGACCCAAATTGATTGATTTGGCGTAAAGATGTTTGATCCAATTTCCTGTTGGCGAACTTAGTTTGTGAAATGGCTTTCCTATCAACAGTAACGAGATAAGGACAGCCATTTTTTTAACACTACGCGATTCTATCTGAAATTAATACAATAACCCTTATATATGGTTATTTTTCGGCTTAACCAAAAGTAAAGGGCTTATACTAGTCTCTTGCTTGTAATCTACTACAGGTCAAATTCATCTCAAAGTTACTTTACGACAACACCATAAAAATTAACCCTATTTTAATTAATATACACCAAAACCTCTTTAACAGCACCTCCCCCCATTAGTAAGCAAAAATTAACATTGGCTAACATAGGAAAATAAGCACAAAAGCCACCCACTCCCGCAAAGTTGCTTACGTAATACTTGAAC
>QLNU02015003.1:97657844-97682494 GCA_006491805.2 Dysdera silvatica
ATGTCATATCTTTGAATTAAAAATATACATCAATCTATAGAAATGGCAGCACGTGATAACATATTAAATGCATGATGTTTATAATTTTTTTTTTAATTTGACGATACCACTTCCAAAATTGCGACATAAATGCAGTTGCATGTTTTGACCATAATTACGGAATTACTGTGGAAATAAGTTAGCTGTACATGGTTAGAGTTTTAAATACATTGTTTGATGTAGGCATTTAAATTCAAGGTTCACTGTACAATTAAAATCGATTATGCTTAGAGTATTAATTTTATTAAAAACTGACAAACGTCGATGAACTTAATTTCCTGACTTCCGTAAATTGCTTAATAGAAGAAAAAATTCTAATATTTTGAAGCACAGTGTCAAGGAGAGTTTATGAAAGAAATAATTATAATTTGTTTACAGCGTATGCGTTATTTCAAGGTTCTGCATTATCTATCTTCTACATTTATTAAAACAATTAATATTAGAAATTAGGAGGCCTTCCTTATTTTATTCAACAAATTGTATAATTAAACCAAGTTAAGCTAAAAACGAAGCCATTGCGCGTAACTATATAAATAATTTAAGAACAAAAATTATGACAGTTATATTTTTACATATTTTTGTTGTTAAGTTATTTTTAAAATTATATAATGTTTCAGTTTTACGGTGAAAGGAAACAAGGGTCATGCTGCAACAGAAACTAGATTTTGTCGAGAAATCTGAACCTCTTAACACCCTAACTTCTTTGCCGGAATTTACATAGTAATTTTTTCTTCAGTACAATTTTTTCACATGGGCTAAAAATTGTAAAAATAACTCCGATATTCAAGCATTAAAATGTACCGAATCCACCAAATAACAAACCGAGACTCTAACTAAATAACGTAGAAATTAGGTTTTTACCAATGTATTGATCGTTTATTTTGCTTTGTCTAGTATACCACTTAGCTCTTAACGTGGATCATCGGCAAGATAACGAAATGGTGCATATTTTTGCTGCTCCGACAATTATCGGCCATTGATCTAGAAAAATTCAACTAAAATAAAGGGTGTGTAGTGAGTAGTATCTTCAAGCAATTGCCACCACTAACCACAGGCTGTATTGTTGCGTCTGTCCTTTCCTTCTACAGAAAGAATTATTTTTGAAAATAAAATCATGATTATCGCATGCAACTTTTCACATGTTACAGTAATTTACCAGATTATGCGAAATAATATTTTAATTAATAGCCTATAATTAATTTTTTTTTTGCTATTAGCTGTCGACAACTCAAATTTGTAGAGAAAATTATTGATTTGGTTACTTAAACAACGCTTGAACCACCTGATGTTTCATAAGTTTGCCTTATTTACGAACAATTAAATCAACACGGCCATTAATATTATTATGTCATGGTGGCCGAATGGTTATGGCCTTTCGGAATGGAGAGACACTAGTTAGATTCCAGGCCAAGGCGATTATCTTTTTTCCTCCTATACAGTAAAAAGCTCTAATTTGAGCTCAAGCATGAGTGCCAGAAAATTATAATACACTGACATTTTGTCTTTGTATTGTTTCATACGATGCAATTCGTTCATTCCGTATTTGTATATTTTATCACAGAACATCTTTTTCAACATTATGAAGTTTGAAATTTTTATTTTTCGAAGCTTATTATTTGTTATTCTTTATTTAAGTCTCTGCTGCTGTCTCCCCAACAAGTGTTGCCGGTGACTTGTGTGTTTACCCTGAAATCTGTTACTGGATAATAAAATTATTAAACGCAAATTGTGAGCATTGAGAAGAATTAACATTTTGAAATTAAATGAATCCCGAGTGGTTATGAATCTTTATGAACTCAAATACTTTAAAAATATTTAATCTTCTATTGCTTTTCCTTCTTCAAAGGAAATATTTCATGTTATCTCCTTTCATATAAATCCAAATAGCACACAAATATTTATTTAGTAATACTCTGAATTTAAAATTGGGGAAAATGTAAATTATTTTGTTTTTTGCGGAAGGTTTAAACAAAATGTATATATATAAAGGCCTTAATCAGAAAAAAAAATATATATATATATCATAAGCTAGAATGAATTGATCAAAACGGCGCCAGATTTACATGTAATTTAAATAGGCCAGGGCCTACAGCCCTGCGATCTGCAAGCCCCGCAAGAACTAGGTGTTAATTAAATTCAAGTAATATTTACTTTGGAATATTGACAAATCTCCGAAAAATAAATATTATTGGTTAATCTAAATATCGAAAATAATAAACTTCGAAGAAAATATTATGATTTATTGATAGAATAAGACGAAAGACATGTTCTTTAGGGAACTATGCTATATTTTCAATCTGAGACACATGAAAAGATTACTCAAGAGCTGTGTCTAACCCAGGGCTTATGGGCCGAATATATAGCCTTCGATTTCGCTTTTGGCGGCCTTCTAAAACTTTCAAAAAAAAATAATTTCTTGAATTCTTTTCTTTCCTTAAAAAACTGAGGTCTGTTAATTGTTTCTAAAGCAAAAGATAACAAAATGAACCCTGAAAGATTTCTTTCGTTGTCACGTGTTAGCTCTCTCTCTCCCGATAGTTGTTTGTTACATACTGAACGTAAATTGACGGTGGGGGAGATCGGAAACGAATTAGACAGCAGAAAAAGAACCTCAAAGAGTGAAAAACATCGGTTCAAACACAACTTGTTCTTTTATCGCTATTCCTAACCCCACGAAATGGAAAAAATTACTACGTGACAACTTATTTCTTTCGTTTTAAATTCTCTGCATTTGAAGTGTCTATTTTTAGGTATATTGAAAAAAAGTACTTTTTGGGATCTCGGATACATTTTGGGTTTAACCAAAATTCCAAATATTTACTTCATTAATCGGAAATGTTGACACATTGGTATTTGAAACGAGGATCAGTCTTCGTTTCGTATGAATGAATTTTCGTTATATCGGTACACATTATAATTATATAATGGATGTTTCGTTATATCGGTATACATTATAACTATATAATAAATTTTTCGTTATATTAGTATATATTATAATGACCTATTGTATATTTTTATACTTAATTACGATATTTATTAGGACTCACTAACTATTTACGCTTTTATCCGGAATAAATACTAAAATTAACGATTTTAAAGAATAAGAATCATAATCTTTAATAAATTGATCATGGTATAAAAAGAAAGTAGATTTAGAGCACCGGTCAGCTGGTGAAGGTTTTTCAAACAGAGACATGCCATTTTGAAGATGCTAATAATAAGAGCATCTTTCATATTTGCAAATATTAGCACACGATCATATTTTTCTGTCGTGCATTGTTAACGAAAGCATATATATCTGTTAATGTATTAAATTGGTTTAATAATTAAATAATTATATCCGTGATATCTATATATATATATATAATCGTTTAATTATACGTTTAATTAAATCTACTAATTTTGCATATTAAATAATATTAAATGTATTGAGAACACTTACTTGCGACATGGAAATTTAATCCTTTGTGAGATCTCTTCGTTAATTATTGAAATACTCTTATAATCTACATATTAGTACAAAAAGTCGGGCCACATTGAGCTAGAAATTAAAATATTATCATGTATCATAATTAAATGCACTAGAATTATTTTCACTTTTCATTTCCACCAAATTTTCACGTTTAGTGGCGGCTCCCTGTTTTCTAAAATATACGCTCATCGAGTAAGTTAGACGAATTCTTATTTGTTTCGTCCATATTTGTGTACATCAATTTACGAACGGTTTACATAGCAAGGATGCTAAATATCAGGGTTTCTCAATCAGTGTTTCCAGAAATCCTAGATTTTGGAAAGCCACTGCTGGGGATTCTACGGAAATTGGCAATGAATATAATTTTTTTCTGTATTACTAATAAACTTATTATACGGATGTAAGATATTATAACCCTTCCATTGGATGGATGGGGCGATACACTGGGGCGGATGGGGCGGTCGCCCCACCCCCTCGTCATGGTTAAATAAGAAAAAAAATTAAAGACGATGAAGAATATTTTATATGTTGTTTGTTACAACTGTAATAAATAAAAGTCTTACACTAAAGTCTCCAAATCTTGGAGAAATGCGATCCAGACTTTTCCACGAATCTACAAGCTATTCGCCTTTCAAACTACGTTTTCAGTAAGTGTTGCTTCAGCAAAACGTAGTTTTTTATCGTTGAAACCCCGTCAAACTTGGCTTCGAACGCGGATGACAGAAGAGACTTTTAATACACACCCACAGAGACATTCATATTGATGTAAATAAAGTGATTGACAAATTTTCAAAGAAACCAAGATGGCTCGACTTTGCACTATAAACTTCAAGTTTTTTAAAAAGTTGCTTGTTACAAAAAAAAAAGTAAAATAATTACAATGTTTTTGTAGTTTAAATTTAAACTTGTTCTATTAATTACATTGTAAATTATCGTTTTTGGTTATTGTATATGTCTCCTTTACTAGGTTATCCTTCTGTCATACTTGACTATAATCTACCCTAAACCATATAGTTTAATTAAAGAAAAGCCCAGCTTTAATTCATTGTCGTAAATTAAATATTTTGGTGAGTATAAAGCAGGGTTGTCCAACCTTTTTGGATAGCGGGCCACTTAAAGAATTTTCACGGATCTCGCGGGCCAGCGGTTTCTTAAAAAAAAAAAGAAAAAACTATCACTTCACAGCCTCCCTTTAGAGTTTCTTCCAGTTATTTGTTTGTGTACTTTCGATATATAAAGGCTCACCTGTGCTGTCCCCACAATTTTTCCATATTTCTGAAGAAGTCTGAAAATTTTGTTCGGGAATTTTATTTTATTTCAAACAGTTGTAGGCAGGCCGTATTAATGCTGTTCGAGGGGCAAGATTGTGACCCACGGGCCGAATGTTGGACAACCCTGGTATAAAGGAAGGCTAGTAATATAACAACATTTACCTAAACTATTTAACAAAACTAAAAATTTTCCAGGTGAGGGCCCCCGAAACCGCCCTCACAACTTAATCCCCCTTGAACTTCTCTAAGGGCTAACATAATTGCCAAATAATGGTAAACACCAAGCCATCGGGGCGAGTTTTTGTGAGTTTTTCGTGGAAGATTTTTTACTATGAATAAATTTGACACCCACGTATACTTCGCTGGCTTTTTTTTATCTTTTGTCATACCTAACTGTAATCTACCCTAAACCATATAGCTTAATCCAAAGATGAGCTCAACTTTAATTCATTGTTGTAAATTAAATAATTTGACAAGTGTAAAAGCAAAACTAGTAATATAAATTAAGAACAACATGTGCCTAAACTATTCAACGGCCCAAAACTAAACATTTTCCTGGAGTGGGCCCCAGAAATTACCCCCCACCATTATAAAGTCCTGGATCCGCCCCTTTGTTACGCTTCGTAATAAGAATGAGTGATTCCCTCCATTATAATGAAAACAATTATTCCGTTATATTTTATAATAAACCTTATATATATAGAACATGTTATATTTCCGAATAAACGATAGAGAGCCAGAGCGAATGTTAGGACAACGCTTTAAAGCTGCTCAATAATGCGTCAAAATTTTTATTTCAGTATATTATTTAAATACTTCGAAGCATAAACGGAACGAATAGAAATTAAAAAATAAGCGCTGTCAACGATGAATAATTGATTACTGAATTTCTGTCAATAAAACAGGAGTTTGGGCATGTCTTTTGTAAAAATAATATTCGCTTTTTAAAAACAATGTTTTCGACAGAAAAAAAAATCGCTATTTATTTTTGCTAAATAAATCAAGAAATAAATGATGAATTATTGAGGATCTAAATACTCGCCCTTTTTTCGCTTTTTCAAAAAATAGCTTTTCAAAAACGACGAAATGAAAAAATCCAAAACATTGAAACATTTTAACAATTTGTCAGCGGACAAAGTCATAAAAAATTAAAAAAAAATCTATAATCAGTAAAAGTTCCGAACACAATTTAATTAATTTTAACAATTACGAAAAACGATGTATCTCCATACCTGCATTTGTTATAGAAAGTTCTGCGTTAAAAACAGTAATATAAACAAATTAAATTTATAAAATATAGAAGCGTATGTGTATGAAACAATTTACAAAATATGTTTATAAAAATATAGCTTTTATAACAAATTCTTATGATTTCATTATCATAATATGGCTTAAATATCAGTTCAACTTCAGAGATGACTTTTAATTGTAAAATTACAAAAATCAAACCGATGATATTACAATGTTAAGAAGACTTTGCAGTTCTAATATTAAAACATGAGGTTGGGAATATTGGGCTCTCACAAAACAATAATTTAAAGAGTAAAAATATATTTTTTAAGAAAGTGAAAGGAAGCACCATACTTAAATCATTAGAAATTAGAAAAACAATACGAAAGATTGTACATTTTTAACCGAATTTTAACTATTTGAAAAAGAAACAATGGCTAGAAATTTTGCTGAAAGGGAAGAATAGTCTTCAATATCTGCCTTCCTGAAGGTTCCAAAATATGAATCTAATTCTGATCTAAATCTAATTCTGAATCTAATTCAGATCTAATTCTGCAGTAAATAGTGGCCTGGAACTCGTTTATTTTTGGCAAGAAATCCATACAAAGAGAATATCAGCTTTATATATCAACACAGATATTTATACGTTATAAAATTTGCTACAAAGTAACATGTAAAGAAAAGCGTAAGGAGCATCCTGCCAGGGCAGCGGTGAGAAAAGACTGAGTCTGACAAAACTCTCCGCTGCCTCGGAATCTCGCTTAAGGCACAAAGAAAAATTTGATGACAATGAAAGATTTGCCGAAAGGATTTATGTAATAAGGATATGTAAATTTAAATTTGAATCTCCGTCTAAAACGCAGAAATTTTCAGGGGAATTAAATCCAACAAAATGATTTCTTTGCTAACGGTTTCACACACACACACACACACACACACACACACACACACACACACACACACACATAGACACACCATACCACACACACCATACACTGTACCTAACCAGAAGCTAAAGGAAGGAAAACAGAGCCTATAAATTATCGTTTCAGTGGTTCTACATCGAGCTTTAAAATTATAGGCCGACAGATCAGCCGCAATTTTTGTTTTACACGTCCGGTTTCATTTATCAGCTTTTAATATTCGACAATTAAGAGTCCATTTTATTCTTCTTAAAGGATCTGTTGGAAAACCAAACATTCTATGTTTATTCCTCGAATGATCTGAATAATTCATAGTTCACGGACCATTTTTGTAAACTTGTAAATACACCAAAAACGTTGTGTATTTTTCATCATTATTAAATTTGCGTAGGGTTCGTCACTCTTCCAGTCTTAATTCACAGTGGCCCACCTACCCATTTCACCCTATTTTATCGATAATAACACACTTTTAAATCACTCAACTAAATACAACAGTGAATGCGATCACGTAGTACAATGGCACCAAACTGGCGGATGAACCAGCTATCCTTTTTAGTAGTTCTACTTTCACCAACTGAACGGCTGACGCTCAGTCGAATTTTTACTTGCGTTATCAAATTTTAAAAAAATTAATACCACATTCTGTTGAGCTTCAATATTGTGATCTGTAGGTTGCTGTGTCAGCATCTAGTCTTGTCCTTTTGTCTTCAACCTTCTTCCTGGCTGTAGATAATTAAACGGAATTTTAGCATGAGCTAAATATTACGTGGAATGTAGAGTGTGCATCAGAAATCAATTCTTTTTGATTTAGTTATCATCTAAAAACACAGCCCTTCACTTTAATATGGGGGTTGAAAACTTTATGGTATAAATGTGTAATTAAAATGATGCTGTGCCGAGAGTCTAGCAAACGAGGAATTTATCTTAAAGTAAATGTTGAAGGAGCGTCAAATGGGGCAACACGGACTATAATCTAGATTTATGAGAAAGCGCACGTTTAATAATTAAAACAATATGAATTTAATAATTTAAACTAGCACACTAATATAATTTTATTGGGGGCGGAATACATTATACCTTTACTTCAGGTACGAAAATTTCTCGGCATGTCCCTGTTAAGAAAACTTGAGAAATCAATATTTATCTGTAGAAGCCAAGTTCCTTCACAATATACGATATGAATTTAATTCTACGGATGCGCATGTGTCTTCGTTCATTTTTATTTAATGCCATAAAAAGTAAAAAGAACTTATGTCCAAAACACAGCCGAGGAGTTAGCGATTATCGTCCAAATTCAAGTTTTGCCACAATATATGGTCCTGAAAGTTGGATTCTGAGAATTTGTACGTGCACTTTTTTCATTAAAAAAGCTAATCTTGTTCTAGCGAATGAAACAACATACCATAGGAAGAAAGCAGAATATGTAATAACTGAAAAATTGGGGCTCAGCCGAGAAAGTAGCAAAATAACGCATTTGCCCCAGCTTGAAATTTGAATGGACGCCAAATGAAATAACTTGGTAAAGTATTTTGTTTTGAACAGCAGACATTTATATATTATAATTAAAAAATAAAGTTAATAGTTTAAAACAACATCTGTTATGGTTAAATATTGTAATATAAGGGTGGCATTTCATATCTTAGACCCGAGAATAAAACTTCCTTGGCATGGCTCTGCTTTTGGCAGCCTGGAATACTTGTTTTTATTGCCGCAAATATAATAAAATTTAATACCGACGTTTTAAAGAATTGTCCGTTTCTGAAATTATTCCTATTACATTATAATTATTTATTATATATGCTATATATTATATATAATATTTTGAAATTTATTACCATGCTTGCTTCTATTACGTTTCTTTTTAAAATTTTATTTGACATGTATTACAATTATGGGCGTAGTTTGTATAATGATGGAGTCGAAACCCCAGTAAGTTTATGTATATATGGTGAACATAAATGAAATACTGCAGTCCTGTAATATCCTTTATAAGTTATATATATATATTTATTGAGAGAGAGAGAGAATTTATAAACGGGTATTACAAGACTACAATATTTAATTTATATATTTACCATATATACATACACATACTGAGGTTGTGACACCATCAGTTCTTTAAAATTAGAAGTATGTAAGCTCTTAGAAATTTTTTTTATGGTAATAATGCTTATCCATTTAGTGAACGACCTGCTTTCTAAACAAAGCATACAATTTAAATACGGAATTAATAAGCCTGATATAGCGTGGATATTGAAACATGTACCTGCGTTGGTTTAATTATTAATTAGAAAATTTGTATTTTCTATCAATATGAACATACATACCTATATTAATTATAAACATCATTATATTAATTGTTAACGTCGTTATATTAATTTTGAACATCGTTATTTTAATTATGAACATTATATTAATTATGAGCACCATTATATTAATTATGAACATCATTATATTGATTATGAACATCATTATATTAATTATGAATATCATTATATTTCTTGGCAAGATCTGATACCCATATACATTTTCATGATTCTATTTGTTAAAATACCTATTAAACTAATCAGGAACTAGTTTATTTGATGAAGATTTTTCCCTGATGATGAGTTGAAAATTTACACGGTTCGTTTTTGTTGCCAAACATTCTTGCATCTTCAAAGGAGGGCTGCCAATTATTCCATATTGAAGAGATGGCATATTTTTCATAAACGAATTTAAAATTAAAATCCATAGTGATGAATTTTTAAAAGACATTCGGGAATACAAAAGCTTTTTCGAATGGGAGAATTTATCGTTTTTCCCTTTGCGTCAAAGCTGCTTCCTTAAAAAATGCAAGACATGAAAAATAATAAAAATTTCTCCAAAACTCGTTAAAAAATACTTTGCCAGAAACTGTAGTTTGTCTGAACTTAAAAACGTCAGCATTTATTTTTCTCCAGGTCATTTTTTATTCTTTATTTGTTCGCTTATTAAAATGTCAAAAAAGTATTTGACAGCCGGTCACAGGCAACGGGGGAAAACGGAAAAAGTATGCAAACTATTTAAATGAAAGGGGAAAAACCGATGGGGGAAAAACGAAGAGGAAAATCTCGAAACATGAAAGGAAAGAAGGAGAAAAAATTAATTAGAAGACAGGCTGTTAAAATGAGATGATTTTTAAAGATGTTGTTTATCACTAACAGTAAAAAACGAAGACTTACACTGTTTAACTAATACCATTAAAGCACAGCAAGTTTTTCATGACACTTGTTTTAGGGTAAAAACTCTTCAGATATGCCAGAAAAAGAAATCTATAATTTCTGCTGTCGTATATTTATTATTATGAAATCGCTAATTCATTTGTAGTAGGGCTGAACGAAGCGGTTCGAGTGCCGAATTTCTGAACTACAGCCGATAAAAAATAGGTGGAAAAATGGTTTATGGAATTTTTTCTTGAATTACATCGCATGCATTTAATTTACAAAGGCATCGGCACAGGGTGGATGATGGGTATTGTGACCATCATTGCGATGGAATTTTGCGTATATTCATATGAATATGTGGATTTGTAACTCTGTAAACCCCCCCTCTCCGTTGTAAGGCCGTTACACCCTTTTAAACTTTCTGCCTACGTCTACGGTTATCAGAGTAGTCTTTCAAATGTATTTTCGGAACGTATAATAGTTATACGTCTTCATTCATCTATTCGCACGTCTTAGTAGGAAACATTCGAATTTTTAATAAGTTCCTCGACTCACGAACTTCAGAGGAATCAATACCATGGAACCTCCATTTTTCGGATAGCTGAAATCCGGGTTAACCGAAATGGCCTTGAGTAATTATAATTTGTTTTTGATTTATTTAGTGGAAACTGCATTCAATGTTTTCAATAAAAATTCAAAATTTTTCTTTTCCAAACTTGTGTTCGCTCTTATATTTCGGATCATCGGGGTTATACTATAAATATCTTGCTGAAGAAACACACTTATTAAACGATCGGAAGATATTCATTTCTGCTATCTATCTCATCTTTTCTTCCTGATTACTTTATCATTATGGATCATCTATTATATTCTCCAACAAAAAAACCACCGTTGCTATTTGAATTTGTTTTTATAGATTGGTCTGTTATTAAATATTGTTTCGTCAGTGTAAATTTCATTGCTGTAATTTTAACTTTACAGTCGACTCCGATTTCTAGGAAACTCCAGTTTACCAAACTCACGTTTTCACTAAATATTGCGCTGACCCACAAGAGTATTGCATAGGAATAATGCCAATTCCCACTTACGAACTTTCTTTTTAACGAATTTTTTCATTTTTTCAGGGCCACAAATATTCATAAAACTGAGGATCCACTGTAATAGGTGACTAATGGTTACTATGGATATATAAGTGAATTCATGCAAATTTTTTGTTTAATAAATCGCTGAGAAAACAATAAAATAATTCAAATTATTCCGTGTATTTCTGTTCAGCCTTATATACTGAAAACCTACCATGCATAAACGTAGAGTTATATGGGCCCATGGGGCTCGAGCCCCCAATAATTGGAAATAACTTGTAACTTGCAATTTTGCACATACTGTGATGCATAAATGTACAAATATGTGTTTGCTCCCCCTCCCCCAATAATTTTGAAAATTCTACGTTGATGCTACCATGCGTGGGGTATGAAATACATTAAGTTTTCATAGTAACGAATTAGAACGAATAGTAACGAAGAGATGGAGAAATGGAACGTTGTTAAACAGAAATTACGTTAAAAAGAAACGTCCTTAAAGAGAAAAATCGTTAAAATAAAAGAGTGTTAAAGAGAAAGTACCTTAAAAGAAACGGCGTTAAAGAGAAAAGACGTTAAAAAGAAAATACGTTAAACAGGAAATGCGTAATTCTATAAAGTAGTCCTTGTGATAATAAAATGCCCCTACCGTTAAGTAGTACGACGCGTCTGAGAGAGAGAGGATAACTGCATATTTCCGAAAGTATTCAGAAAGCACATTTAATTTAAAATCTTGTAATTCACGCATTCTTGTAAATCATGAAAGTTAAACTTTATAAAATATACGTTCATGAACACCGAAAGAAATTGTTGCCTATTTTAATGATTTGTCGGCAAAGAGCGAGAAGTAAGTAACCCATTTCATGAACATACGTATGCCTATATATTAAATAAGAAATAAAATAATGGAAATATATCAAATTTCGAATAAGCTTACATAACCCATGGGTTTAGTTAGGTTACAATGCACTTTTAATGGAACTCTGGTCTTCGGTTTCCTTTAAAGTGTCAGAAAGAACCCGCGGAGCCTAATGTGTTATTAGTAGATATCTAAATTTAGGGCAATATTTTAGTTTCAGCCAAGAATTTAAAAGGCCATGTTTATGTAAAAATGTCCCTCACAAACAGATTAAATTAGAAGCTACAAAGCAACATATTATTGTAATTGAATGACAAAAAAATGTTCTTGCTTCGTTTGATATAACCGCATTCTACTTATTGGAAGGTATATTCCCATCAAAGCAATTTATATTCGCGAAGGACAAGTTCCTATTTGTTTCCTCTTATAAGGATTAACTCCCTAATTGTTTGTCTAGTACCATCTCTAATTATGTTTTACTTACCATTTTATCTTCCGTTGTTTTCGGTCTTTAGTTTTCGGGCTTCGTTGTTCATTCCTGTCCATGCACATTGCTTCTTGAGTTCGCTAGATACTAAAAGCATTATGAAATCTTACAAATCAGAAAATTATGTTGTCCGTTATTGTGACCGGTTGATTTGGAAATAAACGTTATCAAACAGAATAATCCCACGGTCCATCTAAATTGCGAAAGAAGAGATTATAATCCGCTGATTAATTGTAAAACTTTGTGATATTCCAATATTTATTTTAATATCTAAAGTAATTGCAGATCTTTGCCTTTAGGATTTATTACCAGCGCATTCGGATTGTGCATTTCGAATCCATTTTAAAGGTAAACAAACAACAAGAACTGACGATAGTGACACCTAGCAGTAGGAGGCCCGGACTATTACTTCCAACGACGTAATATTACATATTGACCGCAGCAATCACGGATATTGTTTTAATATAAGTAGTATAGCTCGGAGAAACAAGGGATTGTTTACGGAGTCCTTATTTCAAATAGGTAGGCTTCGGTTTGTATCTTACGGCTTTCGAGCACTTGCCCAAAACTCACTGCCTGTTACCGCATCACTTCCTACTACTATAGATCACATTTGCTGTGACTAGAAGTGCTTAACCGTTAATAGTTATAAGTTTTTAGATTTGTTACATAACTACGAATTTACGTAAGTCACACATTGCATAAATCGGGTGTTACTGTACTTAAAAGTTAAAAAAATATTAATCATAAACGGTAGATGTTCATATTTTATTTTGAATAATCCAAGTGTTACTGGTCCAAATCAACTGTCAAATTTTATGATTAGGATATGTAATCCAATTTGAATTTATATTTTTAAAATACTGTAATCGGAAATTATCAACACCTTGATATCTTCCAACTACCAGAAAATATTTTAATCATTTCTCTCAGATTATGCGTGGTCTGCCACTACGAGGGAGATAATGAACTTGTTTGTTGTCAAAGCAATGGTTTGTCAAAATTTTCGTTTATTTATCTCTGTGGACAGGGCAACTCATCCATGCACTTCGATTCAGCGAACACAGATTAATTTCAAGGGATCTGTCATCAAATCAACAGCTTAATGATTCGGGGCAATTCATTTGCAGATGGTGACTTTCATCATTGAGAATTCTGCGCATCAACTGCAAACGTAATAGCCATGTGTTTACATATGGAATATAAGAGAA
Source organism: Dysdera silvatica (assembly GCA_006491805.2). Taxonomy (NCBI): domain Eukaryota; kingdom Metazoa; phylum Arthropoda; class Arachnida; order Araneae; family Dysderidae; genus Dysdera; species Dysdera silvatica. The sequence continues at coordinate 97,671,601 of QLNU02015003.1, forward strand.
ATTACCAATCAATTTTTTGTAAATATAAATAAAGTCAATTCCTGATTGTCTGCGATCAAAAATGTGATATGCACTATGAATGATTTGATAAATTAACGTTCAATTAACGGTATAATGACAATTGTAGAATTTTATAGCCTACCTGAAATTGATGAGAAAAGTATAATGCTAATGATAAAATTTAAATGTTTTTTATTCTTTCTGTTTATTTACACCCTTTCGTTTAGAGTTTAATTTGCAAAAACTTCAAGACAAGCTGCAAATAATGTGCAAGAACAGTTGTTTTCTTGTCATACTCATTTTGTACGTTAACTTTAATCTTGTGTTTATTTATAGAGATTTTGCTTCTTTAAATATTGTCTCAAGTATGTTTACACAAGCTGCGTCCACACATTAGCTTCGCAGTGTCTTAACTATTACTGGTTTGAAACCCATCAAATATACTCTCAATAGTCTATAAAAGCAATGCAGAGTGATATTTTATATCCACTATGTTTAGTTCTTAATATTCTGTTGTATATTAATCTAACAACTTTTATGATAAATTATATTCAGGGACGAGATTTTTCAAATAATGTGTGTTACTGGTTTCGAATATTGAGGTGGATTTTTTATAGGGATTAACCCATTTTCTAGGGGAGTTAGCCTCTAGTTACGTCAATGGAAGAGGTCTCCAAAAGTCGTCGTGCCCAGGGTGCCTCATTCCTTAAATCCGGCACTGATTTTGATATATATTATATATATAGCTATTTGTTTCCCTGGATAAGGGAATATACTCGTAATATTCTCAACTTAATCGGATATAATTTGCTGGATCCATTAAAATTCGTTAAAGCGAGGAAACTGTAATTGTAATTTATTCTTCTTTATTGTGATAGTCCCTTCTATTATAATTTTCGTATATAATCATAAGCCACAATGTCCACGGAGTTGTATATATTTTATTTCGCAGAGGCGGGATCTATAATGACCAATGGAGCTTACAAACTAAAAGCAGCCTGCTTCGAAATCTCAACTGTGGCTCTGGGGTTGCTAAATTGCACCATTAACCAGGTTTCCAGGTGTGTTGGCATTTTTTGTGATTGCCGAAATTAATGACATGATCCTCTAATTGGCGCAATTTCATAAATATTTTAGGGCTCTTACGCAGGGCTGGAAACTTTCCTCAGTGGTGCACTACGAACATAGGAGGCCTCAAGATCCGTGGGAGCCCTCTTGGTTCAAAAGCAAGAAGTTTAGTTTGAAAAATAAAATTATCAAGACTCGCATCACCGATTAAAGAAGTTTGCCTACGGAGTGTTTCAATTTTTGCTACGAAGGGCAGGGCAGGTGATGGGGGAAAGGGGGAATTTAAAAGGGGCCCCGTGCGGCCAACAAGGAACAAACCCTCCGTCCAGTATACGTTAGCAAAACGGACGCCTTACGATCTGCTCTACTTTACGCAAATGACACCCTCCCCACCTCTGGGATTCGTACCGGATCCGCCAATGCCCTCCACCTGCCAATCATAAACTTTTATGCTCCGAAGGTTCCTTTATTTTCACTCATATTTTACCGCCCAAAAATTCACGTCTGTCCTGTAGGTAAATAATAAATAGCTTGATAAGAAAAGTTAGTATCGAAAAATTACTCTTGATCCAGTAACATACGCATAAAAATCAAACGGGCTGGTTGGATCAAAAAACAGGGTTTCCTTCTTCATCCCAAAGCTTGGGTCCTGTCGACATGTTGTTAATATTATCCCTATTACGGGGAGGTTATTGCCCACATAAGCCCCCTTACTTACTCCTATGTATTAAGTGATTCTGAATTATAACTATGGACGCCGGCATGGGGCCGGGGGCGCGGGGTTTAGATTTCTATTTACTATTGGAAAACTTGGCGCAGTATAGCCCAGATGCTCTTGCGCCAAAAAAAATCCAAACAAACAAACACAAACAAACAACTATGTAAAAAATTTAATACGAAAAAACTCCAATGATTCGGTTCGTAAATAGCTTGCTATAAATCCGCCATTCGCGCCAAAAATTGTCGACGGCGAAATTTAAGAAATTAAGTTCAAGAGGACAGGCCAAACTTTCAAACACAATTTTCATTGGCTCGAAATTTTTAACTCCCACATTCTATAGAATAACAGGGAATAAACTGTCGGTTTCTTGAAAATACAGCCCAGATGTGGTCCATTGGACAATTACGTTCATAATAGGAGTAACTTTTTTTTTCATCCACTAATAATTTGTTATTTGTTTATAGTTATAACTCCATGGCTATTCATTTCCGACCGCCCCATGTAAAGGGCCATTATGGTCCATTTTGCACAAGGATCACGCCTATATACTTTTGATCCGATGTTTTTGAAACATTATTTATATATTTTGCAAATTGTTCAATGATATCCGCCTGCGCAGAATTGGATAAAGACTATAGTGTCTGATGGAACTCATGTTGCCTGAGGGAAGAAAGATTGTTGTAATAATTATAATGAAACAATGGACTAACACATGATTAGAGTAACATCTTAATATTATCGCAAAGAAACTGAAATGTATGAAAATAAAGGCCGTTACAACTCTTTTAGATACTTGTGGAGTTGCGTTTAAAAGAGAAACAGAATTACGGGGAGACAGGACCATTGAAATTTCAAACAAAAATTTGCTTTTTAAAAAACTTTTAAAAATCACGCCGGATTCTTACGAACATTTTAAGACCAACTGCGTTTAAATCCGTCCATTATTTCGTGAAAAATTAAACGAAACGTAGCCCTTTAAAATATATATATTTTAGTGTCAATATATATCTTCAACATCAATTTTCTCAAAATGAAGAATCTGTTGTTTGCCCGTGCCATTCTGGAGAACCACTTGTTAAGTGAGTAAAAAATCTGGCATACATATTACGCTTTGTATTACACATGACGTAAATGAATATTTCGAAAATATATTGTGCATATTTTTTAAATTCGTTTTTGATAATTATATTTTCCTAAAATAAATAATTCATAAATTAAGATTTTAGTAACAAGTTTTTACTATTAAATGTTTCTTTTTTAGGTTTATTATCCTAAGACACTTATTTTAGGTGTGTTTTTATTTTTTTTATACATTTGCGATTTTATAGATATTAATTTAATAAAAATATTTTCCGTTAATTAAAAGGGATTTTTTTTCATTTTAATTTAAACTTAAACTCCAAATTATGAAACATATTAAAAGAACAAGTAAATTTCCGATAGTGATTGCTTTCACAGATGGAATTCTAACATTGATTTTTAATCGTGGATTTTTAAACGTAAGGAAATCAGTAAGTAAATTTTGATATTAACTAGTTTGCTGTGAAAGCAATTGGTTTTAAATTTACGAAAGAGCTACATATATAATGAGTAATGAACTCCATGGATTTGCAATATTTTAATGTAAATACAAAAAACTACTCGTCCATGCTAAACTGACCGAATTAAAACAAATACTTTTAAGGCTAATACCATCGTCGTTTAAACAGTAAATGTCCAAAGTGTAAAATTTGGTTTTCAGTTTCGAAATACCGAATTCAATAACTGTGGTGTTTATAGAATTGAATCTGAGTATCATCACAATATTCAACCATTATCTATCCACGGCTGAATGATGTTCTTTCGAAATGGTTTCCACACAAGTCTATCCTGAGCAATTCGCTTCCATGTCACCCCAACCTGTTTTCTTATCTCATAAACTCATCTAGTTTGAGGACGTTTTCCAGGGGTTCGGTGTTCTCTTAGAAACAAGTTGAGAATTTCTTTTATTCATTGTTGATCAGTACTTCTTGCAATATACCTAGCCCATCGCCATTTCAGCCTTTTTACTTTAACAATGATGCCCTTTTCTCTAGTTTGCTCTCTTACCCAAGTGTTTATTTTTCAATCTTTCTCCTGGTTATTCCAAGCGTGCACCTCTCCATGTTCCTTTGGGTTGTCTGTAACTTCCGTATTGGGCCAACTCTTAGACTCCATGTTTCTGATCCATAAGAGAGCACTGGCAATACACATTAGTTGAAGACCTTGCTTTTTAGACACAAAGGTAATTTTCCCTTCAGGATAAAACTTTCTTTTTTTCCAAATGCACTCCAGCCAAGTTTAATATGTCTGTTCAGTTCTTTCATAATGTTGCCTTCCACTGAAATCAGCCAGCCAAGGTAAATATATGAATCAGAAATTTCTAACTCAATGTTGTAAAATTGTATATATGTTTTCTCTACGAAATTATTGGAACGTCAGCAGCAAATCGCAGATGATTTAAATATTCAACATTTATTTTTATTCTTTTGCTATTTCAATTTATCAGCTGAAAGTTCATGTGCAAACCTGAAATAAAAAGTTCGGAGAAATGGTATCTCCCTGCCTCAGAGCTGTACCATTTTGACAGTTTTGGTATCTTTGTGTAACCGAAATTTTGCACACGTTTCACCATGTCAATGTACACCTCCTCAACATCTGTTGATTTTAAAGAGTTGATGACTGCTGACGTTTTAATAAAGTCATAGGCTTTCTCGTAGTCGATAAATGCCACACACAATGGAAGTTCATATTCATGTGTTCTTTCAATTAGTTTTCTTATTACTTGAATATGGTCTACTCTACGGAATCCACTTCGAAATCTAGCTTGTTCTTTTGGCTGCATCTAATTTTTTCTGCAGGTGATGTGTTAGAACTTTAGTGAATTTTTATAAATAACAGATAACAAGCTAATTGGTTGGTAATTTTTCAAATCCTCTTTATCCCCCTTTTTATACAAAAGAATTACTGTTACAGAATCCCATTGGGGTGGTATATTACCGCCGTTACCACATTTGGTAAAGAAGTTTGCAAGTATGTCTTCTACATGTTCTCCAGCTTCTTTTAAAATATCTAATGTGATGCCATCATTGCCAGGGGCTCTTCCTTTCTTCATGCGTTTTATTGCAAATGCTACTTCTTCTTTTAATATTTTAGGATCTGTTCCTTCGACTATTTAATTGTATACGTTTAATCCACTGTTTCCTTCATATAGCTTTCTGTAGAATTCTTCAACTGAATCTGAGCATAGTCATTGCTATATAGTCCAAACACGGAGAGCACTTAGATTGAGACAGAAAGAACACCAAGCTTAAGTTTAAAAGCAAGAATTTCGAAAATTGACCATTACAAAACACTCATGGATGTTAATATCAGTTCTGTTTTTCTGATGCTAAAATCATTGAAAAAGTCAAATCAACCGCAGACTAATTTCTTCGAGACTTATCAGATCCTCTCGAGCGCCGATGAAATCATTAATGATGCGTTTATCTAATAGCTGCTTTCTCAAAAGCAACAACCACCCTCCAGTTATTCTGCTTTATTTCCTTGATGATAGGCCTATGTAACGATACATGATGGTTGTATGTGTTACTTCTAAATGCCAATAGGTATGATGTACTCTCAGCCGATCAGCCTAGAAAAGTTTGGAGGCGAAGGCAGAAAGTATCACTGCTGAAACCATAGTAAAAACGGCGAATCAGCTTACAGGTAATCGAGTTTCAATTTCGATTTACACATATCGTTGCGTGACGTATCCCTCATTTATTTATGACATAAATATGTATTTCTAATTGAGTTAATTATAGAACTAAAGTGTTCTATAAATCTATTAAAAAAAGTTAATTGCAGAAAAAAATAATTCAAATACATTTTATCTAAATCCAAGGAAGTCCTAACGTAATTCTTGTTTTCATAGATAATTTTTCATTTATTTTTATGTGGAAATGTATTTGGATGCATTTTGGAAACTTATTAAAATAGCAAAATAATTTACTTACATAAGTTTACTTTCATGTCTTATTTTCATATATCCATCATATTATACTACATCATCTCGAAACACATTCAGAGATGTTACCAATAGAACTCCTTTTATCTGAAATTTGCTTAACCAAAATTCAAAGACCGAAATGACTTACTTTATTATTAATACTTACTTTATTATTAATATTTTAGTCAATATTTACTCAATGTTTTAGACAAAATGTTCATAGTTGTTTTTTGGAATACTCTGATCTTAAGGAAGTGATCGTTTTTTGTATATTGGATACTTACAAATTGTAGCTATCGAACACACATAAGAAGAGATAGCTTTATGTACTTTTTACATGAGGAATAGCTCCAAAATTTCTTGTCCTTTCCAAAGTAGTTACTATCCTAATACATAGTTAAGCTTTGTAATGATTTTCACTATCCGTATAACTAATAGCCTAATATGTAATTAATGTGTTTTTTGTTAAATGTTGTAAAGTCTTTATACGTTTATAACGAAAAATATTTTCTGGATTTTTTCTAAATTCAGCTTATCTGAAATACTGCACTTCTCTATTTGTGGTTATCGGGATTTTATTGTAGATCAAAAGGATTCATTTAATTTGTAAGTTAAGAGTTGTTCGAAGAGATAACGCGTTTCATAGGCCCTATGCTAAATTTAAAGGTATTTCTTTCCTACTTTAAATTTAATATAAGACCTTATATTAAATTTAAAGGTTGAGTTTAGCCCACATAAAATTAGTGTAACTATTCCAAATTGAAAAAAAAATTATAAAACCGCAATAAATTCATCTGGATTGATAGATACTGATGTCCACGCAATACGATGAAAAACGGTCGTAACTCAATTGCAGGAACTAATTTCGAATTACAACTATTCAACTATCACTCTCCTTGTCGTCACAAGATGAATACGCCAATTACTCTGAATGTCCATGGAATGCGAACATCGTTAGACTGAATTCAGATAGTTTAACTTCTATGTATCTTCTCACAAAGCGTAATCTACAAAGTTTAGAAAAAACACACCTTAAATTAAAAAGACTGATTTTAAAGCTTCAGATATTCCATTTAGAGGTTCCACCTGTGATTAACACGCGAACAGTGTTCGAGGTTGCTAATGACGTGGAAACAGACATATTTACGGTAGAACCTGTCTAAATTGACCACCTTAGGGACTGGACTGCAGTGGTCATCATAGACAGAAGGTACTATATACAGCAGACTTTGGTATAGGCAAGAATAAGTCCCTACCAATTCTCTTTTATAAAAAATGGACATTTTATTCAGATAGTCAATTTACCAAAGTAGCCTTTTTACAAGGTCCATTATATTTTCAACCAGCTAAAGCTATTTTTGGTTTAATTTTATTTAAAATTTCTAAATATACGTCACACACATGTATAATATAATAAAAATTTAAATTTAATATACGAAGCAAATGATTAATTTATAAGCAGGGATATTAAATGTATATTAGCTGTCAACTTGGCAGAATTACCACTAAGCAGACTGACGTCGGGGTAGTCAATAAACTATAACCAATAAATGATGATAACCTTGCTCTGAATGAATAACGCTAATAGATAAGCGCTATTATCACAATTGAATATGCTTAAATTATCTGTGTAAATATGAATAGCCGTGATCGTATAATGAACACAAAATAAAAGTAAAACTCAAGTTAGAATTTAACAATTTAATTGAGCTAAGCTACTGAACAATCATAAAAACTATTAGCACCTAGTCCTTGATTATATTTCATAACCTACGAAGACAAACAATGCTATGCATAACTTTATAATAAGTTATGCCATATGAGAACGTAAATATCTAAATATATAAAATAAATTAGCTGTAATAAGTGTGGCCAGGGCGAATACGTTAACCCTTTAACCTGCAGATAATGTTTAAGATGCTTTTCCTGCTTGAAAAACATAAATTCATTTCAGGGCCAGACTAAGAGGCCCATTTTTGAATTGAAGGGGCGATACATTGGGTCAGCGGAAACTACCCTTTGGTGCGTCCCTAAACTGAATTTATGATTTTCAAACAGTAAGAAAACACCTTAAACATGCTCTACCAAGCGATCGATCTGTAGGTTAAAGAGTTAAACGATCTTGTGGTCTAACTCTATTACTTAATATACCGATTTTAAGGAATACACCTTTCAAAGAATAATTAAGAGAATTGAGTAAAGACTCACGTGCTACGCTGGGCTGAAGGTTGTCGCTGGCAAAGAAGGCTGGCGGGGCTGTGCTGCTCCGTACCTTTGATTTTGTGGAGGGGCGCATAGGGCGGAAAAGCTCCTTGCGTTGAATCCGGCTGTCGAAGGTGGCGTCGATCGTCATAGTTTGACTTCATATTAAGGAACTCAAACTATGGGAAGTCGGTGTAATGATGCGTCCATTCGTAGGAGAAAACGTCGTAGAGTGGAAGCTGGCAATAGACAGATGGCATAATGCTGTGTCGATCCGTCGAGGATGCCATCGTTGTGCATGGGCGTCTGTCGTTGGCGACTAATGTTGCCACAGTTCGTGATTATAACGTATCGAAACAGTAACTGTTCGTAGTTAAGAACCGTAGAGATGCGACTGTGTCGAATAGTTTACGTCAAAAATTTAAAGCAAGCAGTAGCGATGAAGCTTTCTTCGAGGATGGCGTATAAGACCGCAAGCGTCCTGCTGCTCAGTGCTGACTGACGTCTGGTTTTCTTGACTATAGTTCCGTTTGTGAGACGGGACTTGTCAATTCTCGATTTCGAATCTTATGTCGCAAAAGTGATGCGACTGTGCACCCCCAGAAACCAGGGCTTCTCCTTTCGTTTACGGAGGAGAAAAATGGGACCTCTTTCCTGCTCCGATGCTCAGGCCGCACTCTTTTTTCATCTGTTCTTGCTACTCCCACTCAGGTATAGCATAGCCTTCCACCTATCTCCATTCTCTGATAAAAATTAACACCCCCTTCCCTTAACACCCCCTTCCCGTAGGATTTTACTATGAAACCACTTTCTATGGGCTTTCTGATTGAGTTATCCACCCGGGGTATCTTGTGGTTTCTCTAAGCTCCGCCCATGGATTTATTGGGGAAAACGAAATACAACCTCAATTAACCCAAGGGAGTGTTTATGGCTGTTTCTTTGTGCAAATATTTTTAAACCGGCGCCAAAAGCATACCCATGCTTACGCAAGAAAAATACAGAATTGAAAATAACAGGGCAATATTTGTATAATAAATCGCAGAAATGACTATGCCATATATGTAGAAATGTGTGTCGTACACAATATGATGCGATGAGCTCATCATACAAGTAATAAAACCAAAGAACATTAGCACAAGACAAAATACCAATATAGAAAAGTGTTTTGATATTTTTGGAAAGTGGATGAATTACGTTTTATATAAATTCTGTATGCCAGAAAGCTAAAATTTAATATTTTGCATGCACAGATATAATATACGATAAATCTAAGCAGCTTACAAATATGCACGAAACGAAATTTAAAGCCAATAAAATCGACAGAAACAGTTCTTTCACGAACTACAAATACAGACAAGGAATTATACTGAATAAAAATAATAATGTTTATTTAACCCAATTTTGTATACATTTTCGTGAAGTACATATAAACAATTTGAGAAAACAACGAAGAATTTTTTTAGATTTGATGTTTGAGATTTGGGTTAGAATTGGAAGAGAATATAAAGCCAAAGCTTGTTACGGGATTCTCTTCCAAAATGGTTTTACAATTCTATTGATGCTTGTAGGACTTCTGTTGCAAAATTAAATGTGCTCGTTTCCAATTCTTCCAAATTCGATCTTATTAAATCCAATTTATTGAATTTAAACACATTTAACTAATGAATGGGAGGAAGATTTTCAGTGTTTAAATTATAGTATTTCTATAGCGACATGTTTGCCTCGAACTAATAAAAGCTTGAGTTAGGATATATTCCATGTTAATCACTAATTTTGATTTACGAAAAAGAAAATGCAAAATTCACTAAATGTAAAAAGTACAAATGTTATATACATTCGGCGCAAAAAGCAGGATTAAAATAATTACACAACTAATTGAAAAACTTCACATGTAATTCCATATTTACCGGTTCTTTTTCTTCTTTCGCTTTGCCATTTCCCATGTTATATGGGGTCGGCGTTATGGTCCTTTAATCTTCTCTTCCACAATCTTCTATCCAATGCCTCTTCTCTACTCCATCCATACTCTTCCAGATCTTCCGTCACTTTATCCTTCCATCTCAGCCGTGGTCTTCCCCTCTTCCTCTTACCCATTACCACCAGCTTATCCAATACCTTTCCCACATATTCCTCATTTCTCCGCTCCATATGCCCAAGCCATCTTAACCTATGTTCTTGTATTTTTCTTCCTATGGGTCCAACCTTGACCGTACCTCTAATTAGGTTATTCCTTATTTTATCCCTCCTTGTAACACCATTCATCCACCTCAACATTCTCATCTCAGCCACTTCCATCTTCCTTTCATGCGCTCTTGTAATTGGCCAAGTCTCCGCCCCGCATAACATTGCAGGTCTGACCACAGTTTTGTACAATTTTCCTTTCATCCTTCCGCTTACTTTCCTATCACAGAGCACTCCACTCATCTTTCTCCAATTTAACCACCCACATTGGATTCTGTATTGTATCTCTGTGGTCAAAACTCAATCGCAGCTTGTAAACGATACAAGATACTTAAATTTTTGTGCCAATGGTAATCTTCCATCTTGTAGACCCACACTACTTCCGCTTTCTCCATTTAGTGTCACATATTCTGTCATTGTTCTGCTTATTCTCAAACCTTTGTCTACCAACACTTTCCATCATTCGTCAGTTTTCCTTTCTACTTTTCACGGGATGTTTCGCATAGTACAATATCATCTGGAAACAGCATATTCCATGGTGCATTACACTTTACGTCTTTCACTATATCATCCATTATCAGAGCAAATAAGTAAGGACTGGGAGCAGAACCCTGATGTAGCCCAACCTTTACTGGGAATCCTTCTGTTAAACCTACATTACTCCTAACCTGCGTCTCCACTCCTTCATAGATGTCCTTTACAAGTCTTACATA
>QLNU02015003.1:97682594-97780961 GCA_006491805.2 Dysdera silvatica
ATATATAAATTTGTTAGCGCAAATTTTGCATCAAGAAATGAATTTAAGTATATCTGTCTAAAATTTACCTTATCCTTATTATAAAGTATACGAAGACACAAATGTATGTAGAAAAATATTCTATACACAAGATCTATTGTGAAAAGATATTTTGAATATATTTTTAACCTCAAAGAACAATTTCCATTGTCATGTACAATTTTATACAAAACAAAGATCTAAAATAAATTTCCGCAATATATGATTTTTGACAAAAAATATTTTGCAGGGGTGGGGCGCAACCCTTATAGCCCCAGCCTGGCTAGGGCGCTGGTACTAATTGGATACGTCCAAGCAAAATAATTCGGACATTTTATTTTAATCTCGTGATAAATTAGGTAGCGAGTACATTTTGCTTATTCATTTGGCTAACTGGATAATGTAATTCATTGGAAAATGGCAGCAGATAAATATTATTGAATAGATTTATGTATTTTAAAATGGTTGCAAGAATTTTGGTAATAATTATGAAGTCGAATTTAATTTAGTGAGAAGGCCATGAGATTCTCGTTGCTGCGAATTTACATATGGTACGATAGACACACTGATTGTCGTCATGACAACAGGAGTTTAGTTATGTACTAACGAGTTCACTTAACAATGTAAAATTTAAATTTACACAAAATCTCGTACGTAACATCAAACACTGAACGATTATGAATATATGACATTAAGTTCGACATTTACGTGTGTATAGGAGCGGAATTGCTTGTAATATTTCGAAGTAGGTCTTCCTCTAAACATAGTTTCGAGAGAATGATGGGAAGGAAAATAAAGTTCGCGGAATCTCTCCCATTGCTTGAAAAGATTGGTAATCGACTGATGGACATGTAAAGAGACCAATGGAAGTCTGGATGGCTAGGCAGGTTTTTTTCCATAATATAATTTTTCGTTGTGAATAATAATAATCCATAATATAATTTTTCGTTGTGAATAATAATAATCCATAATATCATTTTTCGTTGTGAATAATAATAATCCATAATATGATTTTTCGTTGTGAATAATAATAATCCATAATATAATTTTTCGTTATGAATAATAATAATCCATGATATAATTTTTCGTTGTGAATAATAATAATCCATAATATAATTTTTCGTTGTGAATAATAATAATAATCCATAATATAAATTTTCGTTGTGAATAATAATAATCCATAATATAATTTTTCGTTGTGAATACGTTTGTCTCGTTTATTTTTAGATTATAATTCCGACATCCACGTTTTTTTAACTGAAACTAGAGCTTTTCGTTATAGGACGAAAGACGGATCATCCCCGACCTAGAATAAACTAGGGTCTCTCCGTTGAGCCTGGACCGCCTTAGCCGCTAGACCATCGATCACTAGGAACGAAGCTCCTTTTATCAATATAAGTTGTTAAGTATTACTACTCTTCTCAGGGATAACAAAATTGTCAAATTCTGGTCAACTCAGAAAATCAGCTGGGGCGAATTTTTGTGTTTTTCCTTGGAGAATATTTATGCTTTATAATTCCGACATTCACGTTTTGTAGCTAGAAGCTTTTCAAACTAGAGCTTTTTGTTATAGGAGAACAAGAGGTATCGTTCACGACCTAGATTCGAACTAGAGGCTCTCCATTGAGGCCAAAGGACCACCTTAACAACTAGGCCTTCGAGGGCGGGGAACGAACGAAAGTCCATTGCTCTGTATATATACAGGGTGTTCCAAAAACATCGAGTCAAAAGTATATAGCCGTGATCCTTGTGTGCAAAATAGGCCATAATGGTCCTTTACATGGGGGGGGGGGTCGGAAATGAATATCAACGGAGTTATGCATACTTTTATTTCACAGAGGCGGGATCTATAATGACCAATGGCGCTTACAAACCATGAAGTTGTCTCCCCCGAAAATTTCAACTCCAGCGCGGGGTTGCTACATTGCCTCGTCAAACAGCTTTCCGGGCGTGTTGGCATTTTTTGTGGTTGCTGAGATTGGCGACTTGATTTTATAATTGGCGCAATTTCATAAAGATTTTAAGGCTCCTACGTAGGGCTGGAAACTTCCCTCAGAGGTGCACTACGAACATAGGATGGCCCCAAGATCCGTGGGAGCCATTCTTAGTTCTAAAGCAAGAAATTTAGATAAAAATGAATATCTCGAGACTCGCAACACCGATTAAAGAAGTTTACATAAGGAATGTTTCAATTTTTGCTACGAAGGGCAGGGCAGGCGATAGGGGAGGAAGGGTGCATTGCACAGAGGCCCGGTACTAAAAGCAATAAACCCTCCGCCCAATATATGTTAGCAAAAGTCCGTATACGGACGCCTTACCAACAGCGCTACTGGGACGCCCCTCCCCCAACCATGCTGTTTAAAATTACTTTGTGCACGTTCATACAAATCGACACCCTCCCAGAGGCGTAGCCAGGCGGAGGTTTTGGGGGTTGCGACCCCCGCCATCGCAATGAAATTTTGTATATTTAACATATACACAATATACGAGTTGTAGCTCCTCCCATTAAGCCTATAACCCTCCCCTTATGAACTTTTTGCCCACCGCTGGGATTCGTACTGGATCTGTCAATTCCCCCCACTTGTCAATCATAAAGTTTATGCTCCGAAGATTCTTTTATTTTCTCTCATGTTTTACCATTCAAGAATTCAGAAGTCTGTCCTGCAGGTAAATAATAAATAGCTTGATAATAAAAGTTAGTATCGAAAAATTACCCTTGATCCAGTAGCGTACGCAGAAAATTCCTAAAAGGGGTTGGTTCGAATGAGAAGGTTTACCTCTATATCATAGCTTTCGGTAGATCTATTCAGGGGCGGACTGGGAGGCTGGCAAATCAGCCCCCCTATCCGGTGTGCCCCCATAGGCAATAGAACCCGTTTCAAATGAGGATAAATTAAATTGTAAAAATGTATTGAAAGTGATGTGTTAAATGTAAAAAACGATTGTGGAAGTTGTTTTCTGTAATTTTTTCAATAGTTTAATGTAATATTTCCACATTCATTCGCGCATAATCTGATTTTAGTTTCTTTCTCTTCTTTAAAGGAAAAGTTCTCTTAAGAAATCTGTTTTGTTATTTTTCGCGTTCACCCGTATCTCATTTGCTGCATATGCATGGTTTCAGTATTCATATTTTGAAGTGGAGTTTCAATTTCTTTTTTTTATAAAATAATTTAAACTCACTGAAGCAGAATACCCTGTTCCAGTTACCTTTATCGCCTTGGTGCCTCCATATTTTCCTTACATCTCAAGATCCATTCTTTTGTTTTGATTCCATTATATCAGACAACAAGCAGGAAAAAGGTATATTTCTGCTACAGCGAAAAATAGAATGCATGTCAACAACAGGTGGCTTGTTTTTGTTTATCAGAGAAGAAATTCGACGTTCATTGTTCCTTATTTTTTATCCTACGCGCCTTACAAATAAATATCTTGTTTATATTCCTGTTCTTTCATTACATTTTTATTTAAATCTGGATTTCATTGGATTATATCTGAAAATCTAACTTTTAACTATAGGCACACAACAGGATAAACTAATACATTACCACAGTTGGACACAGAGCATCATAACAGGAAATCACAAGTGTGGAGTTTATGTTAAATAAGTTTATTCGCTGAGGAAGATATATAAATTGGTTTAAAAATCAGTCCATGTACTGCCCATTCCGAGAAATAACCGGTTTCGAAAAGTACGCTTTAAATACGTTCGTAGGGAGATTGAGTGTTTGTCGTCTGTGGCTCAGTTGGTAAGAGCACCTGCCCGGACTGTGGAAGGTCGTGGGATCGTGCCCCACCAGACGCAGAAAAATTTCTTTTCTGTATGAACGTTTCACCATCTAACCATGCCATAACATCGGCGTTACAATTATACATCTTGAAAACGTTGATAAGAAATATTTCTTAATTCAATCTGCGTAGTATTCGACTTGTGTAAATATATCCGAAATATTTTTTTCACGGGTTGGACAATCAACATCGCTTTCTATATTATTGCTGTTGTTAGTTGCATCCTCATATTTAATATCATCACTATAGTCACTATCTCTGTTAATTTCTGCTCCCCACTTTTTTTTTTTTTTTGGAAGATTTCACGCCACGTTGTTAGGAATCCATGAGGTGGAACTGCGTTCTTTAGAAGGGGCCTCTTTATCTTTTTTTCAGTGGTAGAGCTTATGACGAGGGTTGCTATATCATTTCGAGTAGATGTGATGGTTTAATCATTGGAGCTTCTGACACATTTAGGGCTGACTGCAAAATATACGAGTTCCCTCTTTTCGTCCAGGGGTGGCGAATTTAGGTACGACAGAAAAAAATTAAGAAAAATCGTCAAGTTACCATATGCTCTCCTACCGTCGACCAAAGCTTCCTAGATCACAAAGCTTTCGCTACTTATTTATTTACCTTTCCCCTCCACACGCTTGCTGGCGACAATAGCACTCCTAGGCACAGAATCGAGGATCTGGGGTAGACGAAATTCGGGCCTCTTACCTTATTCTTCAGGTAAATCACGCCATATTAAAAATCATACGAACAGTAAAAAATTAAAAATCCATATTCAGCATCAAGAATTTACATCACCGATTTTTCTTCATTAGTGTTACAATGTGTTTTGATTGTCTCTTGTAGTTTTTATTTTACTTTTTAAAGTAGACCTGTACCGTTCTTACCTGACAATTATTATACGTTCTGATTTGTCAAGCCCTTATCATAATATGTCATATTAAAATAAGCTCAGTGAAACGTTTAAGGTACCATAAAGGATTATTTCACGATAATTTATGAATCATACATAACTATTTCTAAATTTATTTTATGAAGTATAAAAAATTTCTAACTCCAATTCTTCGTATATTATAAAATATATTTACAAATGTTTTACATAACCCACTTCCGTTTCGTAACTGTAATTTATAAAATGTAAACCAAGCTTAGAATTTTACATAACTACATATTCAATATACTGAGATTTAAATCCTCAATATATTTTTCTCACCATTTTCGTAATATTTATCTTCCAGTTTACAATTTTCAATAAAAGATCCAACTCACAATTTGTCAGCCATCAACGTAATTAAGAATATACACTTGTGCCAGAAAAACTGGTACAGGCGTGCGCATGCAAATAACGGAGCTTTGCAACCAATCAGCGTAACGCAATGCGGTCGGCAGCGCCTATATAAGACAAGAGATGTCTGGCAAAGCTGTTAGATCGGTTCTTGCCGCTACGGTGGCAAGTTACCAAGATTTAAGTGATTTTCAACAGGGGTTATAATCGGCACAAGAAAGATGGGACATGGTATCTCCGAGATAGCGATGAAATTTGGATTTTCGCGTACGACCATTTCACGGGTATATCGTGAATATCATGAATCCGGTAAAACATCAAATCTCTGACAGTGGTGTTGCCGGAAAAAGACCTTGAAAAAAACGGGACCTTCGACGACTGACGAGAATCGTTAAACGAGATAGACGTGCAACACTTCTTCAAATTGCCGCAGATTTCAATGCTGGGGCATCGGCAAGTGTCAGCGTGTGAACTGTTCAACGAACCATCATTGATATGGGCTTTCGGAGCCGAAGGCCCACTTGTTTACCATTGTTGACTGCACGGCACAAAGCTTTACGCCTCGTCTGGGCCCGCCAACACCGCCATTGGACTGTTGATGACTGGAAACACGTTGCCTGGTCTGACGAGTCTCGTTTCCAATTGCATCAGGCGGATGGACGTGTACGGGTATGGAGACAACCTCATGAATCCATGGACCCTACATGTCAACAGGGGACTGTTCAAGCTGGTGGAGCTGTGATGGTATGGGGCGTGTGCAGTTGGTGTGATATGGGACCCCTGATACGTATAGAGACAACGCTGTCAGGTGACAGGTACGTAAGCATCATGTTCAATCACCTACAACCATTTACGAATTCGGTCCCAGCGCTGGTGGCGTGCGGATGTCTGTTCTCTGCTGTCCGGGCTGGCGGGTGTTGGTTCCGGCTCGCTTAAGACGGAGTGATTGGGATATTCACTTTGGCCGCCGGGCGGCGGTGGATGGATGCCTGCTTCTGCTATTCTGGGACCGGACTCCGCCCTCCCTCGTAATTCGGACTTCGTCGCTGGGGTCGTGCTTGGCCTTCTGTCCATGACGGGCGTTCGTCATTGTCTTCGTCCGCTGCGATCGCTTGGGGGCCAGCTTTCGCAAACAGTGGATGATAATTTGGTATGTAATGCCTGTCCGGACTATGCTGATCTCACGCGCCCTGGTTGCGGGGAATGTTTTACGCCTGTTCGCTGCCGCTCGCGGCACCTCACCCATTCAACGGTGGATGGCCTCCCGTCGACGTTGAATGACGACAATCATGTGAGCTGTGCGTCTCTGTACGCCTGTTTCGATCGACAATCCCCTGCAATGCCCCCTCCCCCCCAGTGTCCCTTCTCGGTCCACTGGTCGTCATTTTATGTGACAAAAGCCAGTCTGGGAATACAGCGCTGCCCCATTCGGCGGCCACCTTTCCCATTACACTTCTTGCGAACAACACTCACTACACCCATTCATGTCCATTGTGCATTCCGACGGACTTGGACAATTTCAGCATGATAATGCGACACCCCACACATCAAGAGTTGCTACCGAGTGGCTCCAGGAACACTCTTCTGACTTTAGACACTTCCATTGGCCACCTAAATCGCCAGACATAAACATTATCGAGCATATCTGGGATGCCTTGCAACGTGCTGTTCAGAAGAGATCTCCACCACCTCGCACTCCTATGGATTTGTGGACTGCCCTGCAGGATTCCTGGTGTGAATTGTCTCCAGGATACCTTCAGACATTAGTCGAGTCCATGCCACGTCGTGTTGCGGCACTTTGGCATGCGCACGGAGGGGGGCTGCACGATATTAGGTAGGTGTACCAATTTTTCTGGCACTTCAGTGTATATAGATTATATAATAGCTGAAGTAGTTAACAAATATATAGAAAGAAGTATATAAGGTTTACGAAATATTCTATTTATACTACGAGATAAATCTTATTCTCAGCAATCAGTTTTGATAATAAAGTTCCCTGTGACCCAAATTGGAGAAGATTTAACTTGTACCTTCCAACGTGTAACAAGAATGTTGAATTAGACATTTCGAACCGCTGAAAAATAGAAGGCTTGGATTAATCTCCCTACTTTTGCGTAAAACTTTCCTAATTAAACAATGTTCTCTTCTTTCGAAGAACGAATCGCAATAAATTAATTACGCCCGAAGGTGAGTTTGATGAAAGTGGGGGCGAGCAGAGACGAGATCGAGAATATTTGGAACAAGGTGGCTACAAATTAGGAGAAAGTGGTAGTTACACTTTTGCATATATTACTGTGTTGTTTCTGGAGAGAAATATATATTGGTTGGTCGGTTTTACTTTTGCGAAGCAAGGATATTAAGGTTCATTCTGCGCCAAACGAAGTGTCACACTTCATATCTTTTAAAGAAATTAATATTATTGGTTGTTTTAATATTATCCAAGGCATGGGGAGTTCAGATTTTGCTTAATGAAAACTTTATATAGGTCTCATTCCACAAGAATATATGAAATAGTTTTACTATAAAACTACTGAAGATTAGAATTTTCCTCAAACTGGAAAATAGGCTTTCCTTGAATTAACCTTCTGACTGCTAAATTATTTTTTCTTTTTATCAAAATTGCTCCAAAACTGCATATTTCTTTTTATTCAATATTTCAAATCTACATGTAATTGAGAGTTAAAATATGTAGCACATTTTTGTAACCAAAGATGATGAGAGATGAAACATGGAAAAATTTCATACCTGCGAAAATCGCTTGAAAAGAAAATCTTGTTACTTTCATGTTGCCCGTGGAAATCACGGAATAGGCTGTCAGAGGGTTAATACAATATGCATTCAAAATAAAAATACGTTTCTTGCGCAAAAAAAAGCATAAAGAAACTTAAAAGTGTACCAAATAAACATCCTTCTTACCATTAATTTCATTTATAGAATTGAATGCGCTTTTTGAATTCTTACAGTCGTAAGAAATAATCATTAAATAAATTTTACTATTTTAATAGCAACTAATATATTTTTGAGCCATTTCTTTCAAAAGGAAAGAACAAAATACAGTGCGTTTGGTATTTTAGTGGACACTTGATAACAGTGCACTATCGTGAGAAATAATGCCAAATTTGAAAATGAAAATAAAGATACTACAATAAAACAGTATTCTGCAAAGTGGAAGATTAATAATCTTTATTAAATCATTCATAAATGTAACAAAATCAAGATGAGGCTTTCAATCTTGTTTGAAAATTTAATGGACACTTACTGAAATTGGAGTGTTTTATGTACATTAATACGTGATAGATGCTCCGTTTTTGCGTATAACTTTAAAGACACGTGAATCCATTGATTCTATCAATGTTTGTAAATACTTAGGATCGATTTGATACCAAGTTTCCACAATAGCGTCCTTTAAGGCATTAACCGACGTGAATTGCTTCCCATTTGCATATATTTGACGAACAATATAACCCCAGACGTTTTCGATAGGATTTAAATCAGGACTACGTGTCGACCAAATCATACTTTTAAACTTTTTTGAATTTATCCATCTTTTGGTGGAGATAGATGCATGGCACGGTGCGTTGTCCTGTTGCAAAATCCAGTTTTCCCCACATATTTATGAGGCATATGGGAGGGCATATTCTTTTAAAAATTCTTGATAGCAGGTGGAATTCATACGACTGCCGATGAAAGCTCCAGGCGTAGTACCGTTGTAGCCAAAGACACTACAAATGGTCATCAACCCTCCTCCTTGAACTCTACGAGAAAAGTATTGCGGCGCTTTCCGCAAATCGTGCCAATAATGTTGAAAAGCATCCGGACCATCTAAGTTGAATTTCTTTTCGTCCGTGAAAAGTACCTGCAACCATTTATCGTTCCACTCCATGTGTCGTCGAGCCTAGTTTAAGTGTTCCTGTTTGTGAACTTGGGTGAGAGATGGTTTGCCTTTTTTTTTCCGAAAAGATAAATTTTTGGAATTAGAGAGCACATTCTATACTGTCCAACATTTAACTGGGAGCTAACTAAGGTCGTTTCGGACTTTTGCAGCAGACTTTCTTGTGTTACTGGCCTCTCTAATAATGTTCCGCTTATCTCTTTTACTCAGTTTTAGCTTCGCTCCCCGTTTTTCGAGTGGATCCTTTTGGGGTTTCTTTTTGAAAAGGCCCCTATAGCACTCCTTGGACGCTGAATAAGCTGACAAATTTTGAAAATGGATTTTCCATTTCATTTAAAAGCCACAATTTCCTCTTTCTCGAAATCCGTAAGTATTTTCCTTTCTGACATGACTACAAACGCTGCTTTCGCAGACTCAAACCTGTTCACACGGGTATTTATACGAACCTACGCATCGAAAGAATACAATATGCAAATTTTTTAGCGCCTGCACTGCCATCTGTTAGTCAGGAATGATAGTGTCCCTTAAATTAACAAACAACATTTGTTACATAAATTTGCATTTTCCCCATTTATGTGACGATATATTGATATAAAAATTATTTTTCTACAAGACATTATGGTGTCTCGGCATTCTTCAAAATCTTATTCGCAGTTTTTGTATTTTTTTTAGCATTTACGTAAAAATATCAGGTGTCCACTAAAATACCAAACGCACTGTATATCGAAAATGTCTAATATACAGTACACACACATCCATAACCTACTTTAAGGGCGAAGTAAACATTTTATGTCATGTAACACAATTAACGTATATCAGTAAACTGAATTGCATTGATCATTATTTTCAGCTTTTGCGTGAAAACAAAAATTTATACTGCAAGGTATATCTGAGATATAATAGCCGCCCATAAATATATTCACCACTCATCCAAATCAAAGCCACCTCTGTAAGAAGCTTCAGCCTAAAATAGCTTCAGCATAGCAAGAATGGTCAAAACAGCTGGAATAATAGCAAAAGCAGTTGAACTAGCTACATGGATAGCAAGAACATCTGGAAGAGTAATAAGAACATCAAGAGTAATAAGAAAATTTTCCTCTAAGATTTTTCTTATGCCGTTGGTAATTTTTTCTTATTTTATTATCATCCTGTTTTTTTCTATTTACTTTTACTTTTATTTAACTTGCTTCTTTTTGTATTTTACTTTATATTCCTTTCTCATTTTCTCATCGATTATGGTTGTAACCCCCATTGCGATGAAATTGTGTATAGTATACATGTAAATACAATGGAGTTGTAGCTCTGTAACCCCCCATTGTAAGCCTGTAACCCTCCCCTTATGAACTTTCTGGGTATGCTATGGTGGGTGGGTGGTGTGCAAAATGGTGGTCGGACCAGCGTACGCGTAGGCAGAAAATTCATAATGGGGGGTCATAGTGTGACGTCGCCGACTTCTGTGCATGGAACTGAAGTTGTCCTCTAATGCACTGCTATTATGAACTGCAAAATACGCGATAAATTAAATCTTTTTTTTATTTAACGACAATTGATATTTTCAGACACGTGCTTCAAAAAGTTAAACGTGGATGGAAAACTATAAAAAATTAAGTTAGTTCGCCTGGAGTTGTTGATTGGTTTATTTGGTTTTGATGATGATTCTCTCGGTTGTTGGTTGTTTGGATTGCCGGAAGTGCGAATTTAAATCTGAGCAGCAGATCTCTTGACAATCGATAGGTTTTGGGAGTTGCAGCTAACCCCTTGATGGCTCGAGTATTGTTGCACTCCCAAATATCGAGCAAGAATGAGTAATGTGTAACCAAGTAATAATTTGTAAATTAGTAAATAAACTTTGTGTGAATTTGTAAGTTGTGACATTGTTTCGGTGCTTTAACCACCACGCTACCCGAAGTCCGTCAAAAGGAGAAGTCTACGACGGGACAACGAGCTTAATGGAAGACTACAAAGCTATCTCATATATACCTGTGTTAAATATGCAAAATCCCATTGCAATGGGGGTTACCACCCCCAAAAGCGCCACCTAGCTATGCGGACAAGGGCATTCTATATCTGTAAAATGTCTTTTGTTCGTCATCCCCCACTTTGCTATTTGCATTGTATTACAACCCTCTTTCTGTGGAGAAAATTTTCTTCGTGCTAGCGATTTTCTGCTTGATATAGATTTGCTCTTTGACGGGACTAAATACTGCTTTCCGTTTCCGCGTTAGAGAGTTTCCGTAGCTAATATTAACTACCACTGACTTTTGAAGGGACCGCAAAAAAATTCCGTGTTGAGCAAGTTTCCGCTTTATGTAGGTTCCGCCTAAGACAGTTTTCACTGTATATTATTTTTTATTTATTTACTTCTCTTTTTTAATACAACATTCAGCCTCCAAATACATTAGAGGTCTTCAATCTGCGGCTTATTAACCTGTCTTTTGCGACCCGCCGGCCCATGGTTGGTTGGTTATATTTTTAATCGCGCAAGGACAGCAGAGCTATTTTGCGCCAAACAAGATGCGGACGTTCCCACGGTTTTACAATAAAATTAAATTAACGCTAAAATCCGAAAAATTATATATTGACAGTAATGCAATAAATGTACCAAACGAAAAGATATGAGAAAAAAATCATATGAGATGGGAATAGCCAATATTAGACAAAAGTTAATGATTTCATTGTTAAGAGAGTAGCATAAAATGTCGGGAAGGGTAAACTCGCCGATTCATGAAAATACAAATTGCTTCACACAAAAATAACGTCCTTGCGTCCTCTTAAATCGACATATTTTATTCTGTTTACATTTTTATATTCAGTGATAAATATCTTAAAACTATGCAGAATTGAAGTAACACACAATCTACCCTCAATTGTGTTTTACTTTAGTTTTCTAGCGTATATGGGCATTAGGAGTAGTTTTATTGATTTGAAGTGGAAGTGATTTAAAGAAGAATTCGATTTAGGACTCATTGAATTCTGTTCTAAATATGTCGATAGGAACATCTACAAACTATACGATCGCATGTCCGGAAAATAATGTCATTACTCGGCCGTGCCTACGTCTGAGAGCAACTTAAGAATGAAGTTGGTAAACTCACAAGTTGGGACCAGAATAACTGACGTCCACCTTGTAAGCATTCTTAGGATTGCAATATCAAAAATAAGACCGGATATTGACAGGATTGTTAAAAATAAACAGTGCTATAAATCTCACTAAAAGGTTTGATTTCGCTTTATATATTAACAACTAAAAGTATTGTAAATGTTTTTTGCTTCCATACGTATTTTACATTGTAATGTATATAGTCAGTCTCAGAGGTAGATGCGGAAAATATTTTCGGGAAGGAAGCGCAAAACAAATACCTAAGAAAAATCGGTAACAAGGGTGGATCCATAAGGTGAATAGTAGTGTGTGTTTCTCTCTGGGGACCAAAGGCGCCGCCACCACGCGGTCCCCGCCCCCTATTGTTCTCGAACGATGGAAACGATCCCCGTCTTGACGGGGGGTCCCGAGTCGAAGTAAACAACTTGAATCCTCTGAAATTTTCCGTGTTTCTCAGATGCGTGCTTCGGAAAGATGGCCCGACGTATATCGGCTCTGTATTCCCGCCCATACGATTTTTCTGCTGGTAATAATAGGTGGCGCCGCTATTTGTATTAAAGTTTATGTTTTTTCGGTTTGACAACACCGAAGTTTCCATTTTCTAATATGAATATTTTTTTAATATTTGTGAGCTTTGAAACTTTTTCGAATATTTCTGGATTTTGAGATTTATTTTCGGGTAATTTCTGGACTTTGAAACTTTTTCGGGTAGGTGTGGGCTTTGAAAATTTTTGAATATATTTCTATACGTGTTGCTGACGCCCCCACATCTGGACTTCGAAAATGTTTTGGACAAATGATTCGGGGAAAGAAGGCCCGAGGTAAATCGGCTCTGTATTCCTGTTTCTCAGATGCCCACAATATTAAATAATTATAGATGGCGCTGTAAGGCCCAGTAAAATACATATTTTGGACTTCGTTTATTTCCCATGTATATATATGATCGTTCACCCCCCACTTCAAGACGATTACCTCCTATCTTTGACTTGGATTTTTTTCTCACGTTTTTGAGAAAAGTACCAAATCTTTCAAACCTTGTTAGAAGACCACCTTATATTTTCAACTTTGACTATTTGCCATGTGATCGACAAATATATATGACTGTTCACCCTCTCTAAGACGACCATCTCTCTAAGAAGGCCTTATGAATAATCGTATTTATCACATATACAGATTCATGACCTTGATTATTCCCCATGTCTTTTATGGTGTTTGGTAAAAAATGCACGAGCGATCACTTCTTTAAGTCGGCCATCTCTAGAAGCCAGCCTTAGGACACAATCGCACTTTTTACGGATAGAGATGTACGAGTTTGATTAATTTCCATGTAGCTTTTTGTGTTATTTCAAGCAAAGAAATCCAAGTAAGTAATATTTTTATGAATTATGGATTGTCTTAAAAGAATAACTGTCCACGTATTAGATGTTCACAGGGATCTGTTTTTTTAAAAGAATAATAGCATTGATTTTAAAATAGTTTATTTGTAGTTATATATACTACGTAGCTATAAAACGATTCTCATTGGTTACTTACATCTATCATATCAAGATTTTTGCTGAAGTGAACCAATTTTTGCTAGGGTAAATCAATTTCTGCTAAGATGAACTTCTTTTTGCTAAGGTGAACCTCATTTTTTTGCGAAGGCGAACTTCGCTTTGCTTAGGTGACCTTAAATCTTTTATAAGTAACACTTAGATTATGCCAGTTCTTATAAGGGTAAACTTTCAAAGAAAAGGTTTCCATTATTTTTTCTATCTATAGACATTTTTAGACAGAAATGGTAAAAAAGTAAATGTTTTTTGACCGGTGCTAAAGCTTTCTTGCCTTTCTTTATTGTGAAAAGTTTGAAAATTTTTTATATAATTCTTTAGTGCATGTGTAAACTTACTTATTCTGTTAGTCGAGATCGTAAACGAGGATAATTTTGTCAATCGCAGAACTCTGGCCGATGAAATATTGTTTCTATATGTACCTATGTTTTCAGTGTGTTTTCCATTATGTTTAGTTAGTTAATATTTGTAACACGAGGAGTTACACTGATCCGAAGCAACCAGCAAGTTTTGGTGGCATAGATGCCTTTCATCGGAGTTTGAAAGAGCGAGGTGAAAAGGTGTCATCGACAGAGCTTCAGAAATGGAGCTTATACCCTACATAAACCGGCGAGAAAAATCTATAAGCGCACTCGTGTGATTGTAGGAGATATCGACGAGTAGTTTCAGACAGATCTTGTAGATATGTAATTATTGCGACAAGAAAATAAGGGCTACCGTTATATTTAACTTTTATTATCTTAAGTAAATATGCGCGGGGGTTACCTCTGAAGACTTAAAGCGGCAAAGATATTACTGCAGCGTATAAGAAAATTTTTAAAGAACGTAAACCTCTTTCTATGCAATGTGATAAGGGTATCGATCCATTCCCTTCAGAAATAGTATGGTGTTATGGTGGATATCAGTCCTTATTCAACGAAATAAAGGAAGTGGCATTTCTTGAGGGACTGCCGAGGGATTATGCTTCCTATATAGGAAGCAGCACTTTATTCATCATTGACGATTAAATGACCGAATTATCTGATTATCTGGAGATAAGCGTCTAACTAATTTATTTGTGAAAGGAAGTCATCACAGAAACTTATGCTGTGGTGTTTATCGTTCAAAATTTCTTCAATAAAGGGAGTCAGATGCGAGATATTTCCTTAAATGCTCATTATTTACTTTTATTCAAAAATTCTCGAGATCGAAGTCAGACTAGGCATTCAGCACGGCAGATGTACCCCAGTAAGACAAAATCCTTTTTGGAAGCCTTTGATGATGCAGCGAAGGCTGCTTATGGATAGCTTATGGCCGATTTGAAGTCGACGACTCCAGAAAATATACGTCTATGAAACGGTTTATTTGCTGACGATAGTATCTATTCTTACCAACCCAGATAGCGGGAGTATTCCTACAAACCATTTTGATTTGCTGCCGAGAATCTCATAACCACCTAAAAACCATTTAATACCTTGTCAGCCTCCGTATTGGATATATATATGTCTGTATTAATCGATTTCGAAATATTTCATGTCTCGAATCTGCGTTTTTTCATAAAAGGGTTAGCCTATTACACCTTGGGAGAGGGAAATCATGAGACTTTTACGTTCAAGCCTCCTTACGATTGATCAAAGATAACACATAAAAAAATACGATAAACGTGTGGGTGATGGCGAACCATCATCGAATGTCGTGGTCTGATGGAGAACTGTAATACGATTAGCTCAAACCCTTGCTTGAATTTTTGTCATCGAATTATGATATTATGTATTGCAAAGGAGAAGAGAAATGCCGCTTAGTTGAGACGGTTACTGGGAAAATGTTCCACGACTTAGAATCTTATCTCAAGACTATTAATTTACTCCCATGTTGGACGGAGTGAGCTAAACATGGAAATAATTATGATTATCGGGCTTTAACGAAAGCTACGAAATTAGATATATACCTTCGATA
This sequence comes from Dysdera silvatica, assembly GCA_006491805.2. Lineage (NCBI taxonomy): Eukaryota > Metazoa > Arthropoda > Arachnida > Araneae > Dysderidae > Dysdera > Dysdera silvatica. The sequence continues at coordinate 97,698,155 of QLNU02015003.1, forward strand.
GCAAATGATGAATTCTCATAAACGGATATGATGACACGCTGGGCGCATCAACATTTAGATAGTATCAGGGCTGTTAGTGAAAACAGGAATCCTAAAAGAAAAGAAATATTTAAAGTTTGTTCAAACGGTGTAATTAAAGCTCTTTGTGAATGCTCCTTAAATCCATTAAACGGAAGGACACCTGTCTCCATCTCTCAAAAGAAGCGACCATCTATACACAAGAGGACGTTGCGACAGTTGGTGAAGAAAAATATCCCTCTTTATAAGAAGAGACAGCTCATTGTTCAGGAACTAAACGGATCTCTCGGCGTCCTAATACCTGCAGCCATATCTCTAATATCGTCGCTTATTCATGGAACACACTAGAAAATACGTTCTTGCGCACCAAGATCGGGTTCAAAATTGTATAAATCAAAAGTTAGGAAAAATGAATCAAGAAATGAACACCATTTTGAAAAAAGGGGGTTAAGTGTTTGGGAGAAGGCTCAGCAGTACCAACTTGTCTATAACGGATTTTAATGTTACCGTTTTTGTAAATTTAGAAATGAAGAAAACTGGGCCGTGAGTGTCCCTTTTTTGTTACTTAAGCGTTTTTGCGTGTTAGACCTTTGCTATGTCATAGTTGTGAATACACGAGTGCTCATTATTGCCAGTACTAATAGGCGAGAAGTTCTGAGCATGACATAACTTTGCGGAAAGAACAGAATTTGCAGCTAAAAGACACTTGCTGGCGGAGCAAGGTCACCTGACCGTTGGAGCCGATGTGTGGGTTTCCACAATAATGAGCTGTTAGTTACGAAAATGAAATAGCCGAGGCCAGAGGCATTTTCTCGTATTAACGTGCATTGCTACGTTCAGCGAAGAAGTCATATGTTGAGCTAATCCGATATTTTCATGGCAGCGTTATTCCGTTCAAGTCGTGGTTGATGTGAAACATGGAACGTACCGTCCTGAATTTAATTAATCTACGTACTCTCGAAGGAGCTTTGCCTGACGTTCGAGTTCCCTCCGTCCCGTTGGATTTTCCGTCCCTGGTTTGCTGCCTTAACACGTCGTTTGGGTGTATGACAACTACTCCCTTCGCACTAAGGATTCTGCCCAATAAATACTTTTGAGCATATTTATTTGTATATAAGAGTTTTAGTTATGTCCGATGGTTAGGAGAAGGATTGTGTGTATCTGAGAAATACATTTTCTAAATAGTGAAGTTTGTGCAATGCTTACTATTAGTTCTAATGCTTGCAAATATCTTAAGTTTTAATGTGTAATAATAACTTATATCACTAACTCATATAATTTAGTATTTGTTGGCATAACCTAATAATTGAGAGAGAGAGAGGATATGGAGCACCTTAGTTTAATTAATATTTTGTCGTATCAGGATTGTATTACTATAAGGTATTGATGTATTTGATGTAATAATATATTTTGAGTTTGTTACCGTGCCACATATTGCTATATCGCTTGGTTCAGCGAAGCAGGATTAATCTGCATTCGAACTGTAATAACATTGCTGGGATGGTTCAACTGTAGTACAACCACATTCATATTATTGTATGATGTTGTTCCGTTGGACTAAACTATAGTCGTTCTAGGAAGAGTTAAAATTGTCTAATTCCCTTCAATAGCCAAATCCAAGGTGTGGGGTTACAAGATTGTTCCTTACGTTTGTCTTAATGTAAGCCAGTAGCTACGTGGCCGGATTTTAAAATTCGGGTAGGTGTTATTTTCAGTTATAAACAATCACGTTTATTGTCTGAATGAGATGCTGTCAATGCCTGTGTTAATTTGAATTTAACTATTTCTATAGCTCCTGAGCCAGAACGCCAGATGCCTTGTTGCTCCGTTCTCCAATTTTGTGATGTTGGCTTCGTAGCTATGATGCCAGCAGGGTCAATTAGTGCTGATCGATTTATGTGTTTGAAGAATCCTTGTATGCAAAGGACTTATTGTTCGTTGTCTATCAGACGTTGGTATTTGTACTCAACTCCGTTTTTAGAGAAGGAATAAACTGTTGATTAGCAAGTATGATTCGTGATTATTAGAAACCCATCGGGATGATTAGCACCTGAGTGTATTAGAACATTCACCTATACTATAGGTCTTGCAAAAATATTTACTGATTTCCAAAAATAGGAACACCGAAACAACTGTTAAATAAGATCAGAATACTACAACTCCTTCAGTGCCCCAAGATTTTGAAGAGGAGATCATAGAAACAGCCCCCATGAAGAGAACGTGCTACTTGAGGTATAGAGCAAGCGATGAAAGATAATCACCGACAAGTGTTTTGGCACGAGAAAGGTGCACTTGTCCGGAATAGAGAAGCAATTCCTGGGACTCATATTTTGGCATCAGCTAATACTGTACTTAGAAAGAAAAAAGCATCACCTAAAGGAAAGCGAGAAATTTATGACATTCCGAAAGCAATATAACCGTCGCTTAATTCTTGGCTAACGTTGTAATATTATCCGATAATAAATATGTTTTAATGGCCATAACTCGTGTTTTGTCTTGATTATTATCATTGTACAGTAAGCAGTAGACGTGTTACAGTGCATCTACTCTTGATCTTAGTACACATAACACTAAAACCTCTACCCATCATACACATGCACCAAAGAATTATATAAATACTTTAGTTTTATACACTTTCACAATGCAAGAAATGCCGTAATAAGTCTCTTTATAGATCTATGCAACGATTTTATCATATAACTGTATGTAGGTCATAAATTTGAATTTTACTCCTTGATTGGCAAAATGGCCCTTGCTGCCCTTGCACCGTAGAAATACACCCAACCATTGGCGCAGTATAGCCCAGATGCTCTTGCGCCATAAAAAAGCCAAACAAACAAACAACCATCCAACCTTGAATTTTTCTAAAATAGAGATATAGATTTTTTCTACTATGATGATAACGTTTTCCTTATTCGGATATTTTGAAAACCTTATCTTTGAAAATTTACCCTTATAAGAACTGGCATAATCTAAGTGTAACATAAAAAAACCAAACAAGGGAACCACTTTTGTGGAAGCTCGTACTTTGACACAAGACATATCACAAATGATAGTCCATAAGTACCTTATTAAGAATATGAAATCAGCATTTTGTGAATGGCATATAAATGTTTTTTATTAATATTTAAAATCTAAATATCGCACTCTTAAGTGAAGTTTTACATTTTTTATCCGCACTGTATATGAAGATAATAATTTCTGAACTCGATTCGAATAAAGAAGGTGGTTGCATTTAAGGGATAAAATTATAAAATTACACGAAAGGTCATTCAGAGTATTTTAAAAAATTGTATAAAAACTAAGCTTTTTAATACCAATATTTGGCGCGTTTGGCTATGGTTTAGAAGAATTGGCGATATCGGCATGAAGTATTTACCATTCAATTACCCTCATATTTCTACCGTCATTGGCATTATTTTCAGGAAATATAATGGCATAATAAAAAGGAAAAAATCTTCTAAATTTTATGGCCGTAACATCAAAATATTTTACGTAATTTTTTAATAAAGAAAAATGTTTTAATGAAGCTGGCATTTCAAAAAATACGTAAATAATTTGTTTTAAAAAGTAGAAAAGTATTGTATTTTACTGAACGTCTGTTTTTGGCGATCTAGCTCTCGCAAAAATTTGACGCGAAAAGTTTGACTGTTGTAAATCAAAGATTTTCAATATGAGAAAATTATAAAAATGTCTCAAAATATCGGATTCCGGAACTATTTTTATAAATTGTGATGATGATACTTTTCATAAAAACGTTCAAAACGTAATTGTTCTTCACAATGGCTGCACTTTAAAAAGGATGTAAATTACATTTGTACACACTACAAAACATATTAATTAAGCGAAAATATATTTCGTTGATATTTTTGAATTAAATAGTTTCATTAGCGATGTGATTACAGTTACACCAAGAATATTGCAACATAGGGCGATATTGTTCAGCACGTAATTGGTTATACACCAAAAACTGAATTTTTATAATTTCATTTTGATACGTTACATTAATTTTATTTTATCCACGGCAAATTTCTTCGTAACTTTTTTTATGACGAAACGCTCATATTTCATGCCGATATCAACAATTCTCCTAAACTGTAGAAAAACGCACCAAATATCAGTGTTAAAAAGCTCAGTTTTTATAATTTTTTAAAATACTATGAATGATCTTTCGTGTAATTTTATAATTTATCCGTTAAATGCAATCACTCGTTTTATTGGAATTGTGCTCAGAAGTTATTATCTTCATATACAGTGCGAATAAAAAAATATCAAACTTCACCTAAAAAGTGTGATTTTTGGACTTTAAATATTAATAAAAAGATTTATGTGCTATTCACAAAAAACTGATTTCATATTCTTAATAAGGAGCTTGGGGACTATCGTTTGTGATAAGTCTTGTCTCAAAGTGCGAGCTTCCACAAAAGTGGTTCCCTTGTAAGTGCACCTAAACAAAACTAAGTTCACCTTAGCAAAAAAGAGGTTAACATTAACAAAAAGGAAGTTCACCTTAGCAAGAAAAGGTTTACCTTAGCAAAAATCTTCATATGATAGATGTAAGTAACCAATGAGAATCGTAGTATAACTACAGACAAACTACTTTTAAAAGCGATAAGATTGTTTTTTTAAAATACACATCAATGCAAAAATCTAACACGTGGACAGCTATCCTTTTAAGACAATCCATAATTCATAAAAAAATTACTTACTTAGATTTCTTTTGCTTGAAAAAAACGAAACATCCACTTGGAAAATAATCAAACTCGTAAATCTTTATCCGTAATAAGTACGATCGTGTCCTAAAGCCGGCATATACAGTTGGTCGACTTAAAGAAGTGATCGCTCGTGCATTTTTTACCAAACACCGTAAAAGACATTCAGAATAATCAAGGTCATGATCTGTATATGTGATAAATACGATCGTTTATAAAGCCTTCTTAGAGAAATGGCCGTCTTGAAGAGGGTGAAACGTCATATAAATTTGTCGATCACATGGCAAATAGTCAAAGTCGAAAATATAAGGTGGTCTTCTTAGGAGGTTTAAACGATGTTGTACTGTTTTCAAAAGCGTGAGAAATAAATCCAAATCAAAAAATATGAGGTGAACGATCATATACATACATGGGAAATAAGCAAAGTTCAAAATATATACTTTACTAAGCCTTACAGTGCCATCTATAATTATTTAATATGGTGGGCCACCTTTCCTCGAATCATTTTTCCAAGCATTTTCAAAGTCCAGATGTGGGGGGCGTCAACAACACATATAAAAACACATTCAAAAAATTTCAAAGCCCACACATACCCGAAAAAAGTTTCAAAATCCAAAAGTACCCGAAAATTTTCAAAGTCCAGAAATTACATCAAAAAATTCTCCAGTCCAGAAATATCCGAAAAATTTCGAAGTCCACAAACATTAAAAATATATTCAAATTAGAAAATGGAAACTTCGGTGTTGCCAAACCAGAAAAAATAAACTTTAACACAAATAGCAGTGCCCCTATAATTTAGCTCGCAGCGCCACCTATAATAACCAGCAGAAAAATGGCATGGACGGGAATACAGAGCAAATTTACGTTGGGCCACCTTTCCCTATCACTTCTTGCAAAAATGTTGACGCATCCAAGAAGGAAATTTTGTTGAGTCAAGTTGTTTACTTCGACTGGTGACCCCCCCCGTCGAATGGGGCGTGGCTTCCATTGTTCAAGAACAATATGGGTGGGGCACCCCCGCGGTGGCAGCGCCTTTGATCCCCAGAGGTACCCACACTACTATTGGGGTGTCCTCTGCTTTCTCCTGGATCCGCCTTTGTTCAATCCTAACATTGCTGACGGGTAAAGCCTCAAAATACAAAATACTCAAAATCGTAAGGAAGGACGACGTTCGTGGTTAATGTTTTCTACAATTTCAAAATATTAAACTGAATTGTTTTTCGTAAGTCATTTTAAGAAAAGGGCCTAATACTACTTTTAACTGAAATGGTATGAAAATTTTCCAAACAAAAGAACATGAAATAATGTCCTTCCGTACCAGGGTTTTCAATGTTTTTCCAATTTAGATAGTGTTAATTAAATAATACAATTCATTATTTTGAAAAGACTTGAAAGATTAAAATGATATAATTTATTAGTTTTAATGATATTCAAAATTTGAAAAAGCATGATGTTTTAAATGTACCTCAAAATACCACGGCTTTACCATGAAACGGTAGAGCGATTCGCGAGCCAACAAGGATAAACAAATTATACAATAATTGTTTTGCCACACGCGTACATATAGCTCAAACTAGAGTCTTTTCTCAAAAAAGCTCTAGTTTGAGCTATAAGCTATACGTGGGTGGCAAAAATTATTGTATAATAAATTCCCCCACGAAAACTCACAAAAATCTCGCCCCGGAGGCTTTTCTGTGTTGACCATATTTGGCAATTGTGTTATCCCTGTGAAGGGTAATAATATCTTACAAAGGTAAACAAAATTGGTCCTTGGACTGACTGAAAAATATTGAAGACCCCTGAAATACGTCATGTCTGCCAGGAATTTATTTTATTTCATGGAAAACTTTTTCGAGCAAATCAAGATCTTCTAATTCGATAAATTTTGTTTGTGGTTTTACGGCTCAAAGACTACAGTGGTCATGCTGCGCCGGGACCTACTGTTTTCCGAGGAATCCGAACCTCTTAAGGCCTAGGGAACCAAACCCCGGACTACAGTGAGCAGTGCGATCTTTATGAGATCTCTGAGTAAGCGTTCTTTGCACTGTTGGGAGTCGAACCCAAGTTAACTGTGCACTAGGCAAACACATTACCACACTGTGCCACCACAAGGCATAATTCGATAAACTGTTTTAAATTTTGTTTCGTTTAATTATTTTTTCCTTAATTACAATATTTTTACTTAATTATTATTTTTCTCCATGATCGATGGATATAAACTGTTTGTTATGAAGTAGCATCCTATTTAAAATTGATCTAAATTATAACAAGAAATTATTTTTCTTTAAATTAAGACTCTTGTAATTTTTTCGATTAATTTTGATGCGTGGACTTTTATAATAAATTCAAATATCGTCTTATAATTTCAAATCATTCAGAATAGGCATAAAAACATATTCGAAGATTTATATGCATGCTATGTTATTTGCGATGCCGATAAACGCGTTTTATCAGTGAATTACTTGCGAATATTTTATCTCTAATAACACGAAATCCGTTTAACACTACGCTCCGATATTATGGCTTAGCTCTTAAGCTATTGGAAAACGTAATGTCCTTACTTACCGCCGTCGGTTATATTTATGTTTTTATTTGGGAAGTATCGTTACCCGAAGTTTCTTAGCTATTGATTACTTAACAATTCCGATTTGGGTCATGCCTCGTTCACGAAGCTTAATGGCGAAAGTTTGGAAATTCGAGCTTCAAAAGCCGCCTATCGATCAAGACTCCTTTCTTCAGTTGAATCGATTCTTGTGTCAATAATGCCTTTTGCCATGTTTACCAGATTTTTATCCTTCAACAACTTCTCGAAAAGCTATCCGATAATTAACAGAGATCGCTAAATGTGTACGACCCGCCAATCTGTGACCTCATCTCTCTTCGATACTCTCATGGTGCTTTACCATTGTTTTCTAACAAAGACTACCTTTCTTCGCAAATTTGTTTTTCAGGTCTTACTGTTTTGCAAGAGCCATTAGAATTCGTAATACGTTCACAAATCTAAGGGGCAGTTGAACGTTGAATTGTTTGTTGCAATTATACAATTATTTGATACAGAGATTTATCTACATATAATTGTAAAATATTACAGTTTCGAATATTCATTTTTATAATACAATCGCTTTATGGAATTGTATTCAAGAATTTAAATTTTATTATTATGTGGTCTTTTTGAGCTTTCGTGAAGAGGCAATTCAATTCATGAATTGGATTGCTCGCTGAAATTGACCGATGAATATTGGATTACATTTTGTATGTACACGAAAGTAAAACTTGCCAAATTTTCATTACGTCGAGTGAAATATATTTGCATCTTTCTGTTGCTAAATTGCATATAGAATATAAAAATATTTTAGGTATAAAGAAGGAGAATGGAAAGGTAGAATGGACGGTAAGGAATAAAAGTATCAGAAAATCTAATAAACAGAAATAAGATACTCCTGATGAAGGACTGCTGCTGACACGTCCGAAAGCTTGGGTGATCTTTTTAATTGCTATTTTACCAGTGTTTAACCTTTTGTATGTAAATCTAATAAAGCTAATTTCTTGGTCCGTTACTTTTACGGCGCAAGGATAGCGAGATTCATGCTGCGCCTGGACCTGCAGTTTTCCGAGGATTTTTAACTTCTTGAGGTTGGTTATATTTCTATAGCGCAAGGACAACTGTGGTCATTCTCGCCAAGCAAGGTCAGACCGTACATATGGTTTTAGAACCTCTTAGAACCTGGAGCAACCAATTGCGTGTGTGCGAAATCATTAGCCGAACGAACCGACTAACGATTTTGTCCATCTGTTACGGTTGTGTTCTCATGCTGCAAGGAAATTTTGCGCCAAACAAGATCCATTTGTTCTAAATGAGCAGACTTGTTCAGTTTAACGGGCCTTTGAACGATTTGGGAAAATGCTGGACCTAATCCTCGGGATACGATAAACAGTTTGTCGGTGGGAATTTTGTTTTTTTTTGGTGCTGTTGGGGGTCGAGTCCGGGACGTAAATATTAAAATTTCAGTTTTTAGTTGAACAGTACCAGAGTTAATTTGAAATTTCAAAAACTATTAAATGTTCAAGAAGTTCAGTTCAACATATCACGAAACGATTTAGAAATACTAGCTCGCATGTAAATCGTAATAGAACTGGCAGAAAAAGAATAACACCACACAAAGAGAAACAATTGTGGTGCGTGTGTGCCTTTACAAGACGGTAAAAAATTGTCATCCAAAACTGGTTACTGATTTGTCGACAAAGACAAGGAAAAAAAATGATACCTCGCACAACAAGAAGGCTTGTAGCAGCTGAAAACAAGGGTAGTAAGGCAAGGAAGAAGTCATGGCTCTCCAACGAAAACAAAAGAGGTGTGGCTTTTATTGGTTATGAAATATCAATACCTTACTGAAGTATATTGGTCCATAATCTTGTAATCTGACGAATTTAATTCTGAAGCACATTTTATTTAATTTACATTTATTCAGAAAATACAGTTTTGGAATCTAACTATAGAAACTAATTCAAAATCTTTTTAAAGTCATGACAATATTTAATTATTTTAGTGTTTGGTACACGTTCGGCATCATAAATGAAGCGAATAGTAGGTGCAGAATCAATCCCAGTGACGGAGGCATAGATTCTAACAAGTACACCTTCGTACTAGAAACGGCCTTTTAACCATAGTTTACAAAGATTTCCGGCGATACATACATTCACGAGGTTAAATTCCAACAAGAATATTCGTTTTGTCATGAATCTATTGTTACTTAAAAATGATGTAGATCTTCTAGACAGACATGCAGTGTCTCTGTGTCTCAAACCTCATCGAGGAATTTTGGATACCTTCAAATGAAAAATTGAGGAATCTTCCATTAATTCAAAAGAAAGATTATAACTTGTTTTACATTATGTTATATTCTATATTATGTTATATTCAATATTATGTTATATTCAATATTATGTTATATTTTGTTATATTCAATATCATGTTATATTTTGTTATTATCTATATTATGTTATATTCCATATTGTTGTATTGCATATTATGTTATATTGTATTATTGTGTTATATTCAATATCATGTTATATTGTATTATTGTGTTATATTCAATATCATGTTATATTGTATTATTGTGTTATATTCAATATCATGTTATATTTTGTTATTATCTATATTATGTTATATTCCATATTGTTGTATTGCATATTATGTTATATTTTATTATATTCTTTATTCTATATTATGTTATATTCTTTTAGGAAGAACAGGAGAAGATAACAAAAGAAAAATGCCGTAATTTGTAAGCACTAAATTTTAAATAACTACTGCAGTCATTAAGATTAAAAGAGGCTCAACCAAATATTGATATTTTTTCATAAAGAGAGCTTAATTTGCATCTATGCACTTTTATATTTTCCCAACTGATCAGAATTTTAAAATGAATTATTACAGCTAACTACTACTTTTGGCCACTACTGTAAAATAAAAATTATTGTTTTTGCGTAAGTTTCAGGGAAGTTAAAAAAGCTCAGTACTTAAAATGTTTGGAATAATTTTCTCAGCGCAATTTCTACGTAAATAAAAAGTTACCTTTTTTTTAGATATATGACCCAATTTCTAAAATTTCCTAAACTGGGCAAAAATTTAAGTGGTGTTTTAAACTAAAACATTGCCTTCTACCACCATAAAACCATAATTGAAATTTAAAAGCAAACAAGATAAATAGAATTAAAAAAAAACATAATATACATTAAATTTATTATAAGATTTAGAAACAAAAGACTAATAAGATCCGATTACCCAATTATAACGTAAACTCAAAAATCAGGGATTAAGTTGCATATTTAAAAATATACAAATATTTTAAAATCGTCGTGCATATTTTCGCGAAAAACTTTTATTCCTAAATGGATATTATATTTCATATAATATATACAAGTTACTAATATACACTGAAGTGCCAGAAAAACTGGTACAGGCGTGCGTATGCAAATAACGGAGCTTTGCAACCAATCAGCGTAACGCGATGCGGTCGGCAGCGCCTATATAAGAAAATAGATGTCTGGAAATGCTGTTAGATCGGTTCTTGCCGCTACAATGGCAGGTTATCAAGATTTAAGTGATTTTGAACGTGGCGTTATAGTCGGCACAAGAGAGATGGGACATAGCATCTCCGAGATAGCGACAAAATTTGGATTTTCACATATGACCATTTCACGGGTATACCGTGAATATCAGGAATCCGGTAAAACATCAAATCTCCGACAGCGGTGCAGCCGGAGAAAGACCTTGAAAGAACGGGACCTTCGACGACTGACGAGAATCGTTAAACGAGATAGACGTGCAACACTTCCTCAAATTGCCGCGGATTTCAATGCTGGGGCATCAACAAGTGTCAGCGTGCGAACTGTTCAACGAACCATCATTGATATGGGCTTTCGGAGCCGAATGCCCACTTGTGTAGCATTGTTGACTGCACGGCACAAAGCTTTACGCCTCATCTTGGCCCGCCAGCACCACAATTAGACTGTTGATGACTGGAAACACATTGCCTGGTCTGATGAGTCTCGTCTCCAATTGCATCAGGCGGATGGACGTGTACGGGTATGGAGACAACCTCATGAATCCATGGACCCTATATATCAACAGGGGACTGTTCAAGCTGGTGGAGCTTCGGTGATGGTATGGGGCGTGTGCAGTTGGCGTGATATGGGACCCCTGATACGTCTAGAGACAACTCTGACAGGTGACACATACGTAAGCATCATGTCCGATCACCTACACCCATTCATGTCCATTGTGCATTCCGACGGACTTGGACAATTTCAGCATGATAATGCGACACCCCACACATCGAGAGTTGCTACCGAGTGGCTCCAGGAACACTCTTCTGACTTTAGACACTTCCATTGTCCACTTAAATCGCCAGACATGAACATTATCGAGCATATCTGGGGTGCCTTGCAACGTGCTGTTCAGAAAACATTTCCACCACTTCTATGGATTTGTGGACTGCTCTGCAGGATTCCTGGTGAGAATTGTCTCCAAAATACCTTCAGACATTAGTCGAGTCCATGCCATGTCGTGTTGCAGTAATTTTGCGTGCGCGCGTGGGGAGGGGGGTTGGGGGCTACACAATATTAGGTAGGTGTACCAGTTTTTCTGGCACTTCAGTGTACTTTCTGCACACAAGCAAAACTTGGAATTGAATAATATACTTTTTAAATACTTAACGCCGTTATGCTAAATATTCCATTTCTAAATGCTTATTCGTCAAGAGATGATCTGTGCCAAAATATTTATTTCGAAGTGCTGCACTGCAACAAAGGCGGTCACTCTAATGCTAGAAATTTGCTGAATTTTTCGAAATAAACAACTTATGATGGAGGCTTTAGCCCTGCGCCAAGCCTTTCCTCTGTTTAGTTGATCGATTTGGACTTTGCCCACAAAATGAGAGTACGTGGATATTCGATCAATGCAATGCTGTCACATCCAGCTAAATGGTACGATCATCACCACGTTTGGCATCTTTCTTGGACGAATGGCGACACGATTACGTAACCAATCATATTGCTTCAAAGAAACAATAAATTGAAGACTTACCTTATATTTATTTGTGACATCAAGCGTATCTCATTCCGTTTACGTGCCCTATTATTTCGATAGCAAAATGCGTTACGTGAACAGTATCCAAAACGTGTTTTCATGATGTTCTTATAGCCATTTTATTACATAGTACGTACGAAGACCACCGTTGTTTTATAATGAATGATTATGACACATTTCAGCCAGAGATGAATGGGTTTAAAAACTGAAGGTTTCAATTAAAAAGATTAAATGATTTGGAATTGAGGATAAGATTGCATTTCGTTAACCAATGGGGTACTTAAAACCCCAATTTCTTTCCTTTCCTATGACCCTAGTTAGAGATAATAATATAACTATGGCACGTATTCTGCAGATAAGAGTTCATTATCCTAAAATGGACTACGGAAATCATGTCTCGACTCATTGTAATTGATATTCCATCGATTTCCTAATGTCACATATCTCACCCGTGCGACAAAAGTATTACAAGTCAAAATTCGGTGAAATGACTAAATGTTGTAATCAGATGTAGAAAACGGTGCTGTATTCTGTCGTGCATAATGTTTAGACCATAAGTTATTCGGGTTTCGGCTAGTTGGCATATGTCATTAGATGAACACAATATCCTTCTTATTAACCTGTTATTTATATGGTAAATCGCTTTCAAAGAAAGTGACAATTTTTCGGCTCTTGGTGTTGAACTAACCCACATTCTCTTGAAATCCATTCAGGTGCTCTTGCCCACAGAGCTGATACAACCGTTTATCAAACTCCCGTCTGAGAAAGAATATAAAGGTACACTCTGGACAAGGTCCCAATAAACGGAACATTGATTTGACTGCTTTTTAAACCAAGGCGAGATATCATAAATTTAATAAATTTATTATCGTTTGGAATTTTAATGAATTTAATGTGTTTTTAAGTAGTTCATAAACATTTTGCTTAATTTTTTAATTGCATGTAATGTACAACTATATTCACTTAATAACACAACATCGAAAAGGGTGGTCATATTTTTTTCTTAATGGCTGATCTTCGAAACTTATTAACGCAAAAAATATAGATTTTACAGCATTTTGTTTTAAACAGTTTTGGCTTAGAATTTTGTAAGGAGCCGCGCTGTGCAGCGTATATGCGGTCTTAACGGGACACCCTAAATATACAGCATGTGATTAAAGCAGCTTCCCCACTCTTCTACAAGCATGAATAAGTGGTATCGAATCCCAAACCCATAAGAACTGATCTCGTATTTTTTGTTTAGCACGCAGTAGTCTTAAACTAGGTATTTTTATAATTTGCAGTTTGAGTTCACTATCATGCTTTGATATGCAGTTGTTTTTATTATTGGACGGCATGCAATAAACTTTGTTTTGTTAGCCCTACATACTTCCTTTTTTCGCTATGCATGAATTTTATGGTACGCACATTCGATTCGCGCTGTCAAGAACGTAATCAGTTCAAACGCGGTGACAACGGTGAATGTAGAAGAAATAAAATGCGGTTTGGACAGAAAAATATCTTGCAACACAAAACTTAACAGTCAATTTTTTTATGCGATATTTTTCATTTTGAATATTACTTCAGGCGGGCGGAGAACTTGAGGTTTTCTAAGCTATTTTGTACTACCTTTACAATGACCATACATATTTCAGTATAAATTGCGTTATTTATGTTTACTTTTATTCACCTTTTTACATTTTTATTATAATCTTAAACTACGAATGAGTTAAAGGAGCTTCAATAAAAAAGAAATAACCTGCCATCGTTGGCCAACGCAATTAAAATCTGATTGGTTAGTTTTATTTTTATGGCGGAAAGGTCATTCTTCGCCAAATGAGAATCTGGAGTCTTCTTAGATTACAACTAAAGTGTACTTTCATCATGAAAAATTCCCCATGCCGGGATTTAACTTATGTGAGCTACATAATACAAGCGTACGCGGCAAGTTTATAAGCGAGGGGTTATAGGCTCAAAGGGGGTTACAGAGCTACAACTCGCACATATCCATGTTAAATGTACAAAATTCCATTGGAATGGGGGATTACAACCCCCATCGACACCCACCTGCTTACGCCAGTGGTGAGCTATATTTTTTTATTCCAATAATGCCCTATCGAGAAATCATTGCAATGATCATCATACTATTATTAGTCATCATTATTAATCATCATTATTAAGGATAAGAAGTAAATACGCTCACACTCATATATAATGTGACATTGTAAATGATATTAATGAAATAAGTACGGGATTTAAAGAAACATGAAATCTGTTGTTCCTTTGAAGCTTGCAAAACTGTAAAATACTCTTTCTTGATGAAGTGATCTTTTTTAATATAATATTGTTTATAGACTTCCCTTCGAACGTTCCATTTTACGAAATATTAACAAAAATTACATCCATTGCTTATATATTTGCCAACACAATTTGATATTCTTTATCTTAAGCCATTAGGAATTATGACACACTGGGAGATAATATCTTGTGACGTGGTATATTTGACTGAAGCCATCTCGGAGTAAGGTAATATACCACGGGGCTTCTTCCTTTTACGGTAAGAAATTTCCCCACTCCATGCATGATCGATAATCACTTAATACCCTTATTTTCTTCTTGTCCTTCCTTTTGGGGTGACTAGTGCTGTTTGTAAGTGCGTGTTCGGTTAATACTCTGAACAGCGGAGAAATTCATTAGTGTTGGCAATCCCATCTCCAATCTTCTCTTCGCCGATTGCAGACATTCTCTTCTTACGACTGAAAATAACAGAAAAAGTTCTGTTATATCAAGGGACAGAGTAATATTGACTTGATGAAGACGTTTTAGAAAATGGGAGCAAATTGTTGATATATGTGTTTGGAAATACAGTGTGCTCATTTGTAAAGGTAACACTCTGTATATCTCTTGATAGGAGTTGAGTAGAAATTTGAAAAAAAAAAAAAAACTTCAGTTTTTATTTCCAGGGGAAGCACAAAATTAATATCAAAGAATTTTTGATTCAACCCTCGACGCCAAGACCCCCCAAATTTGAATTTTCAAAAATGTACCACATACTTTGTGATATATCATTTAAAACAGCGTAAAAAATATTTTTGCGAAAACCTATTGGTTCCTGCATTCGGGAGAAAGAGCTAACAAAATCGTTCTTTTGACCCTTTCAAACAATGCGGGAGAGAGAGAGAGAGAGAGCGCTTTGATCTAACTTTGGTTTGAATGAGCTGATGAGTAGGATTTTTCAGGCCGTCTGTGCAGAAAAACAAGTTTCTTTTGCGTATCGGTCATGCGTAGTAACACTCGTTCGTTATTTCTATAGCGATATCAGCGCGAATAACGTAAGAACGATTTTATTTTTAGCACTTTTTTCTGAATGCATGAATCAATTTAATTTTTTTTCGCAGAAATATTTTTACTCTGCTTAAAATATGTAAGATAAGTGTTTCCATTTGAAAATTCAAATTTGGAGGCCTAAGTTTCGGAGGGCTGAATTAAAATTTCTTTGATATTAACTTTGAGGTCCCCCAACGCTGTATATAAAAATTGACATTTTTTTTTTTAAATTTCTACTCATCAATAGCTATAGAGGTATTAATTATCCTTTCAACTGAACACACGGTATAATATGCTTTTATAAAGGAATTGACATATTTTAAATAAAAAATAATGTTACATGGGATGAAACTGTGTTCTATAGCATGTCAATCTCACATTTATTACATTTACAATTTTTAGTAAACTTTCATATTATTTTGAAATTTGTCAAGCTAAAAATACGTTGTAATTTATACTTAAATTTGATGCTGGAAAGTACATCTTCACATTTCATCTTCAAACCAAATTTGTATAAAATATACTTTTCAAATCACCTTTGAAAAAGTAAAATATATTTATTCAAAAGATTTTATTCACATTCCTGTAAGCACGTATAGTCAAATATGGTTATAATGTCAACTGGACTGTAGCAATCATCGTCTGAAGTCATTTGGCGAGTTTCGTGGAAACATTATTTTGCTTTGGTTACAATGTCATAACATTTCCATAGACTCTGACCATTCTTTAAAAATAATCAAAAACTTAAAAGAAAATAGAAATGTGGTGCATATAAAATTTATTATTTTATCGTTCAATTTTCCATTTTCAGATATAAGCTGCAGATACCAACATAGCATGGCCTTCGCTGTTCTCAAATCCTTTAAACATGTAATTTCAATCTTTAATCATCATTCAAAACAATCTAATTATAAACATAAAAAAAATAAAATTTATAAGATTAATTTATTTTTGTATTATTTGGTATTTTCGTAAAATGGAAAAGATGTCAAAATGGAAGTACGTATCTGCAACAACAATATTAAAATTTAGTATCATTATTCAAATTTGTATATAGTTTATAATATAACTCTTAAAATATCCGAATTACTACAGTTCTTTGAATGTTGTTATAACTGAATGAAACTGTAAATTTTATAACCGGTACTATTCGATAAACGGAGGGCTTATTTAATATTTACAAAATTTTTTCTAATATTTTAAGATACGTTTCCTTTTATGGAGGGGTGAATGTAACTTGTTTTTACTTAGGCGCACAAAGATGCTTAGCGATTAACAAGATTGCATCAGGAGTCTAGTAATGATATTAAATTAGGCGTTTGTGATCAGTAAGAAATTAATAAAGTGAATAAATATCCGCGCCTTACGAATACGTCATTTCTCGAATTATTGCATAGGATTAGCTAGAAAAACTAAAGAGTCTATAAATTTTATACATGGAAATTAACATTATGAGCGTAAGTTAATGTTGAAAATTTCGTTTCGACGTGCGTTTCGAATAGACTTGGCCTTTATTTGTCAGGATTGCACAAAAAAACCCAGAAATTTTAGAATAAAACCTTGTGCGCCTGAAAAGCATGTCAAAATAAACTTAAAACTTGTTTCAGTTTTGTGTTTATATTGATGATTTCTTATGAATCTTATCTACGTTGTGCTATATCAAATCGTCTTGCAGAGTTCAGTATGTTACGTGCATTTTTACTTTCTTCCTTAGATTTTGTTATATAGCTCAAAAAACTGTGCATGCTCTTTTATCCTGGTTCCTAACGTTTGAATGATGCTTCGTCTTGACAATTATATAATACAAGGGCGACTTACTTGTTTACAGAAATTCCCGCAGTTTGATTTTTATTTTCTACAATAATTCTCACTAGAAATAGCTATTTTAACAACTGAAAGTACACGTTGCACAATTTCTCCGCATCAGAAGCAGAGGTAAGCTAATTTACAAATGGGCTAATTTCAACGAAAGAGTACACCCATGAAAGGGGAATTTCCATGAATTTTGTACAAGAAGGGTTCCCAAAACACCATTTCTAAGCCGAATGAATATCCGTAACGCGCTTAATTTCCTGATGTTTTCGTTTATCGTTTTTTCCGAGTTTCATTACATTAGTATGAAGGCGTTTATATAAGACAGCAAAATTCAACTAAAAGTCCATATGCCTTTAGGACAGGTAAACACAAACTCGTGTTTCAAGAATGGGTTGAAAAGCTAAGAAAACTTTGAATAGCGCCATTTTTAAAACAAAATAAATAACTAAACTAAAAAATGGTTATCAGTTGAACGAAAATGATATCTTTTTTCATAAAATTGCAAAATGTAAACTTAAGGGGGAAAGTAAAAACCGGATATGTGATGTTCATAAATGTGCAAAGTTTTTCTGTCGTAAACAGTAGTACCATTATTTTATTTTAGTATTATTTTCATTATTCTATTATGTAGTTATCATTGTCATTATTCTATTATGTAGTTATCATTTTCTCATTATTATAAATGATAAGTTTTTAGAAATATATCTAAAGATTTACGAACAGAAATGTAAACTCTAAACGAGTAGAACACTATCTAGAAGAGTGGTTCCCAACTGGTGATCCGCAGATCGTTGGGGGTCTGCGAGACGGGTCATTATTTAAAAAGAAATTTAAAAAACACTTATAAAAATTATTATTAAATATTAAAATTAAATATAAAAATGAAATTGATGGTATATTTGTAGTATTTTACAATCTGACGGAACTTCATAAAACGGTTCGTATTAAAAGTAATTGATCATAAACCTGTTGGACTTTGTCATTAGATTTTATAAAATGAATACTATTGCTATTAAGTTATTGATATTGTTCTGATATATTGTAATGTTCTTACGGGACATTGCAAAATTATCAAATGGCACTTCTCTGACTTTTAAGAGAAGAGCAACAGCATAGAATTTGCCTCGAAATATCTGTTGTTGCAACAAATAAACATATGTAGCAAAAGGGTCGAAATGTTTTAATTAAATGGTCATAGAAAAAGAAATATCTTATAAAACGTAAATTTAAGAACCTCATCGTACTAGGAATATTTGTAACGAAACTCAACATTAACAAAACACCACTAACAAAATACTGACACAGGCATGGGATTTCGCTAGTAATGAAAGCACAACAAAATTAATGGAATAGAGATTTCTGTTTCCATTTCTTTGACTCTGTCGGGCTTTTAGTGGGTAAGTAAATTAACAAATTTAATTTATTTTTTAATATTAACTTCCCAAGCTGGAACATATTTTAAAGTGTTCTACATAGAAAGGTTAATTTAAGTCTCATCTATCAGAGTTCCATCATGGCCTTTTATGATTGCCCTGTTTAAGTAGATTTTCTAGAAAATAGAGCACTAGGCTTTCCAAAACACTTAATTAAAAGAGGCTGGCGAATTGCTGCCAACGAAATTTCTTTCTCTGAACAAACAAAGGGAAGATGGTTTGAAGTTATAAATTTTTTCGAAACAAAGTAATTACAGCAAAAGTCAGAGGAAGTGGGAAAAGACCACGCGGACTAAAAGAAACAAAGAAGCTAAAAAGGCCCACAGAGGAGCAGGGGCTTTATTAGACAAGATTATGTTATCTTTTCCCTCTTGTTCCCAGCACAAACAGAGAAACCAAAGAACACACATTAAAGAAGCACAGCCTCAGAAAATGAATTCCGATTTTTCGGGAGCTTAATACTTTTAAGATTTGTTTTCTTTTTAGTATATAAAGGAAAAGTAATTTGTTCGGAGAAGTGTTGAAAAAAGTTGTGCTTTCTTTGAAACTGCTCGCTAAATAATGAAGCCACTATTCGCCGTAGTAATTTGGGATAATGCCTTTTATACCGAAAATCTAATGTGCAGTCTAAGAGAAAGTCCGAACGAAGCCAAATCCAAGATCCCATTAGATTTTATCACAGAGCCATAAATCCACAGGAGAATATAAATGAAAAATATAGGTGTGTAATGTATAATATCGATTTATACCTACATATGTTTTAGCTAATGACCAGTCTTTCCTATCTTTCTCTCTCTTTCTAGGAGAAACCTCAAAGTGAATTGAATGACTCAAAAGATCCTACTACATATACTTATTATACAGGGTGCCTTTGCACCAGTGTTGCAAACTTCTAGGAGGGGTAGGGTACACCTAGATGAACAACATTTTTCGCAAACCACTCACAGCGCCAGTTCTAAAACCGTCCACCATACACAAATAGTGACAACCAGTGCATGAGAAGCGCAAAATACGATGTCCTAATCATCTATACACTTGAGCAGCTGACCTGAGTTTTATCTGGCGCTTTTCACGCACTGGTTGTAAATATTTGTGCATGCTGGACGGTTTTAGAACTAGCTCTGTGAGTGGTTTGCGACCCTAGGTTCTATGACAAATATTGTTCGTCTAGGTGTCCCTACCTAGATGTTTGTAATCCTGGCGCTGATATACCCTGTATATGTTTAATATATAGAAAATAATGGTAGGTGTGAGACTGACAAGCATGCTTCATTAAATATGTATTAATAATATATTATCCCTACCTAGATGTTTGTAATCCTGGCGCTGATATACCCTGTATATGTTTAATATATAGAAAATAATGGTAGGTGTGAGACTGACAAGCATGCTTCATTAAATATGTATTAATAATATATTATAATATAATATATTATTATAATATATATTAATAATTATTAAATATCTCAATTTCGGGAACATTGGGTTCCGTAAGTTCACTGTTATAGATATTTGGTCCAGACTAATCATTTGCAAAGGTCGGGCTGACTATTCAGATAATGTTTAGATTGGTTGTGATAAAATCACATGTCAGCCAATCATGTAATATCTAATGGGTTAGTCGAAACTGTTTAGCCATTAATTTTATGGGAAAATTTCCTTAGAAATTGAAATATATGTACAATCGAATGAAATCGATAATAATGGTATAAAATGTATAAATATAGTTATTTCTATACTTACTGTAATAGCACAAAACATTTTAAAATATATTGATTTTCGAAACACAAAATACTTTTTCTGAACGTAACTCCTTATCGGGTCTCGAATCAAATATACCATATGAAAACTAATTTTATTTTATTACTATATAGAAAATTATAACATCGCTATGTTATTTTGGCGTGTTTAAAGATACGGTTCCTCGTATTTTTTCCCCGCCTCAATTTTAATCGGGGTGGGTAAAGACGCAGAGATATGCAATAAATGTCATTTTTCCCGCGGGTTAAACCCATGCTTTTCTGTTACTAGAAAATTTGCCTGGCAAAAACAAGGTGTCCACGTGTTATACCTTTATCGTACGAATCATTAATTCAGCAACTAATCTATTCATTATATATAGCTCAATAACTAATATATTCCCATTATATATAACTCAGTATCTAGTCTATTCATTATATATATTTCAGTAACTAAGTGATCATTATGTATTAGTAACTAATCGATTCATTATATATAGTTCAGTAACTAATCATTCATTATATATAGTTCAGTAATAATCGATTCCACAGGCTGCCGTTTGTTATTGACCTTGGCTACGTTTAATGGACGATCCCTTGCTTCTGAAGCAAAACTTCAGGAATTGGAAGAGGAACTAGACAAGATCAAATGGGACATTGTAGGACTCAGTGAAGTTAGAAGAAAAGGTGAAGAGTTGGTGGAACTTAAAAGTGGACATTTGTTTTATTATAGAGGAACGGAAACTGGAAGAACAAGTGGTGTTGGCTTCTTAATCAACAAAAGAATTAAAGACTGTCTTCTGGAAGTTGAAAGTACATCAGATAGACAATGATAGAGCTTGTTGTTCCAACTTCCACTCCATGATACCAACTTCAAATAGTACAGGCATATGCACCAACATCAAGCCATACCGACGAAGAGGTTGAAGAATTTTATGAAGAAATCAAACAGCTACATACCAAGGGGAAACAACATATCAAGCTCATCATGGGGGATTTCAATGCAAGAATTGGACAACAGGAACAAGGAGAGACATCGGTTGGTAAATACGGATATGGGGAAAGGAATGAACGTGGCGATCAACTCATCGAATTTGCAGAAGCTGAAAATCTTAGCATCATGAATTCATTTTTTAAGAAGAAACCGCAAAGAAAATGGACATGGAAACACCCAAATGGGGGAACTAGTGAAATTGACTATATCCTGGCAAACAAGAAATCAATTATTGAAGATTGCAGTGTACTGAACAGATTTAATACTGGAAGTGATCATCGAATGGTGAGATGTAAAGTGCACTTAAATACTAAATTAGAACGACAGAAGCTCATTAGGAAACAAGTAAGTAAGAGGGTGGATTTAAAGAAATTAAAAGAAAATACCGAGGCATTCAAGTTGGAATTAAAAAATCGCTTTTCTGCACTGGAAGGACTTATTGAAGAAAGTGATATCTCAGAAGCAAATGAAAACATTGTTAAGACAATAGTTGAAACTGCTGGGGAAATTGGTGGTGTAACCTGTAAAAAGCACAATAGCAAATTATCTGAGAAGACGAAACAGCTCATGAAAAGGCGAAGAGATATGAAGGTGGACAATCAAAATACCAGTTCCAGGATTGAGTACATAGAACTTTGTAAAACTCTGCGCAAAAGCATGAAAGAAGACATAAGAAAATTCAACTGTGAGCTAGTAAGGAAAGCCATTGAAAATAACAAGAGCCTTAGGGTTGTTAAAGGAAGTTTATCTGTTGGGAAGAAACACATCATTGCATTAAAAGGAGAGGATGGCACCGTAACAAGAAATAGGGAAGAAATACTTAGAAGAGTTGAAGAATTCTACAGAAAGCTGTATGAAAGTAACAGTGGATTAAACGAAGACATTGAAATAGTCGAAGGAACAGCTCCTAAAATCTTAAAAGAAGAAGTTTCATTTGCAATAAAAAGTATGAAGAAAGGAAGAGCCCCTGGTGATGATGGTATTACATTAGATATCCTAAAAGAAGCTGGAGAATATGTAGAAGACATACTTGCAAAATTCTTTACCAAATGTCTTAACAGCGGTAACATACCAAACCAATGGGATTCTGCAACAGTAATTCTTTTGCATAAAAAAGGTGATAAAGAGGATTTGAAAAATTACCGACCAATTAGCTTGTTACCTGCTATTTATAAAATCTTCACAAAAGTGCTAACACATCGCCTGCAGAAAAAATTAGATGCAGCTCAACCAAGAGAACAAGCTGGATTTCGAAGTGGATTCAGTACAGTGGACCATATTCAAGTATTAAGAGAATTAATTGAAAGAACACATGAATATGAACTTCCATTGTGTGTGGCATTTATTGACTATGAGAAGGCCTTTGACTCTATTAAAACATCAGCAGTCATCAACTCTTTAAGATCAACAGACATTGAGGATGTGTACATTGACATGGTGAAACGTGTGTATAAAAATGCAAGTGCAAAATTTCGGTTACATAAAGATACCAAAACTATCAAAATTGGTAAAGGTGTGAGGCAGGGAGATACCATTTCTCCAAAACTTTTTACTTCAGCTTTACAGATGATTTTTCAGCAGATAAATTGGAATAACAAGGGAATAAAAATAAATGGTGAATATTTAAATCATTTGCGGTTTGCTGATGACATTGTTATTTTTTCAACGAACCCATTAGAACTCCAAGACATGGTACAGGAGCTCTCAACTAGAAGTAAAGAAGTTGGACTCAAGATGAACCTACAAAAAACTAAGATCATGTTCAATAATTTCGTAGAGGAAACAAAAATACAAGTTGACAACATTGAGCTAGAAATTGCTGATTCATATATTTACCTTGGCCAGCTGATTTCAATGGATGGCAACATTATGAAAGAACTCAACAGACGTATTAAACTTGGCTGGAGTGCATTTGGAAGAAACAGTTTTATCCTGAAGGGGAAATTGCCTTTGTGTCTAAAAAGAAAGGTCTTCAACCAGTGTGTATTGCCAGTCCTCTCTTATGGATCAGAGACATGGAGTCTAACAGTTGGAGCAATACGAAAGTTACAGACAACGCAAAGGAGCATGGAGAGGTGCATGCTTGGAATAACTAGGAGAGATCGAAAAAGAAACACTTGGGTGAGAGAGCAAACTAGAGTAGAGGACATCATTGTTAAAGTAAAAGGGCTGAAATGGCGATGGGCTGGGCATATTGCAAGAAGAACTGATCAACGATGGACAACAGAAATTCTGAACTGGATTCCAAGAGACCACCGAAGACCTAGAAAACGTCCTCAAACTAGATGGGTGGATGAAATAAGAAAACAGGTTGGGGTGACGTGGAAGCGAATTGCTCAGGATAGACTTGTGTGGAAAGCATTTGGAGAGACCTTCATCCAGCAGTGGATAGATAATGGTTGAATATGATGATGATGATGAACTAATCGATTCATTATATATAGTTCAGTAACTAATCGTTCAGTAATCTATTCGTTAATGCAGTAAATATTCATTAACTAATCTCTGACTAATCGCTATATATTAATAACCTGTTCATTAATTCAATATTCCTCTAATTCCAGTAATTCACTAATAATTATTTGCTAACTGAGGATTGAAGACGAAAATTCAGCAGACCACATTGGGGAACCCGGATTCGTTTCCAATGGCCAACTTTCCCAAATCGCTAAAGAAAATTGACTCCGGGGCAATTCCCAACATTAGATTAATAAAGGTATTCCAGAATTCCCTGCTACTTTTATTGGCGAGAAAAAATCTTACGTGTGGCCACTCTCATTTGAATTAATATTGTTAAATTTTCCTGTGATTTATATTGCGTAATCGTAGCAGAAAAAAAAAAGAAACGAAAATGCGGTCGCAGCATAAATGTGACTGTTAAAATGATAAAAGTTCAATTCTGAATTAACCTAGAATGCGCATAGTTAAAATATACGTATTATTTGATTTTATTATAACAGGAAACATGGGCTTGAGTTACGATAATAGAACCCAGAAAACTAATTTTGTGATTACAGATACGCGAACTGAATTTTACTTCGTCAAATCGAAAAGTATTTAAATTATACAGATTTAAATTTTGTGAAATTAATTTTCTCAACAACCACTTCTACATATCAAACCACTGAAACATATTACAAATCGGAATACCATTGCCCTTTCTACGGACACCACAATTACAACGAAAATGGTTGGTTGCTGACCATTAATGGTCCAACACGCGGAATTTAAATGGCCATATTTTATGACAAGGATCACATAAATAACACAAGTATGAAGATGAAACCTTTATAACTGTATTTTGGTGCAGCAGTTGGCAAGATGCTTCAATTATAAACAAGAGGTTAGAGTACATCAACACAGACAAGGTTTTTACCCTCTCCATCTTCGCCATAGAAACAGATAAAGCTCAGTGTGTGTGTTGAATCTTTCGTGGTCAGTTTTCAGTCATATCCATTGTAATTGTATTTGCCTGGAAAGGACAGTAGTATTCCAATTTATATTGCGGAGCGAAGAGCTCCACTTTAAGCTATGAAACATGAATTTTGAAAAATTGTTTTATTAGCAGGTTTCAATATTGAAACCCACTTATAAAAATAATTTTTGGTTTATCGTTCTGTTAACAATTAAAAGGGTAAAATAATGGTTTAAAACTAATTTAATTCTATAGTGCTCATGAATGTCCACAGGGCTTATCGAAATAAAGGTTTCTAACAATTCTTTAAAATTACCATGATTAGTGGAGGTTACATCTTTGTGATGACCATGAAATGCTAATTCTTGCTTCCCCAAGTAAAGAACAGCACGAATGGGCGGGCAATTGAATGAAACGTCCATTAAGCTGCATATTTTCGTTGAAGCGTTTAATATATATTGCCTAAAGTATTCTTTTAAAGCATCCTCGGTACCACTTAAATTTTTCTTTAGATTTGAAAAACATAATGTACAATCCACATGGTAAAAAAACCTTCATGTTTGTGAAGAGCACGGGTAACGTTACCAAAATCATTGAAACCACTCTTATTCCACACATTTGATTTAACACCAATGATTAAACATGGCATACAAAAAAGTTTATTTAAATAATAACTCCCACACAGCCATTCAAACTCCGAATACCACGAAATCTTAAAATGCCGATTATATACTTTGTCCTTTTTTGGAAACTTTAGTTAAATTTAACACAGGCATGGGCTTTTCCTTACTTAAAAATTCTTTTTTATCATCGTTATTCCAACTGGAGAATGGGGTTTCTAATAAAATACATACCTGGTCATTTAAGGGAAACGTTATATTGTAAAGGAACCTATTAGGTTTAACCTAAAGAATCAAGTAACGGAAATATTGATTTCCTAGGCGGTTTGAGAACTTGTAGCATAGTGCGCATATCTGAACTTTGGACCATATAAAAGATGGACACAGCAGTGTCCCCAGTTTAACGGCTGCTCTTCGAGCGGCTCCACATCACGTGATGTTAAACGTAATTCATTAGTCACGTGAGGAAAGTGGAAAGGACGTCTCATCCTTCCTAGCAAGCTCCTCGCTATTCTTCTAGTGTGTTAAAACGATCATGGTGCGGTACAGTGTAGCATATAATTGCAAGGAAAGGGGTGGGGAAGTAAGGCGGAATTTACTCATTTCACAGGCTTATTAATGTGTATATATCTTCTGTTCACACTGTTAATGATACGGTTCCCATTATCACACATAAACATTTCATTCACACATAAACACACACAAATTTCCAAGAAAGGCATCAGCTTTAACCCAATACCAGAAAATATGGAAGAAATAAGTCATTAAAATGTATAAAAAATAATATATAGCAATTATATAAAAAAATCGACATATTTTAAATATCGTACTTTTTTTAAATTATTGAAAATATATTTTTACTTTGTCAGTTGGTTTTAAAATATAGGTATTTATGATATAAAAGCATATTAAAAATTTCAGAACTCTAGTGCGCATAGATCTGAAGATAATCTCTGCGCAATATAGAAAAAGTGATTTTGAGAAAAAGAGTGTTCAAGTTGGAACTTGGTAACAAGGTAACATGTAATAGTTATTTTTATTTTATACAATAGTGCAAGAAGTAATTGAAGAATTTTGATGCGGTTTGTTTTAAAACACTGCCAAAAATCCATATTATTTTTTTAAATTAATAAATAAAAAATCGATTTTTTAAAGATTTAAAGGTCCTGTGTCCCCTTAATCACTGGCCGATCCTGAGGGTTGCTTTGGAAGCTCGGTCCTCCCAGAGCTGTCTTAAATGCAGATATCGGGTGTTTGGATTCAACAAATAAAAATCATTTAAAATTAATTCTTGTAGTGAATAAAAACGTGTTTTTAAATTTTATAATCGTTTATTAATAAATACTCCCTCTGTCCCAAAATATGTTATTCATTTAAAAAACCATTAACGATTAACGGAGGAAGTAAACATTTGAGTAAGGAACAAAGATTAATGTGTAACTGATGGACAAAAATTACTTTTAAATGTAGTCCTATTCCGTATTTTCGGACCAAAAAGAAATCAAATGTATACGAAATTTTCGGATGGAAAAAAAAAATCAAACTTATACCATATTTTCGAATAACAAATTGTTTAAATGTATACCATATTATAGGACAGAGGGAGAACTAAATTCTGAAATTTTAAAAATAGTTTTAAAGATTTTTTATTTCTTCACTTTTTCCTGTCATAAGAAGTGGCACACCCAAAATATACCCAAGGGGGACAGTGGTGCAAGGATTTTTTGGTGAAAAAAAAATGGCCAGGGGCCATATCAATTACGATTGGTTTTTTTTTTTTGTGCCCATTTATCATTATTAAATGACTAATGATTCTATATTTCAATTTGTTTATATAATTAAAAATAGTAGTAGATTTTGTTTATACAATTTTACAATGGCCAGAACCTTGTCTCCCACAAAAAATCACCGGTTTAGTAATAGATTGAAACCAACCCTATTGTGCAAAACTTTCTTATGCTTGCCTTCTGTTCATTACTGATGACAATAATTATTGTTGTCATATTGATGTCAATAATAATTTCCATAGAAAACTTTCTTGCTTTTGTGACGTTTTAAAAACACATTGGTATTGTGAACTACATCCTTGTAATGGAGAAAAGTTCTATGTTGGCTGAACTTCTTCAATGGCATTTTCTTCCAATTATTAAATTCTTTTGAAACAAGTTGACCTGTGGCTTGTGTCGATCTTAAACCGACTTCATGGGGTGAAAAGAGAACACACAAAATTTTCTATAGGCACTGGCTTCTACCTTTGGGTATGCTAGATAGTTATGCTTACTCAATTCAGAAGAGCAGAACTTCCGACTGTGGTGAGATTTTCCTTGACTTTATACAGCACTTGTGACGGTCGTGGGAAAATTTCAATTTGCATATGGTTCCCAAAGATTTTTTAGCACTGTTATCCTATCTTCATCAGTGAGGTTAGATTTCTTGACATAATTAGAAATATCTGCAGTCAGAATTTCTATTTCAACTGTGTTTGATATTGTGTTTTGATCCATCTTTACCTCCTGGAAAGCATTTGAAGACAGCCCCTAGCCACTGCTGTTGCCTTACTCAACAGCAATCTCATCAATTAAGAAACAATTTGTATCAACGTTTCTCAGGCGTAGTAATGATAACGCCGATGTTATTTCATGGTTGGATGGCGAAGCGTTCGTAAAAGAAAAGAAAATATTTTCTCGCGTCCGGTGGGGCACTATCCCACGACCTTTTGTCTTTCGGGCAGATGCTCTCATCAACTGAATTACAGACGACAAGCATTTAATCTCTTACAAACGCATTTGCAGCATATTTTCGAAAACCGGTTATTTGGCGGTTAATGAAGTAGTAAATGGACTGCTAAATGACCGGTTAATGAAGTAGTAAATTAAATGCTTTTTAAACCAAATTGCGAAGACAGTTATTAAATTTATCGAAAAGGCCGTTGCAGCAAGTCGTGGATGATGCCCCACCAGACACAGAAGAAAAAATTCCATTTTTTTTTGCCGGTTTTTCTTTTCAGTCAGGGAAAAATCTCACCACAGTCAGAAGTTCTGCTCTTCTGAACTGAGTAAACATAACTTGCCTAAATGCAGAAGACAGTGCCTATAGAAATTTTGTGTGTTCTCTTTTCACCCCATGAAGTCAGTTTAAGATCGACACAAGCCACAGGTCAAATGTTTTCAAAAGAATTTAGTAATTGGAAGGCTTTGGAGAAGTTCAACTAACATAGAGCTTTTTCTATCATAAGGATTTGGTTCACAATGACAATGAGTTTTTAAACGTCACAAAAGGAAGGCAGCAGTAAAAGGAAGAAAGATCAAGCAGTGGACAGAAGGCAATTATAAGCAAGTTTTGTATGGTAGGGTTAATTTCAACCTATTACTAAAACAGTGATCTTTTGTGGAAAACAAAAGCTGGCCATTGTAAAATTGTATAAACAAAATCTACTACTATTTTTAATTATTTGAGTATCTTGCACTGTCAAATTAGTAGCAATTTAATAATGACAAATGAGCACAAAAAAACAATCGTAGTTGATATGGAGACTGGCCCTTTATTTCCACCAAAAATTCCTTGCACCACTGGCCCCTCTTTAGGAATATTCTGGATGCGCCACTGTATACGACCAACGTTGCGCGCATGTGATAGGAATATTACTTTAAATGTCGAAAACATTATTGAAAAATTTTCGCGCATTCGCAGAGGTGGATTTTTGCCTTAATATATATTTTAATATATATTAAAAAATTATAAAGATGATGCTGCATACAAGTATTTCAAACATATCCTTTTGTTTCCTACGTGTTTTTATTGAACTTTAAAAATACACTGTTCAATATTGGCGCGGGCCCCAAACACATCTTAGATGTTTTGAAGCGTGTTTAGAGCGACATTTAGAACCCGAAACGTCTCTTGCTTTCGGATTTTTCTAAGTACTGTACTCAGAGGCTTATGAAAAAAAGATAGTGGCAAACTTAATACCCTCCTTTCTGTACTTAAGGAATCGATCCCCCCCAGACCCTTTTGCTGGATCCGCCCCTGCCCTTAAGAAACAAAAACACAACGAAATTATACTCTTCTACTGTTACCACTCAACGTGCCTCGAAATACTTCAGGGTAATTAAATAATTCTAACAGATATAACACTAAACTGTTTGTAGTTTGAATCAAAGTTGGATTCAGTCCTTTCATTTAAATTTTTTTTCTTTTACCAGTAACACACCCCACAGAAAATTTTTTACCTCTAGAAACCTCTGTGGTAATCAAAAATCTCAATTTTTATTTCTGATCAAGCCATACCTCTGTTTTGGTAATTTTTACCTTTTTCCCCATTCAAAACCTCTGGATTCAGAGGTAAAACCTCTGATCTGGCAATACTAGCTGGCATGATGATGCGACTAAAATCTCTCTTCTCCGACACTTACTTTCGCCGTAAACACTCCGTTTCCATGGTTACCAAGTGCGCAAAACATTTTCGTTTGGAAAAGAAGCTCTTTCGAACGACTTTCTATCGTCGCTTTATTTTGTCCTTTTTCTCGGCGGGCAACATTTCGTTGGTGCGTTTAACGCGTTTAAAGCGCTGACTTAAAAACGTAGCCTTCTGTTCCTGAATGTAATTCCAATTATATTAAAGGAATTAAATTAAAATTTTGAATTTTATTTTTCTAATCAAATTTTAAATTTGACAAAAAAATAAAAAGGATTTGGAATTTAAATTAAAAAAAAACTGTTTGACCCCCGCAATTCTTTTAGGTGAAGTGGCGCTTCACTCGCGTCAACCGACGGGCCGCCACTGATATCTCCGCCTTAAAATTGATACTTATATCTAAATTTAGAGTTTAAGACTCGTTCTGTAAGAAGGCGTAATTGAACCATAAACAAGAACGAACAACAGAGAAAAAAGACTGAAAAAATTACTTCATCTACCACAAATAATAGACACATTCGTTCTTGAAGAGATGGGTGGAATATGTTTATGGCAAGGCAGAACTAAAACTGTCTACAGATATACAACTTCCGGACAAATCGGAGAATACGATCTCAAAAGAGATCCTAAGACACACATGTAATGATTATTAAGGACGGGAACCGAAATACGATAGGAAAACTAACCCACAAAGTAGGGGAATAGAGGAGTCTTATTCCGAAACCAGAATACTTGAGACTAATGAGGAAAAACAATTGTTTGAACTTAGGAAAATAGTTGTGACATTATATTTGGGAGTTTATATTAATAGAAGGATACGTTAGGTTTACTATGTTCTTTAACATATATGGAGTTGAATCGTTAAAAAGAGAGAGCTATATTTATAAAATTAACTTTGAGTAAAGTAAATTTTTTTAAATTAAAATCCATTTAATCTATTCAAAACCCACAACATCTATTTAAAATCCACAACACATTGATAGGGTATGAATTTTGAAATTAAACATGGGGGAAAAACGTTTGATCTGTAAATTTCTATATTTTATAAAATAAAACGCCAAATTTCAGACGATATTAATTTTTCCCGTTAATTACGCTTATCGTAAATTTTTTTTCGTAACATACGAAACAAAGTACACGAAATAATACATATTTTGTTCAGATCTTTTCAAGCTGGCTTCTAACGTAATATAATAACATGCTATTAGTTATAGTATATATTCCTGATTCGTTAAGTTTAATCCTTAGGTTCATAAGCTACAATTTTTACACTAATGCATAACCCGGGTCAAATTGACCCGAAAAATGAAATTGAGGATTTTTTGATAATTTCTGCTTACAACAACCCACATTTTATATTTTTATTGTTTTTAGATTACTTACAACAAAACTATCTCTATAAATAATGAAACACGTACAGTCAAACCCTGTTATACCGTTCCTGTAAATAACGTCAAACCTCCTTAATTTCACAAATTTTAGTAAAAAGGTCTTCTAATAGACATTATTAGCAGAAGTTTAGTGGAGGGAAGGGCCGTCCTCAGCCAGTGCGGTACCGGGGCCGATATATTTCGGGGCCCACACATATACGATTAAGAAAACAAAACCAAAAAAACAAATGGAATAATGTATGACCACTAGATGGCACGAAATGCGAGATCTGAAGTAAAAATATTTTTGGGGAAATTTTCAATATTACAAAAATAAAAAATTCGAGCATTACGCTTCGCGGGGCCCCACTCGCCCTTGCTTAAGGGCGGCCGTGGTGGAGGGCAATAGTGGAATACCTGCTTTGATTTGGATGCACTGCGCATGTTTTTAAAATTTTAATGTTTTAATTTAGGACGTATACCCTCTTATTTTTACGAGATATATACATATATACAAGGTGTCTCAGCGGCTGGGTTACAAACTTCTAGGGTAGGGTACACCTAGACGACTCGGGATCACATAGCAATGCTGGTCGCAAACCACTCACAGAGCTAGTTCTAAAACCTTCCAGCATACACAAATATTTACAAACAGTGCGTAAAAAGCGACAGATAAAACTCAGGTCCATTGCTTGAGTGTATAGATGACTAGGACATCCCATTCTGCTCTTCTCATGCACTTGTTGCAATTTGTGCATATTGTGGGCGGTTTTAGAACTAGCGCTGAGACCAGCATTGCTGAGTTTGAGTCATCTAGGTGTTCCCTGCCCCTCCTAGAAGTTTGTAAACCTGGTGCTGAGACACACTGTATGTATATATATATATTATAGCATTAACTAAAACTCTTACTGAAATTGACTTGTATGATAAAAGGCAAGACTTCAGATTTAAAGTGAATTTCCTCACAAACTGGGACTCCAATATATCTAAAAATGTCCAGAGAAATATTATCAATTCAAAATGTTCTTGCATCAACAGGGTATGTAGTAACAATGACCTTAAACTAAAAAACTTTCAGGCACTCGTGTGAAAATGCGTTTACAATAATTTTCCACATTACTTCACTAAGAATCTGGTTCATAATTTTGTTAAAAAATTTCCTTTATCCTAAACCCTCCACTTCATTTTCTATATGCCTTTAACTTTCTCAGTCGCTATTTCCACTATTATCATCTATTATATTCTAGCTCTTGTTGTTTTTTCACCACAAAAATACCATTGTATTTTTAAGTCCTAGGGGACAAAACGCCACTTTTCTGGCAGAAAGAGCCACAATGTTTTTGGTATTTTCTGCTACACACAAGATATGGCAAATCTGATTTCTTTTAATTACTTTCTTACTTATAACCCTTCAGTATTTTTTCTTAAATATTTCTTGTCATCTCTAGTTTGGTTTTTCTTACATTTTTATTTATTATACTAACAAGTTTATCTCTGTAATATAGGTAAGTGTTTTGATATCAGGTTCGAGAAATTTAGTAAGCTTTTTCTAGCTGTTGTTTGCATATTTATTGAGTTCTCTATGTTCAAAAACGTTTTTGTATTTAATATTGTTCAAATTATATTTCTGTATATATATTATTCATAGTTTGTTTTATTTGTGGTTATATATATTGTGCATATATTGTTTAATTATATATATATATATATATATATGTTTTGTGTATGTTTATGCATATGAGCATATATATGTCTTTATTTTGATTGCACACTTCTGGGTCTATTATGAGTGCAAAGAAACAATTTGTTTATTTTGAATATATAAGTTTATTTAAACTTAAACTTATATATTTTTACTAGTTAATAATTAAGTGTTTATCTTGAGTGTGACATATTCATGTAAAACTTTTTACAATTTTTGGTATAATTAATGAATTTTCTCACCCCATCATCTTTTCTATTCTTGTTAATTGAACCTTTACACTTTAATCACTTTCAATACCTCCATCTACTTGCTGTAAGTTTGCTTTTGGGCCACTTACAACAATTGAGATTTTTCTTAGTATTAATAAGAAGACCCTTCTAAATTGCTAAAACATTTTTAAATTAATTATATTCTGTATTTATACAATTAAGTATAAAAATTACGTAAAAAAACCTTTACTGATAATGAAATGAAACACACTATTTTTTTACACAATTTATTTTTATAATTAAAACGAATTTTCCTTGGTAAAGCCTCCCAAAAAGTTGAGCTTTTGAAAATTATTTCTATCAATTATATCTTAGTCTATAAAAATTTCCTGCAGTCAATAAAAATATTTAAAAAAATTAAATGTCCAATAACTGAAAGATCATTAAATGACTGCAACAAAGAATATTACTCACAGAAATACTTTTTTTAATCAAATGTATTACAAAAACCGGTTTCATGATTCCTCTTCCGCGGTTTTTACATTAGACTGATTAAGCACAAGGTGTGGGCGAAATAGTAATTAGTAGTTCTCCATCGACAAAGACGATTCATTTGCTTCACCAAACGGTGAAATATTTTGTTTCGTTTGAATTTAAACTCAGTTATCTTTCGTTTTATCTCCGCTGGCAATTACTAAACCGAAGCGACGCTTCAATTCACTACTAATTAGCGCCATGGTTTATTTTGTCGGATTTCCTGCAAAGCGCAAATTTTGTCCTGGAGGAACTTACTGCAAAGTTTAACGCATAATTCAGCACTCCAAATACGATTCCTAGCTATTATTCAATTGCAGAAATTAAATTTTAAAATCAACCAATTAGTCGAGCTGTTTCGTTCAGTTGAAAACACTTGCCTATACTGATCCAAACTCAGAGTTTTAGGATATGCGGCATAAGCATCCACAAATTACAATTCTGCAGATGTTGGGAAAGGCGATGAAGAAGGAAATCAATGACATGGATAAATGCATAATAAATCACGCGAGTATGTGCTGATGGAAATTTATTTCTCTGATAATTGGCTCATTATAAAATCAGGGAAATTCAAAAATAAGCATTAGGGTTGTTTACTAAAATATGCTAATATTGCAAATAGGAGATGCAATTCCTCTGATTTTTGATTTTGTACTTAAAAATCAAAAACAATATTTTAAGTTGTAGAAACAGGAGTGTTGGGGGTATTCGTTGAAAAATTTTATTTCAATGAATTTTTTCGTCATGAATTTGCGTTTTTCTATCTTCAATGTTTCTTAATAAATAATTTTATTTGTGTGTTTTATGGCGCCGCAACGAAAACAAGGGTCATGCCGCTACGTGACCTACAGTTATCCAAGGAATCCGAACCTCTTATGGCCTAGAGAACCAACCGCCATACTACTGTGAGTAGTTAGTCGGCATGCCGCCATTTTTAATGCCAGTTTTTAATGCATTTTTTAATTTAGAGTCAAATTTGAAATTACGGCGTAATAGACGAACGCGTTACCACTTCACTAACGCAGGGACCAAACAGAAGACGGCCTTAACCGGAATGAGTGTAAATCTATGAAGCATTTTTCGAAACCGCAGAATATCGTCTTTAAATAGGAGTAGTCGCAAATTAGAACATGCTACTGATAGAACTCTCTATACTCAACTGCATAATTATGCGAAATATAATGAAAATACAATCACGTTTTTGCAAAATGTTTAAGTGATCATTATGAACTAATATGATCGCAGGCACTGATTTAATTTAAAATTAAGCAATCATTTTTACCTACAATTACAAATTTTTATCTGCGAGGGTATAACATATTTTCAATAAAATGCTTAAACATTTTAAAAAATAAATCAATTTTGTCTCTCCTGCTGTGGCGATATATACAGGTTCATTTATACAAATTCAACAAAACTAGTTTAAAACTTTAATTTGTTCACGTATTACCCATTAAACTTTAGTAAAAAATTTTATCATACCACACGTTTCAATTGCATTATCACTAAATATTCATAATACTATAGGTTATCTTCATGGAAGCAAAGCATTGTTTGTAGGGCATAGTAACTCATCTAATAGAAAAATCTTGCAGATTTAAACTGTTATTTTACTATTATTGAAATTTTATTTCATATTGTTTTGTTCGTCCTATATCCTTCGCTAATTAGTTCAATAGTTTATCCTTTAGATTAGCCATGTTTTGAAGAGGGCTTAAGAGTAGATTGAAAGTTTGCCTTTTGTTCTAAGTTTTAAAGATTCAAGAATAATGAATTCGTGTAGAAAACTATATTTCCGATTCTCGTTAGAAGATAATATTGTCTTTCAAGAAACTGAAGACCATAGCTTTGTCTTGCAGCTGCACCAGTCACTACTCAAAGGTTATATTGACGTTTGGATTAGAAATTTGAGAAAGTATTATTAAAATTATGTAGGGCGTTGTTTTTGTCATTCAACTAATTATTTTATGTAATAAAAGGTAACATTTACGGAGACACCGCTATGTTGTCGTTTGGATTTTCATCTAGTTTGAAATTTGAAATTTTCACGCTATGTTAAGGATTATGCAATTATGAGTTTTCGAACTTCTCCCCGTATTTTAACTTCATTTAACAGGAATTAATTTTGGTGTTTGTGTTGAACAACGGGTTGATGAAAATTAAAGACTCGAAAAATCAGCATGCTATTAATGTTTTAAAAAAATTACGCTTGGGGGTTTACTGTTTGGAGTCCAAAACGTGCTGCTGCACCTCGGCTGTTCCAGATTGATTATATTAATGTAGTCTTTGATCTTTGGATTAAAGACATCAAGGGGATATTTGTTTTATTTTATGAAAACAAAAATTAAACATTTCTTTTTTAATAAATGTTTACATCTCTCACCTTCTCCCTACTGTTTATACATAACTCATTAATTACCCAACTGTATATACCGTGCCATATATCGCAATGGGCTATGCTAGGCTATGGACTAGGGTGACATAATTTTGTGTATTGAGTGATATAACAGAATCGATACCTCATGATATAATCAGATGTTTTGCCGAGAAGAAAGATAGACGTCATGCTTTCCATTTAAATACCAGTGTTCGATAGGCTTTTATTTTTTGATAAAATTAAAATTCATTTCAATAAAATTGAATTTGATTTATTATATACAAAAAGAAATAATACTTCAATATAAGTTAATATTGTTTATTTGTTATGTTTTAATTTATGAGTTTGGTTTTCAACACGTTCATTGTCAATACAAAAGTTTGTGGCGTTATTGAATGTCGTGATTTTTAGTTTCCTGTCACTGATTGAGGGGCGAACGGGTAGGAAGGAGTGTCAAAAGGAGACTTGGGGGCGGCAAAATGGTAAATCTGCCCATAGGTGCATATATACAGGCCTGCACAAAAGTTTAGACACAGAGGCAAATTATAAATAAAAGCGAGAATTTGCATTGAACTTCGCCGATATTGTATCTAAATAATCCTAGAACCAATAATAAATTGTGCAACTTAAAAGATTACCAAAAGTACTGAAACAAAATATCCCAACACCGTAATATTGGAATCTGCATGCCACAAATGTTTAGGCACATATGTCAGATTTATGCAAATTAACGGCGCGAAGTTCCCAAGTGATCGAAGGGGCGTTTCCCAGAGTTGTTATATAAGGCCTGAAATAATTTAGAATGCTTAGAACGATGCCGAAGTCAAAGCAATTTACGAATGACGAGATTTTGAAGATTTGGAGGCTGAAAACTAAAGGTAAATCTGTTACTCAAATTTCTGTTGCATTGAACCGTTCAAAGCGAG
Organism: Dysdera silvatica; assembly: GCA_006491805.2. Lineage (NCBI taxonomy): Eukaryota > Metazoa > Arthropoda > Arachnida > Araneae > Dysderidae > Dysdera > Dysdera silvatica. Next base: position 97,735,333 of record QLNU02015003.1, read on the forward strand.
GCATTTATCGAGTGTTATCCCGGGGTGATCAGTATCAACCAAAATCACGATCTGGGAGGCCTCGAGTGACCAGCATTCGGGATGATAGACAAATACGAAGATTGGCTTCAAATGAAAGCCTGTCTGCAAATCAAATAAAAAACACGTTAGCAATGCGAGTGTCAAGAGAAACCATACGTAGAAGGATTGTAGAATGCAGGCATTTGAGATATGCAAAAATGCGCCGCAAGCCCTGCTTGCAATTACATCATAAACAAGCACGACTACAATGGGCAAGGCAGCACATATCATACAGTGACGAATGGCTGCAGGTGTTATTTAGTGATGAAAAAAAGTGGAACTTAGATGGTCCCGATGGCCTTTCGCACTACTGGCACGATCTTCGAAAACGCCCCTTAAGTCGGTTCAGCAGACGTCAAGGAGGAGGTTCAGTCATGGTTTGGGGAGCCTTTAGCTTCAATGGACAGACTTCTTTGGCGTTTTTGAATGGAAAACAAGATTCCAAGGCATACCAGGCAACTCTTGAAAGTCACCTATTACCTTTTGGCGAACTTTTATGTGGACGAAACTGGGTTTTCCAACAAGATAATGCGTCCATCCACACATCCAGGTCAACAAAAGAATGGATGAGCGCTAAAAATATTACAGTTCTCGATTGGCCTGCTCTTAGTCCTGACTGTAATCCCATCGAAAATGTATGGGGCATACTAACGAATGTTGTGTATGCCAATGGAAAGCAATATCCGTCCGTTTTAGAACTTAAAAAGGCTATAGAAGAAGCGTGGTTTAATTTTGAACCAGAAACCTTTCAAAATCTTGTGCTTTCAATGAACGACCGCGTATTTAATCTAATACGAAGTAATGGTGGCTACATTGATTATTAAAATTGTTCATTTCCTTATGCAAGTGCTAAAATTTATGTTTGTGCCTAAACTTTTGTGCCACATATTTTACTTATTTTAAGTTATATATTGCAGCAAGTTCGCTACTGATGTGATTTCTGTTCTCAAATTTTTAATTTGCATATTACATGTGTTCATACTTCGTAATATTAAAGTTCCTACTTCTTCAGTTTTAATAGTATTTTGTTATACTCAAATTTGTGTTGTGTCTAAACTTTTGTGCAGGCCTGTATATATATATATATATATATATATAACAGATAAGTGTTAGTTTTAATACAAACTATGTATGAAATTATGAAAATTATTTATGATACATCAAACGAAGGAAGGATATCAAAATGCAAATGCAAATAATTTGAACATAATAAGGAAAACGAACAATTGAATAAATTAAGCGAAAAGCGAGCAAGTAGCAGCAGCAATTAGAAAGATATTATGCAATGAAATAAGATGTAAAGATAAGAAATAACATATATAAAACCACTGAACATGTGTCTTAAATAATATTAAATTATTAAATAGGGTGATATTTTTTCCTCTTGTTAGCCAACAAACCAGGAACTTCTCCGACTGTGCAATACAATTTGCATGTTTCGTATATTGCTATTCCCAAACCATTCACTGAATCCATGTTTACAAAAATGGAATTTTATGAATTGATCTAAAGTTTTTTGGAAAGGAACACGTAAGAAAATAAATATATTCAGGTTAATATGCTAGGTTAGCCTCCAAAATGTAAGACAAATTAACTACTATATAGTTTTATATTATTTCAGAATTTTTTATTGGGATGTTAAACTTTCATTCAAGGTTAGCAGAAAGGTTTCTGCGTCAATTCGTCGAGAGCACATTTCACCGTGAACACAATTTATTACGTCATACTTGTTATAATTTGCAATATATTTATTAGAGAGGTTTCTTTGCTTCTAAATACAGAAGAACTTCGGTAGTCTGGGCTTCCCTGAACAAAAATGAACTGCTATACTATTTTGTTTAATTATTTTTTTAAGTCCTTAATCGTTCATTGTTTAACTTGTAAATACATTATATAACTCCTGCCTTCCGAACTTCGCTTAACCGAAATGTCCGGATGTTCTATTTTGTTTAATTATTGTCTAAGAGGCACTCGCTCAACATTCTTCTTGTTTAGACAGTATAACCCCGGTCATCCGATAGCAAGTAAGTTTACTTTGGTTAAGCGAGGTTCAAATTATCGGGGTTAGTTGGTAGGTTGTGCTTTTATGGCGGATTACCAGGATTCTACTGTATTTACAACTAAAGCGTTGAACGAGTCCAGTCAAAAAAATAATTTCAGAAAATAGTATTGCAGGATATTTAGGTTAAGCGAAGTCCGCACGATCGAAGTTCCACCGTATTTGCAAGCAAATAAACCCCAAATAAATAAATATATTGCAAATTATAATCTAAGTATTACGCGACGAATTGTGCGCAATCCCATCAGAAAGCGCATCCAAAAAATTCAAATTCTTAAGAGGACAAAATTAAATTAAATTTATAAATAGCAACGCAATCGCCTTGTAGCTGTGAGAAAGGTCAGCCACTAATTTTAAAATTTCCATAGATGTAAGACTACAACATCTTACTATATCGTCGCCCTCGTCATAACCGATTTTCCCTGCTTTTTATGGATTTTGGAGTGGAGGGAAGTTTCCCTAATTTCCACCGTGGATCTGATATAGATTAAAATCAGAGCCCTTTTTTGATCTATTTAAACTTTGATCCTTTAAACCCATCTAAGGTGAGCTTCCGCATTACGATATACTTACAGCATCCAAAATTCGTAGCAAACCGCACAAAGCGCGAACTTTTAAAAAATAGGCAATTTTTGCTTTGTTCGGTTAAATTTTAGTATATTACTTGGAGTTACGTTATTACAGTAATTGTTGTCTTAAGAATATAAAGCAAACGTGCTTTAACAAAATTATCTAAGTTAAAATGTTTCATTTTAGTTTTATAGACCGGATGTTATAGAATTTATTTTGCGAAAATTTAATAAGTAATGTTGAAGTTAATATAAAGAAAACAATACCGACTTTTTTATATTATATTAGTTTGACCAACAAGTATAAATTTATCCTGTGTACGTGTACCTCCACGGACATACATCCGCTATAACCGTTTTTTTTTATTACGTATTAGTATAACATTATACACATAAAATTCATGTATATTTAGAAAAGAGCAGAAATCATTTTTGAAAGCAATATTTCACTTTCAAGATGAAAGTAGAGAATTTTATTTTTGACATACAATTATCAAAGACACCTTATATTGTCGTTTTATTTTATTATGAAATAATATTTTTAAGGTAGATTAAAAATTTCGTAAAAATAAATTTTATCCAACATCCAAAAATCTATTCGATCTATACTTGCATCGGAGTAGATGATCCCACTTGCATATGTATGATGTTGAAATTTCAATAAGGCTGAGTTTATTTCATCTTGGAAATTTAGCGGCTTTAGGAGCTTCCAGAAATATTTCTTGCACATTTGTCGGCCAAATAAGCATCGATATTTGCTTTAAGATAAAAATGTGAATATTAAATTTTCTTATTATAAGAATGTTAGTTTCCTCTCGTGAAAATTTGAAAAATGAGTGCGAACAAAAATAAAAGATTTTAATGTTGTGATGAACGATTTCTTTAATCTTTTGATTAATGGATTATGATTAGGGAAGTCGAATTGATATGAAGTGATGAAAGTGCGTTCTCTACTACAGAGTGTATTTTTTTCCTTAAATTGTTTTGTTTTTGTTTCTTGCCAAAAAATGCTTTTCCAAAATGTAAAGAGCGCTTTAAAAAATTCCACATCGTGCAGAATTTAATGCGAAAATGGGAGTTAATAAATTAATGATAATTTGGCGTTTATATTTCATAATTTATTTTTAGACGAGTCTCGGATGGTAAGGAATAATAAAGCAAGAAATCAAATATCCTTCTTTTCACCAATTTTTGGACTGATTGTTTTCTTACTCTTCCCCACATTAAACATTTTAGTCGAGTTTCGGCTGGTAAGGCGTAATAAGGCCAGGAATCAAATATATTTCCTTTTGCCGGTTTTTAGACTTTGTTTTCTTACACTTCCGCACATTAAATGTTTCGTATAATGAGATTTCTAAGCTTAAGTTCATCGTTTAATAACCGTATTTTTAAAATTTTTGAAACGGAATGGCGATAGGAAGATCGACATTTCAAACCATTTTCGTATGTTTTTTAGTAGATACTTGCTGGTAAAATAAATTAAATTATACCATTCATCTGAGACTAAAATACTTATGGACGATTAACATCCGAAAGCATACCTGTCCAATCCCTATCGAGTTTTGCAAAAATATTTGAAAAGCATTTAATCTACTTGTAAGGACTTTAAAACCTTTGTGTTACTCCACTTCAACGCCCAAGGGCCATTCTATAAAAACTTAAATGAAGCGTTAATATTAATAACTATATTGTAATATTTATAATATGGTATACAGAAATCGGATATTCATCCGTTTCTCATGGGGAATACAGCTTCGGCTACTAACCTTCCCAAAGTCTGGCCTGGGCGAAGTTAGAACCAGTAGCGTAAATTCCAAGACCTCTAGCTAATTTAGGAACACAAAGTCTTTCTTTCTAACAATTTTTCGTAGTAACTTTTTTCTTTTTATACACAGAATTTAGCTATTTGCAGTCATCCCCCGAGTTACGTAAGCCATTGCTTTCCGCAAACCTTCACGTAACTTGAATTTTACGTAAGTCGAATTTGTAAATTGCTGAAGTGTAACTTCGTAAGAAACGGCAATATTGATTATTATTATTATCTATATATTTTATATTATTTTGATTTACTTAAATATAACTTTATTCTTTACGATCGTATTTGCTGCAAAATAAATCGTTTTATATTCCAAGCAGACTAAGTCTCAACTTTATATTTTAAATATTTAAAAAATAAGATTCTCAAAATTTGACGTTGAGGAAAATAAAATTTAATCGTCATTATACGTTCTTGCTTCACATTATATAATACGTTGAATTTCTCTTTCCACAATCCAAATGGAGAAAGCTGGCGCAGAAATTAAACATAACCTTTAAATTACACGAACGAAACAAGTAAATATATCCCAACCGGATTTCATCTTACAGTAAGTTCCGTGGTAAACATAGGCGGAGAATTACGTAGAGCTGTAAGGCTTTTACCTACACAATAATTTAAAATAAATTACAATTTTGCATATATAAAAGTATAAATTTCAATGGTATTTTACCACTAACATTGTAAACACAAATCCAACTGGGATATTTGAACTTAAAATTATAGAAATAAGCTATAGAGAGCACTTCATACTCCCGGAAAGTCTCATCGCGGTAATGACTTAATAGAGTGTATACAAATATTGATCTTAATGTAGCGCGGCAATTAAGATTAGGAACTACGACGTCGACTGTAGCTCTGTGAGCTTTGGAGCAACTGATAGGCACTTCGAAATAACGATAATATAAATGCTACGTAGCTAAAGCTATTTTCCGTGCTGTTTAATGTTCTAGAGGACAAGATGAAAACTGGAAATTAGTTTAACCTGCGTTTGTTCGCATTCATAACTACTTCCGAGGAATTTCCTTATTGATGGAGTTGTCATCGTTTTCCGAACTGAAGTTATTGGACCATTAGGCTACTAGCATTGTTTTTCCACACTATGTGGACATTTACACGTTAGCAGACAAAACTGATTATTCTTAGAACAGTGTATGTGCTGATCAGACTCAAGAGCTTTCTTCGGAGCCGTCGTTAAAGTTAAGTACTTTTAAATTATTTTCGTGTAACTAATTTTAGCCTTTCGGTACTAATTAGTTATTAATGGTAATTGAATATGGACGTTGATTAATTGAAAGATACTAATAGCAGTTTAAGGTGTGCTATAGTATTTATTGTTGTCAAAGAGTTCAAATAATTGCTAGGTTGTAATTTATTGATTGTTTATAATTTATTTAGTTCAACTAATATCACATTTGTTTGTAATTAATTGCGTTTAAATTGTTACTGTTATTGTTTAGCGAGTACGCATTAAATTGAAATAAAATTGTAGTACTGTAAAAGTGTGCTGAACCTAGGTGTAGTCTAAATTAAATTTCAGATATTTAAAGGCCTAGTACGAAAAATAAAATTGATTTGATTGGGTACCAGAAGTGATCGTAAGATTATAATGATGTCCTCGTGTTTCGAATATCAGTGATAGGCTGTTAAGCCCAGGTTAGGAAATTTTAAAGAATATTTAAAATTCTTGCTTATATATATTCAGTTACTTATCTGTTTGAAGTTCTAAGTGTATTTACAATTGTTTTATTGCCTATGCTAAATGGGAAGCTGCGCTACTGACTTTGGGTTCATCGTAAAACAGATGCTGGATTAACTTTAAGTTATTCTAAAAAGAACCATTGGCTTGTGTAAATACTTTGGAATACTGAATAAATACATTAATATGTCAAAGGATATTCGGTTTTTGGTCTTATCGTGTTTGCACTTAATATTTGATAATATTCAAGTGATGATTTAGAGATTAACTTGAATTCTCTTTCGAGGATGAAAAACATTACAAAATGTATATATATAAAGTATACATGTATACAATATGTTTTTCCCTCTATCAATGATTTTGAAAGTTCTATTTTGTTGCAGGTGAGCTTCTGCAAAAAACGGAAAATATTTCTTTGTTAATGATTTAGCAATCTTCTAAAAGGGTGAGAAATTCGCTGTACTGTATAATTTATTAACCTCCGGAACTATGCATGAAGGGTAAGCTATTTGTTACCGGAGCCCTATACTTACCACCTTTTATTCCCTAACCGTAGGAGGATAAATTTTTTTTTTTTCTTGTTGCTGGTGTTTTGAAACTAAGTTACAATTTTCCGAAGTAACTTCTTCGAGAATGAACACACGCCTTCGTAGGAAGGAATAAAAACGCTAAACTCAAGGTTCGGTAGCCTAACTAGTCGAGATATTTCTGAAATATAATGAAAACTCACAGGTCTGCGTTGCTAAAACGTAGGCTGAATTTTGAAACCAACAATATATTTTTAAAAGCAATTTTAAAAATATAAACTCCTTAAAAATTTCGAAAACTTTGAGACAAATTTAATATCATAAAACTATTTTCGCATGCTGGCTAGATCTTCAGTGCTTTTAAGCAAGCTTTTTGGTAAGAATTATTGCCAAGTTACGTTGAAAGAAAGGGACAAACTTCTGGTATATTTTAAATTAACAGTATCCGTAACATCTACACGATGTTCACAAGGTATTCAGCACTTAAGGTAGTTAAGCAAGTACCACCAAGGCACCTGAAGGTAGTGATACCAATTTTCCATTTGTGGAAGCAGGATCACACACACATCTATAGAGATTGTGAATTCAATATTCCCCTATAATCTTAATTTCTCACCGAAATTTTAATTAGGTTGTATAAAATTTATTCTGATTCTATTCAGTATTACACTTCCGTAAGACGAATAAACACATTTACCATAAGCCAAATGCACTTGTTTCCATAAATTAAGCAACAAATGGAAAAAACGTGATAATTTGGCCAAATGTAGTTCAGAATTCACGGAATTTGCATATGTTACTGGCAAAGGCATGTAGCATCGATATACAGGATGCAAACGAGTGGCGCTGGTGTTGATTTATGCAAATGCGAAAAAGCTTAAAACTAGCTGTTTTGCAGTGAGTCGCCAATTAATGTGCGATAGTGAATGAAAAGATTTCGAGATAGCCAATTTGTAAAAATGATGTCGAAACGTCATTTACCAGTGGAATTACATTACGCAGCTATACGCAGACTTGAAGCTGGCCAACGGTAGACGGACGTTGCAAGATGGCTGAACATCGACAATTCTGTGATCAGCAGAATGTGGCAGCAGTTCCGAACCAGGAATTCAGCCTCCCGAAGATACAGCGAAGGTAGGCCAAGGGTTACGACCTCCTCAGATGACCGATACTTACGGCTTTCTGCAAGGCGAAACAGGACTGCTACTCTGACTCATCTCAGATCTGGGCTTGCTGCAGCTACAGGAAGGACTGTATCAGCTTCGACTGTACGCAGAAGGCTACATGAAGAAGGACTGTACGCTAGGCGACCAGTATTATACATGCTCTTAACTTCTCGCCACAGGAGGGGGAGGTATGAATTGGGCATGTACGCATGAGAACTGGACTCGAAATCAGTGGAGGTCCGTACTTTTCACGGATGAGCCGAGATTTGCTTTGCAGAGTGATTCTCGATGAATTTTCATCTGGAGAGAGGCTGGTACTCGATATCAGCCCTCTCTTATGCAGGAAAGGGACACATATGGTGGAGGTACTGTGCTTGTATAGGGAGGCATAGCTTTAGGCGGACGTACTGACCTCTATGTGTTGCCAAATGCAAATCTTAAGGCTCAGAGGTATAGAGACGAGATCATGGACCCCGTTGTTCAACGGTATGCGGCCGCTATTGGCGATACATTTGTACTGCAGTCAGATAATGCCCGCCCTCACACAGCTCGTCTCGTGCAGCTGTAAATTGAAGAAGAGACTATAATCGAAATGCAATGGCTAGCACGCTCTCCCTATCTGAATCCCATAGAGAATGTTTGGGATGCTCTCGGGAGGCATGTTGCTGGCCTCAACCCCGCTTTCCGAAACCTACAGGGACTTAGTATTGCTTTGCGCGAACAATGGGCATTGCTACCCACGGAGTTCATAGACAACATCATTAGCAGCATGGAACAACGCTGTCGGGCCTGTATTACTGTTTGAGGTAACCACATTTTGTATTGAGATACTTTTTACTATTTCATTGTGACACCTGTATTTCTGACTTTTTTTTATTTGTATAGCTTATACAAAATGTAAATGCTTTGTATCACATGTTCTTACATTTTTTAGTTACATATGGTATGATAAAGATTTTCACCAAATTTCATCCAAATTGGTTGTATATTTTATGAGTTATCACGTTTTTTCCATTTGTTGCTTAATTTATGGAAACCGGTGTACAACACAAAATTTGAAATGAAATGTTTCTTCGTTTATGTCTTATGTCTTCGTTAAGGTTTCTTATTTATGTCCAGAAATACATTTAAATGCAGTCAACAGACCGTATTCAAATATATTTCTGTAAATTTAAAACCATTAACTAGAAAATTTATATTGGAAAGTTTAAATGGAAAGGAATTTGTACCTGGTTTGCATAATTGTTGATGAATGATTTTGACATCGGATTTCCACCATGTTAAGGTACTCGGGAGGATTTGACGCATTTCTTCCTTTTATTAATATCAATACTTATTTCGGAGTAACTTTGTAAAAAAAAATTAGAGAGGCACAAAAACAAATTAATTCTTCTAATTATTCGAAGCCAGATGAATGCAGGAAGTAAAATTTCATTAACTGAGCCTCAAACTAAGGAACTAAGGAAGAAACCTGGAAGCAGAAAACAATAGAATGGGTGGATGACAAAAAGGCTTGAAGTAGGCTAAGCACGAAAGACATTATCCATGCCAGCAGAGACAGGAAAACATGATCCATCCTGGCCACCAATCTCCGAATTGAAGAAGGCACTTGATGAGGAGGACTCAAACGCCCATACAATAAATTGCTTTGTGCAGAAATTGTCGATTATGCTTCGAAATATTACATACAATATATTAAAATTTTAAATATTTTAAATGCTTAAACATTTTATATTGCAATGAGAACCAATTAGTACAAATATTTTAACGAAATGATAAAATTGCAGAATGGAAAACATTCAGTGGTTTATGTTCAGTTGTATTTTAATGTTGTTATCGCAATCTGTTCGCAGCATATGGTGTGTGGACAAATGTCTCTTTCAGGTTGGTCGTAAAGTACTTGATCCATAAACATTTTAATATGAATATAAAATATTTAGTGTATCTTTAAATAACATGCTAACAGTTTTAGTTGAAATTTTCTGTAAAACATTGATAAGGAATAATTTTCACCTAACGCAAATCGCTACTCTTAAAATTATTCAACTATGTTTATATTAAATAATTACGGATATGTATAAATGATATAATTAAAATGAAGAGGTAACCGTAATTTAATGATATATAATAATAATGGTACTTTATTCCTTATTTTATACCGCAGGAGACCATACAAACGATTTGCTTGGGAAATGGAAAGAGAGCAGTAGCGATGCTAGTAACGGGGCTCTCTTTCCGGTAGAAAAAGCAAGGGATTTCTCGTATTCAACAAGAAACAACAAAGATATTGATTCGCGCGTACAAATCCGCATTGTTATTAAGAGATTCACATTCGTTGGATTTATAATTTACAGAATTTATGAGAACAATCTTGAGGGCATAATAAATAAAACAAAATACTAAATTTCAGTGTTAAATTTCTTTTAAAAAATTAAATATTAAAAAAATTGGTGTTCATGATAAGATTCCATTGCCACAATTTTAAGTTCTTTCCGTTTATAGAATAACGAAAGAATTGAACTTCCCTAAATATCTTCTACAGATACTGCCTGATCTCAGTACATATAATAGTAGAAGGTCATGGGTTCAGGTCCCACCGAAGGCAGAAATATTTATTTTCTTTCGAACGTTTCACCATCTAATCACGCCATACCATCGGCGCTGGTATCACTACGCCAATAAACGTTGATTGATATTGTTGTTTGATTTAATCTGCGTAGTGTTCGATTTATATAAATACATACAATAGTTTTTCAAACTTGGGACTAAATCAATGGGTAAAAGTTTTAAACTCTTTTTTTTTTTCTCAATCCTGTTCTATGATTCACATAAAAGTACACGAGGAAAGAAATATGAACCAAACACTAGCTTTGATTACGGATTAGTAACGTTAAACGGTTACCAAAGTGCTCGAGTTCATTTTAAGGAAACAAAACGAATTCTTAACTTGATTTCAAAATCAGATTTGCTTGAAATAATATCCCTTTAAATTTTGCTTTCTCAAAGAGCAGCCTGAGTAACTTAGTAAACACATAGCTACTTGAAACCTAAATGTTTACTTCTATTTAGAAAATGAATTTTAATCTTTTGACTTAGACCGGTATTTCTTTCCAAAAGAGAGTATGCTAATATTTGGAGTTTAGTTTGCAATAGTCTACAGTAAGAGAATTATTGAATTATATTTTGTAAAATATATCTCACATTTTCCAAACGGGGTTAACTACCATTTTCACATTAGCTATTTCTGTATCCTTTTCATAGGTTGTGTGTTAATTTCTACCGTGTATTGTTTTAAAATTCGTGATAGCATGTGTAAGTATTTTAAAAGCTTTAATGAAGAATTTAAGATACGCTACCATTGATGTTCTTATTTTAATCTAAATTATTTTGTATTTCGGTTTCTTGATATTTCAGAGAATGATTTCCTGTGTTAAATTTATTTGGTCATAAATATTATTTTATATAATACAAATATAGACTTACGTAATACATAGAAATATAAACACATTAATACATATGTCTATAAACACATACATAAACACACACATTATTTTTAAAAATGTAAGAAAGTTATGTAAAATTGAAATGACAGGAAATTGACAGAAATAGAGATAGCAGAAACACAGTAAAAACATTAAAAATAAAAAATAAATAATAAAAATGAAGAGATATAACAGTAAATAAGCAAAAATTTCCACTACCAAAAAGTTTAACAACTTCATAGGAAACACAAAAATAGAGTAAGTTATTAAAAACAAACAATTCGATAAAAAAATAGTGAATTCCACGAACATAGCATAATAAATGGAAAATGAAAAAAGTGACACCACGTGTAGGAACTTTTTCAAGGGAGGCTCCAAGCACGTGGTCCTTCAGCAATGGAATGTTTCTGTATGGAAAATAGCTTAAGCTAAAAAAATTCCACGCCTCACGACATTTCAGGAGCAAAAAACGAGCCGAATTAAAACGAATAAAATTTATGAAAATGATAAAAAATTGGGGGATATACATTGGGATGCAGACGGAATAACGATACAGCGAACAAGGTGTGAACAGAATTAGTAAACGGAAGGGAGTAACAGCAGAGTTGCTAGCCTAAAGCTAAGGAAGCCAAAAGCGTTAGGAAAGCCTCCAAAATGGACAGATTTCAGAGCAATCTTTTTGTTTTTTGGAATCTATTAAAAAAATAAGCAATAAAACGTTCCGGTATTAGATTGCCTTTCAGTCTGCATTCGAGCAATTTAATAGCTTCTAAAACGCTTGAGTCTTCAAGGCAAATTCTGTGGGTTCTTTTTAATTGAGAAATAATAATATTGCGTTGAACTTTGATGCTTATATTAGATTCGAAACTTAACAACGTAATCACTTTTATCGGGAAATCCATTCCTTTTTCATATACGCAAGTCCTTGCATAGGATTCTTTATCCAGTTCAATATAGTGATCTAAAGAAAATAATTCCATTGTTTGTCTTTTTCAGTTTGAGATCTGTTGGATAGATGACATTGGCCCATTCATGGAAATCTAGACGGTTGAAAACAATGTCATCTATATATTTAAAGGCAATATTAATAAGCAAATGTGTCCATTTTCGTTCATGAAAGTGCAAAAAAAAATTAGTGGAGGAGCAACACATGGGGATCCCTTTCATTTGTTTGAAGAACTCAGCACCAATAAAAGGCACGTTGTCATGCAGAGAGTAGTTAAAGAAGTTAGTCCAGCGGCAGTTGCCAAGATTAATTACATCACTAGAATTCAAATATAAAAAGTCCCGAAGTTCATCCATATGGTCTAGCGGCAAACTTATAAACAGATGCTCAAAATCAAATGTATCTATATTCCATATGTTACAGGAGTTAATTCTAATTTAAAACTTCTCAGCGATTGTAGATATTGAAGGAATCCTTTTCCGATTTTCTCTTAGGTAGAATGCGCTTGAGGATACATTGAAATGCACCGACAGTAGATTTATTATAAGCCGAAGATCTGCAAGTAATAAATCTAAAGCCAACGGGCTTTTTATGAAATTTTACATTGATGAATAAGTACGGAAAATAGAAACGTTCAATAGGTAAATTCAACCTCTTGTATTGGGCAATAACACTTTTTTTAAATATGTTAATATCGCCGGGCAGTTTTTTGAAAGTGGAGTTGGAATGGTATTCAATAATAAGAGCTTCTTTGCAGAAATTTTTATACACGATTCTAAAGTTGTTGCTGGCTTTGGCAGAGATGATAAACTTACTCATGACCCTTTTAATCTGTTTCTTCAATCAAGAAGAGAGATTGTTCCCAATGTTCGAAATTGTATTAAAACCCTTGATTTTTCCATCTAACATAGAGGCAACTCCGTGCAACCACGCGCTGCAGCTTTCCACTGGGAACTGTATTTAAGAGCAACTTTTAGGGTAAATGTATGAATTTCTTCCCGGTAGCTCTTAATTAAAAATTCGCTAGGGAATTTTTTATTAGGGCGGTAATTGGCTCCTTTTTCCAAAAGATTACGGAAAGCGTCATTTCTGAAAATTCTAAGGTCACCTGCAATGATATGCCCGAATTCTTCATCGATGGAGCCTCTATAATCTTTTTTTCACGGAAGCAAACATCGCATTCGATGTCCAGATTTTTACTAAGCTGATTTTAATTACAAAGAGAGCTTTTGAGGGCTTTTTAATATTTAAATATAATTTGTATATTGCAAACGTCTTTCCGAGGGAAGGAGTAGTTGTTTTGGACAGGATATGATTGAAACCAATAAGATCAAAAAATTTATTTGGGAAGTTGATTACAATACTCTCTTGACCGCTGATCAAAGTTTGTTGTTGGAATATTTCTATTATTTCTAAGCTTAAATTTAACAAGATCCTTAAGCAACACTTCGAGCTGTATGTTTTTAAATCGAAAAGTCAAGTTTTCAAAAAAGTACTTATATTTTTTGTTTCTAAGGGAAAAAATAAAGTTTCTACATTCCCAGATGACATTGGAGGAGAAGAGTTTTTCATCGACGTATATGATCCAGAGGAGAAAATCCTGTAGACCAAAGCTGTAATGTTCTAATCTATCTCTGTTCCTCTTCTATCTTTTCCCCTTTGACAAGGTCTTGTGGTAGAAAAAATTTTGCAGATATTATAAATACACCGATTTTCCAACTTTCTGCTGAAGTTCTCGCCGTTGAAAAAGCTATTTAAACCATATGGGTAGATGGCGAAAAGAGCTGCAATAAAAATATTTTCTTGTTGTATCCTATCAATTTCATTTTCGCCGATCTTCAGGATTGTAATGCAGATGTTTTCAAAAGAATGCACTTGAAAATGTTGCAGTTCGAAGTCTTTCTATTCACAGGTTTTTCCGAAGTTTTTTGCATCGGAGCTGTGACCATTTATTCTGATGTTAAGTTGGTTCCCAGTCTGACCAATGTAACGAAGTCCACATTCCTTGCATTCAATGCAATATTAACTGTCACGTTGTTTGTTATCATGAACATAAGCAACTCTAATGATCTTATGGCACATGGTCTGTCGCACGCCGAAACAAACCCGACTCATGTGGGGGCCAGTTCGGCTAATAAGCTACCGTTACAACTGTTAATTAAAGAACTTTCTACTCATTACCAAAAGCTGCCTAAGTTTATACATTGTACCGATAAAAGGTGCGAAACCTGTGTCGTGGCCAATGTAGCCAAATAGGATATACAGGTTTTAAATTCTGCAAACAACGTGGCCGCGTATATTGCATTGAATGCAAGGAATGTGGACTTCGTTACACTGGTCAAGCTGGGAATCAACTTAACATCAGGATAAATGAACACTGATCAGATATTAAAAAACTTCAGAAAAACCTTCCCGAAGAAAGACTTTGAACTGCAACATTTTCAAGTGCGTTCTTTTGAAAACATCTGCATTACAATCCTAAAGATCTTCGAAAAGGAAATTGATAGGATACAACAAGAAAATTTTTTATTGCAGATCTTTTCACCATCTACTTATATGCTTTAAACAGCTTTTTTAACGGCGAGAGCTTCAGCAGCAAGTTGGAAAATCGGTGTATTTATAATATCAGCAAAACTTTTTCTACCGCAAAATTTTGCCATAGGGGAAAGCGGGAGAGAGGTTGATTAAAAAAGAACAGCTTTGGTCTACAGGAATTTCTCCTCTAGATCAAAGGCGTCGATGAAAAGCTCTTCTGCTTCAACGTAATCTGGGAATGTAGAAACTTTATTTTTCCCCCTTAGAAACAAAAAATTGTACTTTTTTGAAAACTTTACTTTTCGATTTAAAAACATGCAGCTCGAAGTGTTGCTTAAGGATCTTGTTAAGTTTAAGCTTAGCAATAATAGAAATATTCTAACAACCAGCTTTGATCAGCGGCCAAGAGAGTATTGTGTCATCAGCTTCCCAAACAAATTTTTTGATCATACTGGTTTCAATCATATCCTGTCTAAAAACAACTACTCCTTTTCTCTAAAAGGCGTTCGCAATATACAAATTATATTTAAATATGAAAAAGCACTCAGAAGCTCTCTTTGCATTTACAATCAGTTTAGCAAAAACCTGGACATCGAATGTGATGTTTGCCTTTGTAAAAAAAAAGGAATATAAAGACTTCATCGATAAAGAATTCGGGCATATCATTACAGGTGACCTTAGAATTTTCAGAAATGACGCTTTAAGTAATTTTTTGGAAAAAAAGAGCCAATTACCGCCCCAAGAAACAATTCAGTAGCGAATTTTTAATTAAGAGATTCCGGGAAGAAATTCATACATTTGTCCTAAAATTTGCTCTTAAATATAGTTGCCCACTGGAAAGCTTCAGTGAGTGGTTACATGAGGTCGCCTCTATGGTGGATGGAAAGATCAAGGGTTTTAATACAAATTCCAACGTTGGGATTCTTGAGAAGGAAATAGCCTTTCCTGTTAAGCATTTTTAACCAGGGAATAAAATTTTGTGAAACTCGTTTCACACTGGGGACAATTTTTTTTCTCAGTGATATTTAATTTCAATGATGAAAAATGTCGTCATTCGCATTTTGGTAGTCTTCCGGGCATGACGAAAAATGTCGTCATTCGCATTTTGGTAGTCTTCCGGGCATGACGAAAAATGTCGTCATACCCAGTTAACAGGTTAAGTTTATAACGGGTTTACTTTCGTTCATTTGTTGTACTTTTATGGCGCAAGGATAACAAGGGTCAATCTGCGCCAAATTAGGTGAGGTCGTACATACTGTGTCAAACCCCTTAACTATGCCTATGGAAAATAGAACAACTTAACTATTTAAAAAAAAAAAATTATCAAACAAAAGCTGGAAATATTAAACTCTTTAAAAGCAAAAATAAGTACTACTATACATCTCCTGTTTATAAATTAATAGTACTGTATAATTATTTAAAAATAATGTACATAATCCCTTACTTTAAAAATAGGAATAAGTAATTAACTTGCATGGATAAAACGTACTCCCTCTCAACCCCTTCATAAAAAATGATCAGAAAAAATGCTTTACTTATCAGTAAAAAAAAAAATTACTTAAGTTCACTGAATTCACCGTTCTCCCGTGACTTTTATTTATGCGGTTTTTTGTTGTGTATTAAACAAAATTAAATTTAGAAGAAATAAATATCAATCAAACTACTTCAATTTAATTATTATCTTGAAAACATTTTGTTCCTCCAATGCTAAGAATTACAAAAATCTGTTCCATAATTTCTCATCTACGTGCCCTTAATTAAACTAATTAAGTGCAGGGTGTGATCGAAAGTGTAATTAGTAGTTTTCCATCGACACAGACCATTCATCTGCTTCACAAAACGGGGAAACATTTTGTTTCGCTTGATTTTAAATCCTTCAGTTATGTCTTTTGTTTTCTCTCTTTTGCCAATTAGTTACTAAACCGACGCTGAGACTCACGACTAATCTGTTTCATGATTTATTTCACTATACCTTATGCAACGTGTAAATTTTAACCAAGGGGATTTTACTCCAAAGCTTTTACGCATAACTCAGCATTTCAAAACCGAGATCTAGCTTTTATTTGATTGCAGAAATGAAATTTTAATACCAACCAATTAGTCCGAAAAATTTTATTCAGCTTAAAATATTTGCATGTTCTAATTGGAGTCCAGGGTTGATAGACGAACGGCATAAACATTAAAAATATGAAGGGGTTGAGTGAAGAACTCAATGACATGCATAGCAATCGCCGCGAGCCGCGTTAGATCCTTTTAGAATTCCTCCCCTTTTTGTAGAGAATTATCAATCATTAAGAATGGGCTTTAAGATTCTTTACAAAAATGCTCTATTAATGCAGATTCAAAGAATTTGATTTTTGTGATATGTATAATTTCTGGTTTGTAATTACTGCATATGTTTTCAATTTACTAGTTAAGCTCCCTTCGGAAAATAAAGTTAAAATTTTCTTAAAATTCAGTCAACATTCAGCAGTTAATATAACTATATCTTCGGTAGAGTGGTTTAAGAGGAAAAATTAATGGAATACAAACATTAAACACGATAGGGTTTATTGCATAACCGTACGTGTACACAGTATCATTAACAGGGAGAAAACACCGGTATATTAATCAGAACTTATCATCAGCTATAGTGCTTAATGTAACCGTACATAACGTAGGTTAAATTCATCAATAATGACGTGAAGTCGGTCATCAAGTTATGCACAGTTGCTCTTCCTACATATTGGGAAAGAATCTTCTGGAGATACAATTTAACATAGCAACATTTAATAACTTACGTCGCAATTACGTACGTAAACACATTAAATAACTATTTATTTATTTAGCTATTAGTTTTCAGGGGAAAACCCTGCAGGAAGTAGGGGGAAAAAGCAAATAACATCTGCTTGACGAGCCTCCAACTTTCCAATGTGTATATATATAGTCCACAAATAAGAATTACTGGCAGTACAAATTTCTATAAAGTAAAAACAAACTAAAACTTAAAATTTAATTACTAATTTATAATAATTTTTAATACTTCAATTACTAAAAATAATTAACTACATTAAAACAACGCTGCCTATAAAGGTAAGTACATCACCTGAAGTCTCGCGTTTCCGCCTTAACAGTACTACTTCCGGTAGCCTAAGGTGCAGCGACAATCAAACACAATCGTACATAATCAAATTAAATACACTCCAAGGCTCCGTTCAAGCGGAAAGTAAACACTCTCAGCCACGCACGACACAAGCGGAAAATGGATCCCTACGACTATCATGAATATAAGTTCAATCTACACAAGTGATTTCTAAACTTCTTTCAGAGTAATTAAAGTAATGCATACAAGAGTCCAGTTTATCAAAGCAGTAAGGGTTTCATTTTAAAGCGATACATAGTCAATGAGGCATAGCTGACAACAGCAGGCGACACGAAGTCACCTTAACAATAACAAAAGCAACAGTGAAATACGCTTAGAGAAGCCGCTCGATGCTAGGGCAGCGAGTGGGCAATCTAGCTCTGGTTAATATAACAATTAAAAGAGCAACAATAAGCAAAGCTCTCGATGTGTTTTCACTTTTTATAGTTAACTAGTTAGTATGTATTACTGTAGTGTTCTTCGTGATTGGCCACTTAACTAGTATATGCCACTAGCATGGCTAATATTGAGACTTTCACGTCCTAGTTGGTATAGTGGGTCAAAAATAATCCGATAACCGCCCGTTATTTCCGTCCCTGAGGACGTTCAAAAAAACAAACAAATATGTCGTTAGATTTCGAATAGTGTCTTCTGCAAATAAGTATGCATCTCATTTGCATAAGAGGCCGTCTTCATATTTAATTGTTTATTATTTCCGAAAAATGAAAAAGCAATACCCATGTTTTATGTCATCATGAGCTTCCCCGTGTCAATATTATGATATACTTAAATTTTTGTGCAATTATGATCATAAATAAGGGAGATATTAAAGAGAAACCATTTGGGGTCCGTCCCCAAGTAGCCGAACGTAAAATGAAGGTCACGCATACTGCAGAATACATTTTCTATTTACGTAATACGGCATATTGAACACAGAAACTTCTTATTAAAGGCTTGTGGGGTTTAAAACCCATAAATGTTAGGGGCAGCGTCAGTGACGTAAATAAAGGGGCTTACGGGTCTGGACCTCATCTCCACAACCCGGTAATGTTGCATTAGAAATCGCTTTAAATGTTTTCCTTGGGATACAAACATTGTATACATCAAGGGTCTGCACGCTCCCTTCCAGAAAGACAGTTTATCTACGCCACTGGGCAGCAATTCTGCAATTCTAATATTTTTCTCCTTAGCAGTTTCAATCGGAAATTGATGAAGGGTCCCTAAAAAGCCTCAAAATGATGCAATTTTCAATATTGGTCTGTATTTAAACAAATACTAAAGGGAATGAAGTAAAAATTCACATACTAAGGTTTCTGAGACTGCTAAACAGATTGCCATTAAAACTTATCCACGTTTATGTTCATATTATTTTCAAATATGATTTTCATAATTAGTATTAAGTGTCCATTTAGAGATAAATGATGGTATACGTTTTGTGTGGGTTATTCAGTGCTACAACAATGCCACATGAATTCGTGCGATAGACTAATTATTTCGGAAAATATGAAAGAAAAACTACAGCACCAATTTAACATTAGGAGGTCGAAATTTCAAGCAGTCATAGCTCCACAACGGCTTAAGTAAAATATATAAATTTTATGTGAAATCTAGGTGTTTTGACCTGGAGAATCAGAATTCGTTGTCAAAAGTGGGTGTTACCCTTCAAAACAATCGAGTTGGTCCAAAATTTAATATGAAGACGGCCCCTTATGCAAATAAGACGCACATTTATTATGTTAATAATAAAAAACACTATTTCACGTATAATGGCATATTTGGCTTTTTGGTATATCCACAGGAACGGGAATAACGGACGGTGATTAGATTTTTTTTTTTGACACACTGTACAATTTCTTACTACCGCTATTTCATTAAGAATCTAGTCTGCTTAAGCCATTTGCTTGGT
The DNA here is from genome assembly GCA_006491805.2 of Dysdera silvatica. Taxonomy (NCBI): domain Eukaryota; kingdom Metazoa; phylum Arthropoda; class Arachnida; order Araneae; family Dysderidae; genus Dysdera; species Dysdera silvatica. Next base: position 97,755,219 of record QLNU02015003.1, read on the forward strand.
TTCACGAGGAACTAGCTTATTGTAACTACATTGTTATATGTTTTTCAGTTGAAAATCGTAAGTTCAGATTTTAAGTTCCACAATCTGATGTGACATGACGATACCTCGACAAATTTTAACCGTTCGGAATTATTTCATCATAAATTTGAGTTTTTTTTATGTAATCATCTTGAGGATTTGTTGATAACCGCTAATTGATATCAAAGCTATAAATAGGTCTTAATTAAATATTCAAATTACGAAAAATACTTAATATTTAAGAGATTTAATTTGGGATGATTATTGTAAAAACCAAGTTTTGGTTTCTTTCAATTCCTTTTAATGAAGGGTTTCTTTGGCGCAGTATGAACCCCATGGTATTGAAAATGTAAGATAAATTCTGAGTCGAACTCCGGGTTTGATTCTTAGCGATGATGCAGTGATGTTTTCATTCATATTCTTATTGATAAAAAAAATAGTTATCCTAAATATTTTTCGTGAAATATCAAATGTATTTATGTCGACCGCTACCCACAACCTCCCTTCACTTTTTTTAATTCCAGAGAGTTCTCTCTCTCTCTCTCTCTCTGATGATTAATTTCTTGCCGCCTATGTTAGGTTTGCATTCCGAAGTAAATCTTTTTAGGGGCACGTTATATCGTTGGACATGAATAGCTCATGAAGCTTCTTGTCAATTTGGTTATCACTAGCATGAATAGTTTGCTCATAGGGATTCTAAGAAGCAGGCTCTTACACTTGAGCTAAATGACAACGGTTTACTATGGTAAGAAGTTACTTTGCCGCGACTATATATATATATAAATAAATACAGCGAAAACGATGAGTATTTGATGTCGGTCGTTTCAGGGTTTATGATGGAACTCTGTCATTTTAATCATTTAGGTAAGGTACAATTATGTCATTTTTAACCACATTGATTGAAAGATTTCTGTTAGAAGTATATGTAATACATTGATTTCAAAACGGATGTGTAATCCAAAAATTTTGGAACTTCTAGGATCTATCACTTATGACTTCCGTGTCTTTTTGAGTTACATAATGCATAGAAAACCACGAAAACACCACACACGACATTTTGTCATTTTGAAGAATGCTTTATATTCACTTAGCCCAACATTTGCCAAAAATGAGGAATAAAATTTTGTTGAACGTTGTTGTCTTAATATTAACAGCCCAGTAATGCTTAGGTTAATTTTAAGCCATTGCAGTCAGCAAAACGCTTAGTGACGAAAAATACAGTTTGTTAAGAGATATAGTGATATTAAGGGGTTATGAAGTGTTTAGACATAATGATATTAAGGGGTTATGAAGTGTTTTAATATGAAAGGTAAGAGTTAGCTTATAAGTTTATATCCCCACGAGGTATTTTTTCGACTAAGGAAATTCCAGCTTGAATTTATTCTGTTACTGTCAATGAAACAGCAGCATAACATAGATTTAAACTAAAAGTAAAACGTATGCAGGCCACACGCTAATTGGATGTAATACAGACTTTATATCGCAAGAAATATTCGCGGCATAACTAACATTTTGTTTTTGTTTCTAGATAACATATCAGATTACGGAACAGCCAAAACTCGAAAGAACACTCTTTATTTTGTTCTTGAGTTCGTAAAGTAGTTAATGATGGAAAATATATAAAACTATTTTTCTCAAGCTTCCGTTAAAAGACAATGGCTTTCTAACAACAAAAAACAATAGCTTGATCTTACAAGAGAATCTGCCACATCCTGAAATATATCGATTATTTTATTATAAGTTTTCCGACAGTGAATTAAAATGCGGTATGGTGTCATCCTCTCAAAAATGAAGACATGACAGATAACACTGGGAGATAGCTTGTCTTCCTTTCGGTCTTCGGAGCTCAATTTTAAGGTTTTTACACACATATTAAGAATCGTGCGATTGCCAATTTTCGCATTTCGTTTGAATGTGCATTTAAATTTATTCTTAAGGAATCAATTACTGATTATTATGTTAGATAAAAATGAAATAAAATCAATTGGAGGGCATAGGTGTAGAGATATGTGGACCCGAGCCCTCCCCCCTATAATTTGAAATACATTCCAGTTTTACATATACTGTAATAAATAAATGCACATAATAATGTTCTTGCCCCCCCCCCCATTAATTTTGAGAACTGTACATTAATGCTGGAGAGAATAGCAAGTTGTTAAATATCATAAAATATTATCTTAAAGTATTATATAGAATTTTCGACCTCCCGATGCTATTTTCTTCCAAGGTATGTATATTGCACTTATTTTTCGAATTTTGTGCAATAATGTGATTTCTTTAGTTAGCCGAAAGTCCTTTAAAAATACGAAAGTAACGAAGTTAACATTGGCAGATCAACATACATTCAAAATCGCATAAATACACATCAACATAGCAACGAAATCCCATATATCTTTAAGACGAGACGTGTATTTCTCCGCCTAATTTTTATATTATGTTATCCATATTATGCAATTACAAATATTTCTATTTGAAACATGCATTCCTTTAAGCTGTGGTGCTGGGGAAGTTAGCTAAGGTTTCCTTGGAAAGCAAAGCTCATAAGCAGATAATTATTGAATGTATGGAAACAGAAATATCACGACTGAAGATTGCAAGGCTTTGCCTCCCGTGATGTGTGGGTTTGAGCCGCTTGTCGTTTTATGTTATGTTAGTGTAACTCTTTGGTAAAGGTAATGATGCTGGGAGTGATTAATGGCAGCAAAGGCAAACAATGGCTGGACACCACTAAAAGCGATTCTAAAATGTGTATCAGTCAGTTGAGGGATCCACTGCTTAAAAAAGCTGGGACTTTCGTTCGTAGGCTAGTCAAAAGTTTCTATTAAAAACCTTTAAAGATAGTTATGTAAAAATTAAATTCAAATCATTGAATGCACTCAGAGTAAATATTTGGCAATACCCTGACAAATTGGGGCTATTTTAGCACTTACTACTTACGGCGCATGCGCAGTAAATAAAAACAACCGCCGACGAATGAAGGAGGCTTGTTAAACATTGAGTAACGATCTGTGGTAAAAGTTCTAACCAAAGGCGGCGTAAATCCTAACAACATTTTGTCAAGATTGCACGTACACTATAGTAACGAATGTACGATTAAATTTACACTTTATTTATGGCATAATACATTTAAAATCGAAACGTATTTGCGATGCCAAACTCTGCGGACGACCTTCAACTTCTATCAAGAAAGGATTTATCAACCTTTTTTTGAGACTCAGATGTAAAAATATTCATTGATCGTTGGAAGAAATACGTATAAATTCAGAATACTATTTTAGCCAACTTAAAGGTCCAGTACCTAAAATTATGTGCCGAGAAAGATCAGGAAAGCTAAAACATGGTACCATTTTCCAACATGACAACGTTCGTTCCCATACGGCCAAACATACTGCGGAAATATTAAGGAAACTTGATTGAGATCTATTAGCGTCTATAGTCCTGACCCAACTCCATATGATTTATATGTTTAGGCACCTTTAGGATACTTTATGAATTTGAAAACTGTGCCCAAAATTGGTGTCAAGGAGCGGGGCAAACACAAAATTTTCTCAGGGATTTGGCGACCTTATAGAAAGATGGGACAAACGTATTGAAAAGGATGGTGGTTGCGTAGAAAAAAAAAGTAAGTTTATACTCCTTATAATTTGCTGTTTATTAACCCTTTCCTAGAACTTATTGATTCACCTTCGTATATAAAGTCTCCATGGGTCGGCCATGACTAAATGGATACATCATTACTATCACCCCCATTTATAAATTGCGTGAACTGTAAAAACGGGAAAAAAAATACAGCAAAAAGTGCTGTAATTAGCAAAAAAGGAGACACCCGTGATTACAGATTATTTTGCTGTTTATTTTCATAAAAATACACTAATAAATTTGGGAGCAGCTGTATTTTTCACACAAGACCAACAGCGCCCTCTGGGTGGAGCATTTCGTATCATCAATACTGAAGTGACAATAGATTGACTAAAATTTTAATCTATATGCCAGGACGCGAGTAGGGGGAAATAAGCGGTCCCACCACAACGCTTCGGAAGCGCAATAGAACGAATTCGGAACAAATAGAAAATTTGTAAGTTTTTCAGTGTCCACATAAACTTACCTGATTTGAAGTAAGATTTCTAAGGTTACCCAGAAGGCAGTGGTTATATCCACGGTCTATCTGTCCCCAATGCTGTTTAGGAACACCAACTGCGCATGCTTGCAGACTGCATGTTCAAACGTCCCGTTTGAGTAAGAGTAGTGCCGGAACAACTTTAGGTCTTTAGCTATTAATTTTGTGTGAAGGTGTGCCAGGCGTCTAAATAGAATCAGTTTGATACTTATGGCCGTCGATGTTTTTCATTGATTCAATAAAGCATCACCGTGCATGTTTGTGGGAGGAATAAAAAAATTGCTGATGATGTTTTACCAATTCCTTTGCTCTTCTTTCTATAATCATCTCCATGAACACACGTGTACCCTATATTGTATTAACGTAATTTCGGGACCGGTTTTCCTTGATCCGTTTTGGGCAGTGGCGAAACTATGAATATTTGGCCCTCTCCCACTCTCACGAGAAATATATATATAGCCCCCCCCCCTTCCCATACATTTAAATTTGGGCAGCTTGAACCCCGCTTCCTCACGCTCCACATTGCGGGCTTTTGCAGTATAGTAGTTTCGCCACTGGCTTTGGGTACAATTTACCTCTGACTGCCAATGTTTTGCTTTTCTCGATGGGCAAATCCACAAAATTTTGTTTCATATAAATTTTTATTCGTGAACGGAACTTTTTAAAAGAGGAAAATCTACCTCCAATTTTAGAAATTCAACTTTTTCTTCTGCCGTCATTATTTATTTACAGCATGTAACAACGTATGCGTAGTCCCAAGCATGAAACAAAGTGAACAGCAGGGTTGCCAGGTTGTTAATAGCCAATTCCTTAGAAAACTAACACAAAAATGGCATAATTGGGAGGTATAATTGCTAAATTTGCAACACCTGTAAGCAAGGGAAATGAGAATGTCGAAGTCTGTGAGCATGGGCACCTGGTGTTCCTGGATGGAACTGTCGACAGATTAACTGTGGATATAGCCACTGCCTATCCAGAATACTACAGATTTATTATGATATGGTTACGAGCATTTATTCTTATTTTTAAATCGGGACATATTTTGTAAGATGCTGAACAGACTCCGAGTAATTGTAATCATTGTAATCCGTGTTAAATTTTCGCGTAATCCCAGATGTCATGTTAATCAAGCTATTGATATTACGTAATTATAACTGAAATCGTAATCTCACTGAGTAATCACATGAAACGAATCGAATCGTAACAAATCGTTTAAAATCCGTTAAAATTACAATTACTCAGAGTGAGACCACGATTTCGGTTACAATTATGTAAATATCAATAGTTTGATTATCATGACATATGGGATTGCGCGAAAATGTAACAGACTATAATCAGATTACGGCACAATTACAATGATTACGTGTGATCATGTTTACGATTACTGGAAGTCTGATGCGGGACAAGAAAAGAACACTAGACATTTTAGTACTCTGTCAGGACATAGGGATAGAAAATTGGACTATCCTGCCAAAAGCGGTACATTTAGTAGCTATAATAATGACCCCACTCCGGCTAAAGAAAATCTAAGGCAATCCGCTTTGTTGCACTCAAAATGTGGTCACTTTATTTATAGGTCTATATCAAAATCATTGTAATATATTTATGTGAATTTATTTTTGCATATTTTTTATGCCTCATATTATTCTTTTATATATATTATACATTTCAGATATATTCTTGCATACATTGCAGTTTCTCTTCTACCTCACTACGTAGCTATGCATCCCACTTCTCTATTCATCGAAATGAACATAATGTAAAATTCCTACGTGTAGTGAATGGATGTGAACGTCTTTTTAAGAATTATAACAGTTTTAAATGTCATCTCTTACGTACTCATTCATCATCCACCAAGAAAGTCAAAAATGAAATTTCTTTGATTTGCAAATATTGCTGGCAAAGTTTCAGTAATTTACCTGCTTTTATAGTAGATTTAAAATTACACATTGAAGCCCATATTGACATAGAATGTCCATTTTCAATCTGCAGTTTTTCTTTTTAAAACCAATCTAGTTTTTCTAGTCACTTACACAGAAACCATAAAAATAAGTTGCCCAAGACATTGCAATTTGCAAATTCAACCTCATCTCTTTTATTAAACAGCGATCCTGTTTCGATGGATCATTTTTGTCGCGATGTTATATCGGATGGAAATAGTTATTCAGCAAAACAGTTAAGCTGTAGACTTGAAAATTTAAATGGGGCCGGTGAAAATATAAAGAAGAAAAATGTATATATGAATGATCCAGTATCAGAAACTTGTATTTAAAAAAACAGGAATTCGCATGGACTGTGTGATAAATATGGATATTCATTAAATATATAAACATGGATAAATATGGATGGCAGCCATCATTGTGTGATGAAACTAAAATTATGCAAGAGGCAATACGAATTGAATTAGTAGTATTGTATAAAGTTAACCCAAAAAAATTTAATCAGGAATTAATGTGTAAAACAATGTCTGAAACATTTCCATCTCAAAGAATAGGAATAAATCAGAAAAGTGAAATGTCGTCATTAACAGAAAGATGGCCTTGTATGTTTTCAAAACAGTGCTTTCTTAGTTATTTTAATGAGCTGGTCGGCATAAACTTAGAAAGAATTTTAGAAGATGCAATGAAGAATAAAGGTAAAAAAAGTTATTATGATAGTTTAAAAGTAAAAAGGTAAGATAAAAGATAAGTTTAAGAGATCCTAAAATCTTTGCCATCTGATGAAAATAAAGGAGAACATATTTCGGCCATGAACAAAATCAAAGATGTTGAAAGAGAAGACCTTGCTGTCCTACTAACCCTTCTCACTGACTATTTTGCAGAGGATTCTGAAAAAGTGTTCAAAACTGTAGGGGTAAGATGTTTGATCATTATATATTATTCTTCCTTGTAGATTCTACTACGCGCTGAGTTCAGTTGAATGGGCCCAACCTGAAGAAAACACAAATGTCTTTTTTTTTTTTGAGACGGCAGGATTGATCTTGCTTGAAATGATTTATTATGTAATGCTTGTATAAACAAAACTCAACCAGCCACAAATGTTTTTTTTTCCACTTTTAATTGAAGTTTTTTTTAAACGATTGTAATAAATGAGTATCAAGCACGATATCCACCAAAATTGCAGTAATCCAATTAAAAGTCATAAAAAAAAAGCTAGGTTGATGTCTTTTGTTTATTAGTCTTTTTTTTCTAAATTTAAGTCAGCTGTTATTGGACATTTTGGCTTCTTTTAAGAAAAAAAACTTTGAATAATTTTTATATGCTTTAATATATATACAGTGAAAATCGGTTATAACGACCTGCAAGGGACTGTGCAAATTCGGTCTTTATAACCGTTAGTCGTTATAAACGATATCTTTTTAAAATCATGGTAGCCTATAGCAATGCCCTGTAGAGTTTTATATATTATTTTGACAGCAAAAACTATTAAACTTTTTGGTTTCAAAATTAAATAAAAACATAATTATAATGAATTTAATTTCCGTTTATATTATGTTATAGCCAAACTAAGTACATAGTACTTTCTTAGTTTTTTAAATTGAAAAAATTGTAGAAAATACTACTAAAGTATATAATGTAGAAAACAAATGTAATGAATAGTATTTATTATATTATACTAATGACTTCCGAACAGTGCCGGTTTAAATGTTTTTTTTGGGCTCTACTCTAAAAAACAAATAGATTGAGCTCCTTAACGATATGACCCTCGTGATATTCAATTAATAAATCACTTTTGTTTTTAAGTTCACTATCTTTAATATTCAGGTTTAGCAGTAATAAAAATTTCTCAGACATTTGTAAATAAACAAGATTAGAATAACACTTAAATTTTGATAACTAACTTTAAATTTTAATAACTAACCCACGTGGTTCTGCTTTATGACTGTCAAGTCGCGTCGTTATATCCGATACGAATTTCCCTACTTAGAATCTACGTAGACTACAAAATCGCCGTCGTTATAGCAGGTTTCGTCGTTATAACCGATATATTTAGTATGGAGTAGAATAGCAAACCAAACTACTTGTAAAAATTCCGTCGTTATATGCGATTGGTCGTTATAAGCGATTTTCACTGTACGTTACAGAGAATATTCGAAATCTGGACAAAGCTAAGTTTATCCGGGTGATCCACAAATTATCTGGGCCGTCCGAACGAAGTCCGGATTTTGGAATTTTGCATGTATTTCAGGCTTTAATCAATTAAACCTAGGATTAACCAAGATTATTTGGATGAAGCTAAAAATCAAAGAAATGTTCTGTTTTTGCATTCAGTTTGAACAGTGCTTTTCTTGTTATAGTATGAATGTAAGAAAATGTGAATTAAAAAAAATAAATAAACATCATTGGAAAATATGCTTGGAGCAACCAGTTGTGGGTCCGCAGCCGTGTCTTTTGCTATGAGACGAATGAAGTTTCCGTTCAATTCTATGTCCTCTATTTGGAGAAACTTCATTCGTCCCATAGCAAAAGACGCGGCTACGGACCCACAACTGGTTTACCCGAACTAATTTTGGACTAGCAATTTGGCATCGATAGTTTTTCTAGCACGTGTGTCACATTAGTGTAACTAGGGTTCTGAAGAAGGAAGCCTAAACGCGCTTCCGAAATAGCTATAAACCATCGTATTTATTTTAACTGTGTTAATGTGTTTAATTTTATTTAAAAGTTTATACTGTTCAATTTAGTTTAGGTTACAACATCATCTCAAGTTATACAGAAAGTCTTGGATCTTCCTTGTACACATTGCCTCTTAGTTTGTGGTACGTCTAACTTATTTAAAAAGTTAAATTAATTTCATTTCCAGATTATTACGTTGTCATCTTCAGTGACTCCATTTAAATACTAAAACGTTGTTCCTCATTAATCATATTTAATATTAATTAGAATAATAAATTTAAAATGAATTTGGTTATGAACATGGATGGATGGAATACGTGATGGAATGGAGCACCAGCAGAAATGCTTTATCTCCCTACGTCTTGAAAAAAACATGAATTAAGAAAAAGTAATTTTAGCGTTTAAGCACGCTAGTCGTGAACGATTGGCCAACCGGAGATCTTTTATTGAGTTCTTTTCTAGTTATCTTTTTTTAGGGCATCTATTTTCCAAGGCACGAATCCGTTTTTCAAAGTCCATTTATCGTTCAGAAGTCAGTCCCAAGTTAAAAGGTCCGTTATCCGTTCTTGTTCTTCATTTTCTTCTTGGTAGAGGAGGCAATGGTGGTTCCTGGCATTTCCGCTCTCTTCCTTCTATCGGGCTAGACCCTAAGGTGTCCGCTATGATGGCAGCTATGTCTTCATCTTTAGTTTCTGCCCGTAAATCCTTGTCCGATGAGTCGCTTGCGTTTTCAATCGTTTTTTTCTTCATAAAGTTCGCTTTAGGTCTATCTTTACAGATGCTCATCTGTTTCTTTTTCTTCTTGGGGCTTACCAACTGCCTTGGCGAGGTCACTTGGACGGGGGACAGGGGCAGCGGTTTCCTTTGTGATGGGTTCTCTTTCTTTTGTAGGGTCCTGGTCAATCAGCCTTGGATTTAAGGTGTCCGCTATCCCGGCACAAAAAAGCAGCGCCTTTTGATCCCCTGGTAATGGATCTTAACGTAGGAAGGTCCGATGTGGATGACTTCAGGGATATCCTCTTTGATGAACACACTCAGCTTTTGGGTGCCGTTATAGCAGTGGGCAAATTCATTATTCCATTTTTCTTCAACTACGCTGGATGTTATCTCACCATACTTGCTGGTTTTATCAAATACCTATTTGTCCGGATATTAGTGACGAAAGTTTGGCACGCGGGTCCAAACTGCTTGATCATTGACAAGGTAATTATCCTTTCCAATCTTGATGCCTCTAAAAGTAAACTTGTCAACTAAATCGTGGTTGACCACAGTTGCACGGAATCTTGATAGCGTCAGCTGCTGCAAGCATTTTAATCCTTCTGGGTCTTTAATAACGTTAAATATCGCTTCAAATACGTCGGAGAAGTGTGGAGCATCCTTATCAAAGTTGATGATGACTGTTAGGTCTTACTTTTATACAGGTTCGGTCATGATCGAACAGGTGTGAACATGATCGCACAGGTTCGGTCGGACGAGATCGCAAACACGTTAGTTCTCCCCAAGGTCAGAACTTGGAATGTTATGAACATAATTTATCATGGAATTTTTTTTTTACAGTTATAAGTTTAAAGACAGATTAAAAAATTAATAAATAATCATCAGGTTTTAAGTAAAATGTGTACATGTTTTTGTACTTTTTGCTAGGTAATTTAAATGAATGGAAAATGCATTTATAACTACAAAAGATACTTTTGAAAATAACTTTTGCCATCACAATTCATAGGTTCCGCGGGAACTTTTTTGTATTATATAACAAATCTTGTTACTGAACAAAAAGTAACCGTCTGCTCGAGGCAGGGCTTGAAAATATTGTTACTAAAAAAAGGTTTAGTGGAACTTAAAAATTGTTATGTCAAAAATTGTTTTTAAATTTAATGTTGCCACACTTCGTGATTTAAACAGAAATCCATTCTACAAAAGCAATGTGGTTGGTAATTTGATTCTTGTATCAAGTTTTCATTTATTTAGATTATGAGTTCTTCATAATTTGTCATTTATAATACAATATGTTTTTGGTAATTTATTTTAATTAAATGGTCACTTAGGTTGTTTTTTACAATGGTTGGGTAGAGCGTAAAAAATACTGCACTTTGATACATACTATTAGGGAAGTACCGAATATTCGGTGTTAGGCCAAATTTGAATTCAGTACCCAACATATATGTCAATATTTTGTTTAATAGAGTATAGGTATATTGTTTAATAGAGTTTCGATTTCTACCCCCTCCACGTATCTTGTCTTTCTCATGTCTTTTCACTTAAAATTTCACTTTTAAGTTAAAAAAAAAGTTGCTTTTTTCACAAAATAGCAGTCATTTAGTGGCCACTGGACACACTGATAAATTTTATACATACGTATATAAATTTAGATCATTTTAAAGATCTTTTTATGGACTTTAATTCGATAGGCAACACATTCCAGTTTGAAATTTTTTTGTAAAAACATTTTCATTTTCAAAATTTTCAGTTTTGAAAATAGCAATTTTACAAATGGTATGTGTTATAAATATTAAATTAAAACCTTTAAAATTAGCTATATATGAGCCCGGTGTTATTATTGATTAAAAACAATATTTTTTTATAAATGGCGTGTGAAATTGGGTATTTTATTGCAGTTATTGAAAATCCGTGGGAAAAACAAAAAACAAAAAAAAAAAACGCTGAGCCAAAACATTTAAAAAAATTGGATTTTTACTTTCCTTCATAGGTACGTACTAACTATAAACCAAAAATCGTTGAAATCTTGAGAGGGTCAGAGTCCAGGATGCAAAATAAGGATTTTGTTTGGATTGAAATAGCAAACCGTTAATCATCAGAATTACATTTGAGTAACAATTTTGTATCTTAACTAGCCGTTTTATTCTTATTCCACAAGTTTTTAAAAAAATTTCCTACACGTATATTGCGTGTGTATGTGAAAAAAAAATTTTTTTTTATTGCAATATATTTTTTTGCGATTTTTAAAACTCACGTCTTAAAAGGCTATGCAAAATGGGAAATCTCGATTTGCGATGCGATACTGATTATTTTACACCCTCGTTGATTTGGCATGGATACTTACAATTTTCAAAATAACTGATGTACTTTTTTTATTTTTAGGCGTTTATTGAACGTAAATGCAAGTCGTGGAAGTAAATTGAAAAACCCAGTGAAGGATAGGATGATGCCACATATGTTATCTCTCTTAAATAACCCGTCTGATTATGAGTGGCTTTAAAATGTGTAACAAGTAAAGACATAATAAAATGTTTCTATGTTTTCTTGTAAGTTATAGCACGTCCACAGATTGATAATAAAGGTGAAAAGCACTGTATTTGGTGGAAACGTCCAAGAAAGCCATCAAGACTGATTTGTCACGCTTTAAAATGCCTTTTCTGGGCGTATGCACGTTTTAATTTGATAACGTTTTTAAATAGCTTTTTTAAATACCTTTTTAAATAAAGTATTTTAACACGCGACAAATCAGCCTTGATTATTTTCTTGGACGTTTATACCAAATACAGTGTTTTTCACCTTTATTATATTCTATGTTTTATTAAATACTGCTCGTTTTTATAAATTAACAGGACGTCAGCAAACCATGAAAGTCGCTATGTTAAATTAAAATTTTCATTGTTTTAAAAGGGAGAAGACGTGAATATAATAATTAAAAATGTGTGTCATACGCCATGCTTTTGTCTGTCAATTAGGCACCAGGGCGTGTAGCAAAGCAAATGTTAAAATTACAGCAACTTTTAAAAATTATGAAACACATTCCCTTACCCCGATTTTTAGAACAGCTACAAAATACTTCTCTCCTGACAGTTGAAGTTGAAATACCTTTTCCTCCCGGAAACGAACTCATGAACTGAAGTACATCACTATTATACCAACATCAGTTCTTTGCATTGCGTACATGGGAAATGACGTCACTGTGCCCGTCTTCCCACCACTCACCTCTATTAGATACGGAACCTAGGGTCGTAAACCACTTACAGCTGCAATTCGGAAACCATCCAGCGTACACAATTATTTATAACCAGTAGATGAGAGGCACAAGGTGCGGTGCCCCAATGGTCTATGCACTAGATCAGCTGCCTTAAGTTGTATTATGTGCCTCTCATACACTTGTTATAAATATTTGTGCATGTTGGACGGTTTTCCAAATGGCGACCTAAGTGGTTTGCGAGCCTAGATTCCATATATAATCTTTTACTTTTTGATGGGTGATATCACCCCTCAAAATTTTACCCACGAGTTCTAATTCACCCTGTATAGGCCTGTCATTTTGGATCTATGAAGACAGCAAATATTATGGAGATTATAAGAAATTTCCCAGTAAAGTTTAAAAGTTAAAATAGTACAAAATAAATGGCGACGTCGTAAGAGCAAGCATTTGGAAAACGTGCTTACATTTTAAGTAGATTAGTAATAGAGCATTGTGGTCATAAATAAAATTATTTACGACAATTTTCGAAAAACGTTAATACTGGTTCCACCATAAAAATAAATTATAGTATTTTGTAAGAATTTAAAAAAAAGAGCGGAAGTACATGCACGAACATACATAAAGGTAATATGGGATAATTAAGGAGATATTAGAATACATTTGCCATCAAAAGGCCTTAGTTTGTGCTCAGAAAAGCTTTACCGAACTTTTATAAAAAACATAGAATTTCCTGGGGAAAGAGTCGGTCGGTTAAATGGAAACGCTTTGGTTCGAACAACAAGTACTTAAAGTACTGCCATAAAAAGAAGACTTCTCGAAATAAATAAAAAAAGAGGTCCTCCAGGGCACTTCAGTATCACGGCAACCGTTTGTGAGCGAGATCTCGCTATAAAATAATCCGTAAACAGAAATTGCTCTAATTGGTATTCCATTCTCGAAGAAGGAGATTGGAACATTGAAATTCAGTACAAGATAGAGATAAAAGTTCTAATAACGAACTGAATAATTATGGGCGTAACTAGATATAAAATAGAACTGACGGCTTCAAGTAACCCAAGAAATGTCTTCAGAATTCTTCAAGATTTATCTTTTCTCGGCCTATTTTCTTCTCTCAAGATTTACTGAAACTTTTTCTATTTATGAAATATCAAATGGACTTGAAAAAGAAATTGTCCTTTTGGGAAATAAATGGTTCTGAAAAAATTCTTTAGGTTTGCTTTAAAATCTAAAATAAAAGTGAAGTACCACGGTTTTCTCAAAATAGTACTAGAAAATGCAAATCGTATTTGATCATTCTAAGAACTATAAATCACGTGAAATGTTTCCTAGTAGGAGAAAAATCAGAAAAGTTCAACTATAATATTTTTGGTTGCAAAATAAGTGGCGCTTCGAGAACGATTTTTTCTCTATTTGTCAAGACAGTCTCAAAATAGAAAATACGTGTGTTTGTGGAATGTTTATGGGAAATGTTTAGAAAGAGGACTAGGAATTATATCACTTCAATTTTAATTTTCAAAAAATAAACGAACTTAAAAACACAAATTATTGCAGTTTAATTAAATTGCAATAATTTGTATTTTTTTATTTATTAGTTTTGCGCAGTGTACCACTATTCTATTTATTGTTTAATTGAACTTATTTTAAAATTGTATATGTACCAAATTTATTATTTAAGTTTCCAGAAACAGATTAATATTTAATGTGCATAAACTTTGAGTAGCAATATTTTGATGTTTGTACTATATATGTATAAATTCGGATCACCATACTTCATAATTTCTAATAAAATGTTCTTTTATATTTGTATTATTTGCTTAATTTCCTACCACGTAAAAATTTGCATTCGTTCAAAATCTCTTCTTATATAACCTGAAATTTTACTTAAAATTCATATACAATGTGTCTCAGCATCAGGGTTACAAACTTCTAGGAGGGGTAGGGTACACCTAGATGACTCGGAATCACATAGCAATGTTGGTCGCAAACCACTCGCAGCGGCAGTTCTAAAACCGTCCAGCATGTACAAATAGTTACAACCAGTGCGTAGAAAGCGCCGGATAAATTCAGGTCAGCTGCTTAAGTGCACGGATGATTACAACATTGCATTTTGAGGTTTCTCATGCACTTGTTGTCAGTTTGTGCATGCTGGACCGTTTTAGAAATAGCGCTGTGAGTGGTTTGCAACCAGCATTGCCTCGTGATTCCGAGTCATCTAGGTGTACTCTACCCCTCGTAGAAATGTGTAACCCTGGTGTTGAGACACCCTGTATATATTATATATAGCCAACGTTAATTATTATAATATCCCAGTGGAATTAATCATTTTGTAACAAGGTTGTCAGTTGGTAGAAGACATTTGAATCTAACCAGATGTGGCTGCAGAAGGAGTACATGTATGTTCATGCTGTTCCTTGTTTTCCAATACCATTTCCACTTTGGAATTGCAGTAAGTGTACAATAGTTGAGAAGGGGAGCTAAGTCCTCTTTCACGCAACAAATGAAACGAAAATAATTAGAGAAAATCCTAATACAATGGAGGGATTTCGCAAGGCAGTTATAACCTGTGGCTGGAAGGAATTCAGTGAAACCTGCCCAGTTTCTTGGCCATTCATGAATATCAGCAACATTAAAAAAACACAGTTTATTTGAATTCTTTGCGGAAAATTCACCAGTCATTAAAACTCCTTCGCGCTATTGTTCTAAACATTGATTGATTTCATGGTATGGAAAGAAACTTCATTGAAGTTTGGAGAACCATTGCCCTTCTGATGGCTAGGGAATCAGCTTTTTCGTTACCATCTTATCCTTCAGTTACCAGCGATCCATTGCAGAATATATTTCTTGCGGATCCCTGGATACTGCAGGAAAAAATGGTAATGAAAAAGACGATTCCCTGGCCAAAGAGGGGAGGGAACAAGAATTCCCAAAACTTTAAACGAAGTTCCTTTCAATACCATGAAATCAGTAGTTCGAAGAAGTTTTAATGACTATCTTTTTGGTGAACTTTCTGCAAAAAAAATCAAATAAACCGTGTGTTTTGAATATTTCTAATATTACTGAATGGTCCATAAATATCCGAGTCGCTAAATTCTGTCCAGCTACAGGCCATGACTGCCTTGCAAAAATCTGTTATATTTGCATTTTCTCCAACCCTTTTCGTATACTCTAAATTTGCGTAAAAAGGACTTAACCCTCCTTCACGGCTTTTCTATGCTCACCTCAATTTGGGAACGGTATTGGAAAACAAGAAACTGAATGGATAAAAATAGTCTCCTTCTGTAACCACTTATGGTTTGTTTCAGATGTCTTCTACCAGTTATTGGAAAAAGAAACATTATTAAACATTAAAAATTACTTGTTTCCACATCTTGATTTACTTTTTTAAGAATATCAAAAGAATGCATCATCCGTATATACACAACAGAGAGTAATTGAAATAGAGGTATCTGTCGTGTCGTGTAGCACCACCTTTCATCCCGATGACGGCGACGATTCGTTTCAGCATAGACTCGACAAGACATTGGCATATTCGGGAGCAATGCAGATCCACAATCACTGTAGAATCTTCCACAGCCCAGGAATATTTGGTGAAAGGAGTCAGAGGCTTGAACATCTTTCTCGATGACATCCCAGTTTTGCTCGATATGATTAAAGTCAGGCGACCTTTCTGGCCAGGGAAGCATGTTCACGTCCGTGGAGTGTTCATCTAATCATTCGGATACAATCCGAGAGCAATGGCTCAGGGCATTTTCTTGCTAAAGTGGGTAGTCTATAGTGGGTTGCTAAAGAGAAACAACAGCAGATATTCGTCGAACATATTCCGGTAACATCTACCTGTGAGCGAAAGTGTCACAAGCAGAAGGGGTCCCATTTCAGTCCACGTAACCCGTTCTCAGACGAGAATGTCATCTCCAACTTCAGTGCCCTGCCAGCAAAAGAAATCATCGCTTCATGTGGTTTGCTCCGTAGTCCAGCCCTGCCATTGGGGGTCCAATATTTTTTCATGTTCTAGGGTCCAGTGGCGATGTTCCTTCTCCAGGTAATATGCAGTCAATAGAGGTACCCTCGTGGAATGATGGCCCCTATACCAGATAGCGAGGAAATGGTTCCGGATGGTGTGGCTGCTTACATATTTTTGTGCACCAGCGTCAAAGTGACGCGTGATCTATTTCACTATAGCACGCTTATCGACTGTTTCAATACGAGCTAGCCGATGACGACCCAGCTTATCCACCCGCTGTTGTCATAAATGTTGGCGCTGACTGGAATGGAAATACCGGAATTCACGTACTTATGATACGCGCTTGACATAATAGCTCGTGGAAATCTCAGTACCTGCACTACTTCCGTGATGGAGTGATACATTAGTCGGTTTCAGACAATTTTCCCAAGATCATATGTAGTTAGGTCAATCGTCTTACCCTTACTGCCTTCGACCATTACTGATATAGTGAGCATCACCACTTACATTGTCAGATCGCTGTTTACATCATTTCCTTTATGTTTACAGAACCGCCTACAGCATCAAATTTATATAACATCAGCTGTCTCTAACATAATTATTCTTCAGTTTGTATATATACCTATATATTATTTTCTTTTTTTTAGAAGGAATGTGAATTATTTTAGAAGGGAATTTGCAGCATTTTGAAATTGGAAATAATGTTCAGTTTTTGATACGTTATAGAATCTTTCTTACATTTCAGGTTTTATTAATTATACGAATAAGTTTTGTCCTGCGGTACAAAGAATTCTATTCCAATTAACCATATTCTTTAGCGCTTAGGTTTATTTAAATTTATTTCTTCAGATATTTCAAATTATTAAAGCCAAGCGAAAATTCCATTTTTAAAACGCACTTGAAAACAGTTTCAAGGCTTTAGAATTTCAAATAGAAACTGTTTGGTTGATACTTGCATCGAAGAAGTCGATCTCACTTGCATATGTATGATGTTCAAATTTTAATAAGTTTGAGTTGATTTCGTAGTCAGAAGTTACTGACTTTCCAGCAATTGACGGAATTTTACCGACAGATACGTTGTCAAAATCAGCACCGAAAATTTTGTTCGAAGTTTTAATATATAAATAAGTCGTTATATGAAGTATATAAATGAACAAATTTCATTAAAATTTAAATAGTTGGGCGTACATGAAACAAAGTTTTATATACGTAACGATATTGATTCATTAGCCGAAAAATAAACCATTATTCTCCTAAAGTTTGTTTATATTTGCAGGCTATTTGTATTAAGATATACGCAAATTTGTTTTAAATTTTCATTGCGGGTCAGTTATACATAACTAATTAGAAAATAACTTTGTATTCATGTTTAAAAGTTTATACTTAACATTAATTTGGCAACGAAGTTTACGATGAGCATAAGGAATAAATTATCCACCCCCGTCCTTCGATGTTATTTTGTTTTGAAAGATCACACTTATTGCCAGTACCGTTAATCTAAATTACAGTACTGACAGTTAGACGTAATTAATGCCTTTATAAACTTAGGTTTGCCAGTAGGTGGACACATATTCTGAAAGGAGAGAAAGTAAGAAACATCCCTATCTATCTTGCTTTTAGAATTCGGAAAACAATTCACTTTTTCCAAATATAAAAAGTAAAATAATGTTTACTTAATAATTTTCGACACCCATGTAGAAATAAGCTCAAACTAGAGCTGTTTTTTGTTTAGGAGAAAAAAAAAGTTGCCGTCGTAATCTTGGATTCGAACCAGGGTCCCTCCGTTTAGCCCGCAATGTCCTGACAACTAGACGAACATGAACAAAAACAGCCGTCTTTTTCTCCGTATATAAGGATGTAAGATATTATTACCCTTCTCAGGGATAACACACAAAGTCATAAGGGAAAAAGACCGTTGTTTTTGTCCTCGTTCGTCTAGCGGTCAAAACACTCCGGGCTCAACGGAGGGACCCTGGTTCGAATCCAGGATGAGGACGGCGTCTCTTTTTCTCCTAAACAAAAAAAGCTCTAGTTTGAGCATGTGGCTACTTGAGTGTCGAAAATTATTGAGTAAAAATAAATTCCCCCACGAAAGCTCACAAAATCTCCCCATTTGTTGCATTGTGTGTTGACCATTATTTGGAAATTGTGTTATCCCTAAGAAGGGTAATATCTTACAGTGAAATTATAATTATACAATGTTTGAAAAATGTGAAATAAATGGAAACGACTTGGTATGCTGTCCATTTCAGAAATCGAACTTTTTGAGTTCGTTTCTTTGCATTTCTAAGTAGCAACAATAAAAGTCTGCAAAGCGAACATTTATATTGTGGGAACCCACAGGCATTTAAGCTAGTTATAATAGTATTCAGAATTTTGCACGCCGTTTTGGCGGAGCCTCCGAGAATGACGTGTGCATACTTCGATGGTAGATGGAAGATTAATTTGGTTTTAGAATACGGAAAACAATTACCCACGCTGTTGTCAAATATAAAAATACAATTATAATTATACAATGTTTGAAAAATATGAAATAAAAGTAACAGATTTGGCATGGTGTCAATTTTAGAAATTGAACTTTTTAAGTTTATTTTCTTGCTTTTCTAAGTGGCAACAGTTAAGAAAGCCTGCGAAGTGAACATTTATATTGTGTGAGCCTACACATTCCTTTTCAGCGTTTTTCAAAAAATAGGTAGATAATCAACGCTTATAATGATTTTCAATCTTTTGTATTGCACAATATCCATGTTCTACAGCCATCCGCACTGATTGAAATCTCCGTTTATTCGAACTTTGAATAAGCTTCAATTATTTTAGAAGAACCAACTCAAATAAGACTAATTTTATTTTAAGGAATTTTGTCTATCTCCTCAAATTTTTAATTTCGTGGAAATCTAGGAGATATATATGAAAAATCCTGAAACTTGCCTTTCCCAAAAAAGAAAAGCTTAATGAATTAGGCTCCCTTTTCAGTGCTATCCTTCCGTTAGTTCCTTTAACTAGGGAATAATTTCTGTATCTTCTCATCCGAATCGACATCTTCCTTAAAAGAGTGGGGCAAATTAAAAATTTGGATTGGGAGAATTATTTTTTTACAAATTTTTCTCGTTTCATAAATATTCTTATAGCTTATGTAATGCGTGTTTGAAAAAGATTCTTTGGAGAAAAGGAGTAGAATAATATTACCTTTAATTTACTTTCATGGCAGAAAGGAGTTTTATTTAAAACATTCACTCTAAATCTTATTATGGCCGATATATTCTGTTGGGGCTGAATTGTTTAAAATCAAACCTAAATTTAAGCTGTGGAGTAGCATCGTTGTCTTTCTCACACTTCCATGTGTTTTAAAATCTTAATTTAGGGGAATGAAAGCAGGGAAGTAATAAGGAGAAAATATTTGGAAGGTACACTGTGAGATATATCAGTGCGAAGTGGTTTCGGGTGGTAGTGAAAAATTATTTGGCAAGGAATAAGTTAAACAGGAAATTGCTTTGTTAAAGAAAAGTGCTTTTATAAAATGATTATGAGGAAGTGGCACTAAGGTGAGAAAGATGCAAGGGAATTAAGAACGGTATTGCACGGCCAATGGGACCAAGAATGATGGGCCAGGAACAGAGGTGGTAATTGAGCTACACTGGATCATTCCGCCAAAGGAGGAGCTGGATGCTGGATGAAAGTTTCTGATTCGTCGTTGGCTCTCTATACGAGGGATCAATCAAGCTATGCAGGGGTGGGGAGTTGAGAAAGGTGGCCGCAACGCCCCCTCTATACGAAAGATATATTTGATGTTTCAGAAACGGCATATAATAGCGAGTAGGGAAATTTGGGCCTCGAATTGGACGAAAATGACGTTGTAGGGAAAATGAATTTCTTTAAAGCATCTTTTACCCTGCTTTTATGTTATTTCTTTATTTTTAGTTTAAGTAATTGGTTGAATGTGACCTCGTCAAACTTCTGATTCTGTAACTTTGTGTTCTTGCAATTGTCAACTGTATATTTTATGCACGCAAACGTTGTACTACTCTATTTCTACTTTGCCACTCCAATAGCCCAGTAAGCATCGGCCTGTCATTTTAGTGATGGACAAAATTTTTAACGTTTAGACCATTTGACCTGCCATTTATGTGACTTGCACTGTTCTTTAACAACCTGCATATCTCCACTATAAAAACACTGTTACCAACTACTCGCACAAAACATTGGTCTAATACATTTTAGAGATACACCGAAATATTCACTGGTGCTTTATTTGCCACTACAGTTCAGGTTCAGCTTCTTTAAAAAAAAGGACGGGGAGGACTAAATTTAAAAAGGGAGAAAAACATCTTAAACGGGAAGAATTAATTAAAGGGAAAAACATGGCTTGTGGTAGTGAAAGAGGCCAAAACTGGAAGGGTGGATGGGGTAAATGCTTTGAAATCTTCTAAAGGACTTGCGTGTCTGCCGTAAAGTCTTTTTAATTACACGTATCAGAGATCAGTAGGTTGGTGTACAGGTCAATATTTTCGAAAGGATTGGAAGAGAGGTTAAAAATAAGGGATGGGGAAATGTCTATACCAGCGTCAGCAAAAATTGTCCTATTTCTAACAAACTAGGGGATATTCAACCTACGCCTAATGAGCCGATTTTGAAAAAACTGGAGGGTTTTAATTGTCTAAATTGAAGCATGATGCAAGGCAGGCGTTAGTAATAATGGGTCGTATGGTAGTGATATAAAGCAGGTCTATTAGCTGTGAAAGGGTGGGGAATTAACCAATGAGAGGGAGCTGATTCGAAATAGCGGCAATAGCCTTATTTTTGCTTTTTGTACTAAGGTGGCAGTTTAGAAGATTGTCTAGAGTAATTCCAAATAAATGAATTTTGGTAAATCAAGGATTTTGTTAAAACAGTGCTTCCAAATGTTCTGTGAAACCACGATAATAGCTAAATGTGTTTTTTTTAATATTTACTGATCAGATGCTCCCATCTTTTTATTAAACAAATTAGGTTATGTAAACTATTCTTTATAAACAAAAAATAGGTTGACCTGTCTTTACCAACTCCGGCTTTGCGAGTTTTTAAAGTGATATATCAAAATCAATGAAACAATCAAAAATTATTTCGAACGAAAATATTTTAACCGAAATTCTTGTTCTTTCTTCCACATTTAAAGACCTCGTTGAAGCATTTCGAAGTATCGTGAAGGCAGTTGCAATTTTCGAGTCGCAAGGTTCCAATTTTGAATGAACTATGGAAGTTTCTAAGGATTTAAAAAAACACTCGTCTGCCATCGTGAAATTTATAAAAGAAAGGAAAAAGCTCAAGTAAAAACTTCTATATTGAAGTTTTTCTACGGGAATAGTAGCGGTACCGCAATTATTTTACCTCCAATGAAGAGAAGGCGACGCGATCTTCCCAAAATGCTGGATGATTGAAGAGGAAAAACATTTAATGGAAGCAGCGTGTTTAAACAGTGGGATGGATATTAAGGTGAGTTCAAAATTATCTCTGTATCTGTAACATGCTTTCGATATATTTTGTTTGTATTCTATACAATTGCTTATGCATTATATATTGTTATATTAGCCTTTATTTTACATTAGCAATATTTTCGGTTGGAAAGTGTATTGCCAGGGATAGAAAAGAACTTATTTCCTTACGTCTGCGGGAAATAAGCATTCGCTACATAGAGGAATAGGAAGGAATTGATCTGCTTGTGGTTTTACGGCTCAAGGACTACAATGGTCATGCTGCGCCCGGACCTACTGTTTTCCGAGGAATCTGAACCTCTTATGGTCTAGGGAACCAAACCCTGGACTACAGTGAGCAGTGCGATCTTTTATGAGATCTCTGAGTAAGCATTCTTTGTACACTTGAGAGTCCGACCCGAGTTAACAGCGCATTAGGCGAAACTGCACCTTACCACACTTCACCGCCGTAGGGCCGGAATTAATCTATAAAAATTAGAACTACTTGTATTTTATTGAAAAAGATTTTGAGCTGACTAGGCACAAATGGGTTTGAAACAATTTAATGAATATTATTTAGTAAATGTTCTATATAATGTGTTTACAATGTTGAATTTATTTCAACTTAATTTCAGCTATCTATCATAGGCCTAATTTGCCAATTTACCTGTAAAATTTTGAGTACTTCGTAGCATATAGTGCATACTTTAAGAGAAATTTAAACTCAAATATGGTCCGATTGACTTCTGTGAAGCAACATGTAATTTTTAAAATTATTGGTGGAATGAATTGCAAATTGTGCATATCTGCATGTTCGAACGTACGTAAGATTGCAATTTATTTGAAATTATTGGGAGGGGATTGGGCCTGACGACCCCTATATAAATCTACGCTTATCTTTTCATACATAAAATTATTACCCGGAATTCGATCTTTAAACCTTTCCTCTGAGAGAATATATTCCTTTATATTTTGTGGCGCAATTGAAAGAGATGAAATATATGTGGCATCAGTAATCAAACACGAGATTATGGATCAGCAGAGAAAGCCTTATGGGTTCTGTACATTTCAGACCACTGCAGGCTAGATAAATGCATATCGCTACGAACGACTTTAAATTAAAAGATTGCAACATTTAGATTTCAGATAGTTTTTAAATTCGGAAACTCGAAATTAGATACGTGTTATTGGTTTTAGTTTTAATCAATATAATAAAATTAGCTTTCCTTTATCGTCGGAAGAACTCTTGCAGATAATTTTAACAGGTTGATTGGAGAATAGAGCATTAACTCTGTGATTGCTTATCCCGTGATTTCCACGGGCAACATGAAAGTAACAAGATTTTCTTTTCAAGCGATTTTCGCGGGTATGAAATTTTTCCATCTTTCATCTCTCATCTTTGGTTACAAAAATGTGCTACATATTTTAACTCTCAATTACATGTAGATTTGAAATATGTAATAAAAAGAAATATGCAGTTTTTGAAGAGATTGTTATAAAAAAAAAAAAAATGAGCAGTCAGAGTGTTAACAAGCATATATATATATAAATCCGCTCGGCACAGATTTCACCTTTCGTTTATGACCTTTACAGAGCAAAAATTTCAAGGGTCATTCTGCATCTGGATGGCAGTTTTCCGAGGAATCAGAACCTTCTAAAGCCTAGGGGGAAAAAAACCCCGGACGACGATGCACAGCTAGTCAGAGAGCCCTTTTTGGTAGTGTTGGGCGTCGAACTCAGGATGTCAGCACGTTAGGCAAAAGCATTACCATTTTATTCAAAAGCACTACCACAAAACCATAGATTTCATCTTACAAGTTTTTCGTGAAGTGGTTGGTAGAAAACTGTTTGTTTATTAATGGTTTACTAGTAGTTTGAATGTGAGAAATTAGTCTTGCTGAATAATTTATCACGTATAATAAGCCATGCATGATGAAGTGTGGACTATCTATTACCAGAAACCTATACTTACCATTTGTCCCGCAACAGGAGGAGGACCATTTTTGGTTTTGGTGTTCTTTTTGCTTGAAACTAAGTTACAAGTTTCGGAAATTACTTGTTGGAAAATGAACACGCACTTTCGTATAAAGGAAAAAAGCCGCCAAACTCAAAGGTCGACAGCTTAAGTAGATAAGGTATCTCTGAAATCTAATCACAGCTTAAATTCTTGCCTTCCCAAAACGTGAGGTAAATTTTGAAATCCACGTAGCGATTATAAAAATGCGAACTCGTTAGAAATTTCGATAAAATTTTAAATAAATTTAATCTTAAAAAAGATCTACTTTCGCGTATTGGTTGGATATTTCGTTGGCAGCCTTTTAAGTTTTTGATCGGCACAACTATTGGCAAGGGACCTGGAAGAAAAGTACACCGGCTTCGGGTATAGTTAAAACATGTAAATTTCAATCCACTTAAATCGTCGAAACTTCTGCTTAAGAAGGAACATACCCTTTCCGATTTCAAAAATAATTTTTTTATTGTTTTAATAAATATCTACAGTTTCACGTACGAACGTTCTCAAGCAGATACGTAGGTGATTTTCACGAAGAATTTAAAGAGGTGTTCGAAACGTACGTGAAAAAATTGTTTTGTTCCTTTATTCGTTATAGTAGCACGAGTAGAAATTCATTTGTTAGTAGTACGAGTAGTAATTTATTTGTTAGTAGTACGAGTAGTAATTTATTTGTTAGTACGAGTAGTAGTTTATTTGTTAGTACGAGTAGTAGTTTATTTGTTAGTACGAGTAGTAGTTTATTTGTTAGTACGAGTAGTAGTTTATTTGTTAGTACGAGTAGTAGTTTATTTGTTAGTACGAGTAGTAGTTTATTTATTAGTGCGAATAGTAGTTTATTTGTTAATAGTACGAATAGTAGTTTATTTGTTAATAGTACGAATAGTAGTTTATTTGTTAATAGTACGAATAGTAGTTTATTTGTTAGTGCGAATAGTAGTTTATTTGTTAGTGCGAATAGTAGTTTATTTGTTAGTGCGAATAGTAGTTTATTTGTTAGTGCGAATAGTAGTTTATTTGTTAGTGCGAATAGCAGTTTATTTGTTAGTGCGAATAGTAGTTTATTTGTTAGCGCGAATAGTAGTTTATTTGTTAGTGCGAATAGTAGTTTATTTGTTAGTGCGAATAGTAGTTTATTTGTTATTGCGAATAGTAGTTTATTTGTTATTGCGAATAGTAGTTTATTTGTTATTGCGAATAGTAGTTTATTTGTTAGTTGCGAAGAAGCTTATTCGTTAGTAGGAATAGTAGTTTATTCGTTAGTAGGAATAGTAGTTTGTTAGTAGGAGTAGTTTATTCGTTAGTAGGAGTAGTGGTTTGTTTGTTAGTAGGAGCAGTGGTTTGTTTGTTTGTTAGTAGTACGAGTAGTAGTTTATTTGTTAGCAGGACGAGTAGTAGTTTACTTTTAGTAATACGAATAGTAATTTATTTGTTAGCAGTACAAATAGTAGTTATTTGTTAGTAGTACTAGTAGTAGTTTATTTGTTAGTTGTAAGAATAGTAATTTATTTGTTAGTAGTACTAGTAGTAGTTTATTTGTTAGTTGTAAGAATAGTAATTTATTTGTTAGTAGTACTAGTAGTAGTTTATTTGTTAGTTGTAAGAATAGTAATTTATTTGTTAGTAGTACTAGTAGTAGTTTATT
>QLNU02015003.1:97781061-97858824 GCA_006491805.2 Dysdera silvatica
TGGCAGTTCCCAACTCTTTTCCAGTGTGTTAAAAAAAAGGCATTTTTAGGCTTATTTTCACTAAACAGTAACACAGATCAAAATCAGAAAACGGAATTCCGGATTTCTTTGTCTCTGCTGTAT
The DNA here is from genome assembly GCA_006491805.2 of Dysdera silvatica. Lineage (NCBI taxonomy): Eukaryota > Metazoa > Arthropoda > Arachnida > Araneae > Dysderidae > Dysdera > Dysdera silvatica. Next base: position 97,781,185 of record QLNU02015003.1, read on the forward strand.
TATTAGCTCATTCACTTAAATTATGTATCAAAAATTGCATTTAATTCATGCAATTGGCTACGTAGCAACGTGATGGACGTAAACAGTAGTTACGCTCTACAGCCAAACCGTCCCCTTTGCGGACACGGGGATATGGGCAAATATGCCTTATTTGGTGTCCCCTATCATCCCTTAAAGTTTTGCCAGATATTTTCCAAACACACAATATATATATATATATATATATATATATGTATGTATATATACAGGGTGTATGTAAATTGTTTTGTAAAGTATGAGGGATGAGAGTAGGGGAAGTTCAGGTAAGTTGACGAAGCGGGTAAGATGACGAAATCGAGGTTTCTCTGCAACTCTGCAGACAGCAGCAAGTAAGAGATTCATAATATACCCTACAGCGTCCATCATGAATGTGAGAAGAATCTGCCGCACCGTTTTGATGACACGGAGCAAAGAAATTACAAGTACGTTTTGTTATAATTTTTCACGTGTTTAAAATAAGTTTTAAACCGGCATTGAAACGGTGTTCAAGAAATTCAATTACTTCATCAGTCAGCTCAAATTATTAGTAAATCATGGTAAAATAATTTCTTTTTGATAAATTTATTGATGCTCTTATTTGAAGCCATTTGATAGAGATGACTGTCGTGTAAGATGACAAATATATAGTGCGGGTAAGATGGCCAATACATCTTACCTGAAATTTAGAAAACTTTTTTCTTTCAAAATCAGTAGGCTAATAGACAAATTATGAATACTTTCGTTCATATCAGATATAGTAAAACCGTGCAACAGAAAAACTAACCAGCAAAATTCGTGTGAAGATGCTATGAAAGAGATGATGAGTTTGAAGTGGAGTTTCTACGAATGCTACAGCCAAACATTTCGGTATTCCTGAGGCAACTGTAAGACGATACGTCTAAAAATGTAAGTAGGCCTGCCTGTATTTATTTTGTGACATCTGATCTGCTTCGTAATTGATTGAATAGGGATAACTTAATTTCCGTAGTTATCATTGTTTCTCACCGAATGACACTTAAGCAACATGTCTATTTTCTTCCAGCCTATTTTTGTCTAAAGTAAATTTAATTTAAATATTTTATAAACCTATCTTAAATTAAGACTAAATCTAAAATCAATAAAATAATTTTCGGCGCACCCACGATTTTAGAGTTCAAATGAACTCTAATATTATTTATATTTAATTAAACATAAATAATATTAGGGTTCAGTTGAACTCCAAAATCCTGAGTGTGCCGAAAAATATTGTATATTAATTTCATAACCGCACATACATTCTGCATATTGCAGAATGTTCCGTTCTTTAACTCTTAAATATTATTTAGCTATGGCATCAATTTATTCGCATTTTTGTTTAACTAAAAACTTATTCCCAGTTTTTCTCTCCCTCTCTTAAGAGCAACGAAAGAATGCAGGACGATTTAAATATACATCTTCAGATGAACAAGAACTTAATCTAGAAGAATATGTACGGGAGTTGGATAAAAGAGCCTTTGACTTCACAAAAGCTAACTTTGAAAGGTTAGTCTATGGTTTTGCAGAAGCACATAAAATTTCGCATAGGTTTAACAAAGCAAAAGAAGCCGGCAAAGATTTTATAGAAGTTTTCATGAAAAAGTGTAACTTTTCATTCCGAAAATCAGAAGCCACACCAAAGCTACAACATGGATGAAACGAATGTTTCACCGTTCCCACAAAAACACATTAAGAAAGAAAGAAAGGCACAAGGAGAGTGATAAAAATGTCCTCTTTCGAACGAGGAATGAACGTGAGCTTTGCTTGCTGCGTCAGAGCTACTGGCCACTTTCTACCTCCATTTTTCATTTACCCCAGAGAAAGAATACAGTCAGCATATCTTGAAAGTGCACCTCCAGGCTCGGTTGAAGTCGGCCACAAATCTGGAAGGATGAAATCTTAAAGTATTATTAAACTCTTAGAGCATTCCCTAATACAGGTGTGGCCATCCGAGGACAATCCCGTACTTCTTCCTATGGATAACTATTCGTCACATGAAACATTGGAGGCTATCAACTTATATCGAAAAATCCATGTAACGACGTTAGAGCTTCCACCACATACAAGCCATAAAATGCAGCCTTTGGGCATTTCTGTCTACGGTAAACTTAAAACAGCCTATGGTCATATTTGTACTGATTTTCTTGTAAGTTATCCAAGTTAGACTCTTCGCTTAAAAGATATTGCAAAATTATTTGGTATAGCATTCATGAAAGCAGCAACTTTGAGTAATGTCATCAGTGAGTTCAGAATAACTAGCATTGAGCCACTAAAGTCTCAGACCTTTGATGACAGACTTTACACCATCGAAAACCACATACAATGCATATCTTGAAGCAATTTATACCATACCAATGCTAACATCGCCCATAGCTGGAATATCATCCATCACTCCTGCTTCTAAAGAAATGCAGAGAATATCAGGTTCACCTCCTCAGCTTTATGCAACTCCACAACAGCGGAAACAAAGAAAAAATTGCTTTCTTTCCATATTACAAGTTTTCCTGTTAGAAAATCACTGCAATATAGAAAAACAGAAAAAGAAAAAAGGAGAAACAAAGAAAAAAGTGCAAAAAGTAAGGAAGCTATTAATTAGCAAAGAAAATTATGCACTAATCATAAATTCACAATTAACAAAAATTCAAAAAAAGCTTTCAAAAAGATCTAGATGAAACATTATCCGACTCATCAATTCACATTGATTATCAAGAAAGTGAGACACACTCTCTGAAAAAGAGAGGGAGGGTGCATTTTTAGTTCTGTACAGAAAAGTTGAACCATGATTTCAGTGCTCTCTCTGCAGAGAATGGGGAAATGCCAAATGCTCTGATATCAATGCAAAAGAAGCTAAGGTTAAGAGTTATATATGTGATTTTTGTGAGCCCTGAAATACATGACAAAAATCCCCAAATTAACTTTTATTTTTGTACAATTTAATAATTCGTCATCTTACCTCACCCTATTCTTCATCTTACTCGCCAGTGAGAGTTAGATGAGGAAATTGCGCTTCATGCACTAAAGTTAATTTGTGCAATTTTCTTGTTTAAAAATAATCTAACAATTCGTGGTTAAAGCTAACATAGTGCACTAAATACAGATAAAACTGCAGCTCTAGTTGCAAGCTGTTAGCCACTTAAAAGTAAGTATTGCTTAAGTTCGTCAACTTCCCCGAACTTCCCCTACCCATTACGACGAAAAATATTCACCATAGAACCTAAGGTCGCGTGCCACTTACAACGCCAGTTCTAAAACTGTCCAGCATGCGCATATAGTGACAACCAGTGCAGGAAACGCTACAGATACAGTTCAGGTCAGCTAAACAAGTGCATAAATGATTAGGACAGCGCAATTTAGGTTTCTTATGCGCTAGTTGTCATTATTTGTGCATGGTGGATGGTTTTAAAACTGGAGCTGTGATTGGTTGCGACCTCAGGTTCTATGGCGAATATTGTCAGTCTTGGTGGGTGCTCTTTTATATCGTCAAATCATTTCACGGGCACCCTGTATGCACATACACCAGTGGAATATACTGGACTTTAAATATAGGTGCTCTGAATAGAATAAAAAGTAACATGCAGGAACTCTGAGTGGTGATAAGTTTTTTTTTAATTTTAATCATTTAATTATGCCGGCATAACAAAAATCCACATCAAAAATTTAAAATTTTTTAAAAATGGCTATGCAAATGCACTAAACACATTGTAATAACCATTAGAAAATCAGGTTAACAAATCGTTAACCCTTCATGAAAAAGAAAATGACACATATTTAAAAAAGTACATGCATGCTACGCTAAATTTAAAATAAAACAATAGAACAAAAATTAAATTCACGTACAACCAAGATAAAAAAATCGCGTGTTAACCAGCGAGCAGGCGCGGGGATAAGAGGAACGCGAAAACGCGCGCAGGGCGCTTTACACCCCATCTGATTAAACAGCATTATTTCATAAAAAACCTTTAATCTTACAGAGGATACTAAGTGGAATGTTCCCCCCCCTTTTTTTTAAGTGGAATGTTCCCTTCTTCACCCTATCCCAAAAGACTGACTTTGAAGGTAATAGGAAAAAGTTTAACCAGTTTCAAAGGCAAGGATGGTTGTTCTTTCCAAAAGTTTTAAGTTGTGGGGCGTGAAATACCCCGTACGCCTGCTCGCGGGTTAAGAGAAAATAAGACGCCGCAACAACGGTCTTCATGTCGACTTACAAGTGAAAGTATCGAATGTTTTCGTAAAACTAAATCAACATTCCTTTAGTGTTTGGCGAAAAAACTTGGAATCCATCCATTTTTAAAGCCTCCAAAACATATGGTTTTAGTAATTGAAATTTAATTATGGTGAAGTTCAATAATTGTTGTATATTTTCTCAAAGCACATTTGACTATTCTCCCTTAGAAAGGAAAATTCCTATTGCGACATATATACTTTTAACTTATTGAAAAGTATATAATGAGAAACAGTTATTATTGAAATGGCACAATCAAAGTTAAACGCAATAAACGGTTCAGTGGTTCATGTTTTGTTGTGTAGTAATCGTAAATATGTATTTACCGTACCTCATCACGTGGTTAGTGTTTTAGGTGGTCAAAGTGGTAGTATATCCAAATAAAGCCATATTTACAACAAATAATATTTATGATACATGTAAATAATAGATTAACACCTCTTCCGTATTTGTGCAACGCGAAGACAGCAATATTATACTACGGCGGGACGGAACTACAGTTTTTTGAGGAATTTAAACCCCTAAACCCGCGAGCCGGCGCGCAGGGTGTTTCACACCCGAAACTTACAATTTGTGAAAAAAATAAACCGTCCACACTTGCTTCTGAAACTGGCCAAACTCTTTCCTGTTGCCTTAAAAGTCACGATCTTTCGGAGTAGGGTGACAAAGAGAAAATTCCACTTATTGTTCCCTGTAAAACTGGACGTGCTTTTTTTTTTGATGAAATAATTCTATATATTCGGATGGCATGCAAAGCACCTCGGGCGCATTCTCGCGTTTCTCTAATCGGCGCGCCTGCTTGCGGGTTAAGGCTGTATATATTTTTTTTTTCACACTTGGGAGTTGAACCCAAAACGACTTCACACTTGGCCAAGACGTTACCACTATACTACCGCAGAACTACATTTCGATTTCAATTAAACTTTAGGTCATTTAGAATTTCTTATTACTCTCAAGTGTACATGTAATTAAACATAATTTTGACATATAAAGGTACATTAGTTTACATAATTTGGACATATACAAGTGTACATAATTTAGACATATACAAGTGTACATAATTTAGACATATACAAGTGTACATAATTTAGACATATACAAGTGTACATAATTTAGACATATACAAGTGTACATCATTTAGACATCATTTAGACATACAAGTGTACATAATTTAGACATAATTTTGACATATACAAGTGTACATAATTTAGACATAATTTTGACATATACAAGTGTACATAATTTAGAGAACTGTCGACGCAAATAAAAAATATAGGTTTTCTAGGAATGAGTGTTTGAAGTATTCTGCAGGCATAGTAAAGCGAACTAACATATGCGTTCGAATTTAAAATTTCTTTTGAAATTTGTGAAGATTTTCCAAATTAGTATTCACAAAATTCTGCTGATACAAATTTAAGTGCTCTCGATTTACAGAAGGTAAAAAGCAATTACCATGAATATACACACTTCGAACCTATCAGTTTAATAGGTTTATTTTTTAAACTAGTAATTTAATAAAAATTTAAATGTTTCAAACACTTTGTGCGAAATTTTTCTTCTCCATTTTATGATCCACACCATGTTATATTGTGGCAGTAAGCCCTACAATGTGCATGCTAACTTTAATTGAAGTTTAACAACCTTAAAATAACATTGATAAAGGAGACAAATTTCATTTGAAAGAAACTCATCTATCCTTTTAAATTTTTATTTCTATTCGGAATCTGAGCAGCTTAAATTAAGATATTTTTATACTTTCCTTTCACAAAGCGACAGCTTGCGCAATTAAACTCTGCTAGGTATTTCTTGTTAGCGTTTACTCTGCGAATGACCTTTACGTTCCTTCCGTTGGATCAACATTTTCTGTGAGAAGAATAGAGCAAATTAAATTACCGCCTTCAAATTAGGAATCTGACTTCGATGGATGAGAATTGGATTTCTCTTACGCGATACATCATTCTTGTTTCAAAATGGTTTTTGTATTGATTAAATCCCGTTCTTAATATATCGGAATCTGTGTCCTTATTTAATAAATATTGTGAATCAATCAGATTTGGAGGTTTGCATGCCAAGTTAGGTTATGGTTTGCGCAACTGCTGATGTGTAAAGGCAGTAAAAGTTCTACCAGTTTACAAGAGAACTAATAAATAAGGTCGTTTGGTAATCTTTCGTTGATTTTTATAAATGGCCACGTTATACAGTATCGGTTCTAGACAAATTTTGGGGACACAAATTCTCGCCTACATGTATGGGAGCTGATGACGGTGCCGATACATATAGGCAAGACAACAAAATCCGGTTATATTTCGGAAGCCATGCCCCCCCCCCCTCAGCCCTATCCCGTAACCGCTACTGACGTTATGTAAGTGCCCATTCAGTGCAGAATCTTAAAGAGGCAATTTTTACTCTATGTATAGTCCGTTCGCGTCGACTTGACGTCGATCCCTTTGGCAGAAGGGTTGTTTCGTGAAGTAGAGGGTAGAGCGTTTTCCAGAACTCGTTTTTCGCGCGCGAAAAACGAGTTTTGGAAGACGCTCTACCCTCTACTTCAATGGAACAAGCCATCTACTAACGGGACTGACCGCCAACTCACCGCGAACGAATTATTAATGCAGAATTACTATGTCAATGTACCCTTTCTAGGAAAGCGACTCATATTTCTGTCTCCATTTCAAATTATAAAGTTCCGTGGAGCAATATCCCTCTAAACAAAGGAATAAAATAGCAAGTCGGGTGAGGGTTAGCGCTTCTCATCTAAAGAAATCAGACTTTGATCATATTATTTGTATCCAATCAATCGTACTACATATGAGAAGCGCGCTTCCAAAAGGGCCTACGTCATTTTTTTTCAAAATTGAGTTTATTGGCCTATAATCCCCAGTAGTCTGTGAAGGTTTTCCGAAACCTGTGAGCTACCGAAGTGTCTGAAATCAAGATCAAAGTTCAAAGCGAAAATACGGTTTTATTCCAAAAGGACCTAAATCACTCGAGAATTTTATGTCAAAGAACTCTAAGTCACTTTCTTTCTTTCTTTCTTTTTGGTTTTACGGCTCAAAGACTACAGTGGTCATGCTGCGCCGGGACCTACTGTTTTCCGAGGAATCCGAACCTCTTAAGGCCTAGGGAACCAAACCCCGGACTACAGTGAGCAGTGCGATCTTTATGAGATCTCTGAGTAAGCGTTCTTTTTGCACTGCTGGGAGTCGAACCCGGATTAGCCGCGCAATAGGAGAACGCGTTACCACACTGCGCCACCGCAGGGCGAACTAAGTCAAAAAGTTTCTATTCCCTGTCCATTCTGAAACGCGCACCCCTTTTTGCGCATACCTATGTATTTCAAAAGACCAACTGAAGCACAGTAATATTGACGCATGCGTATAATAAATATTTTATGTCATATTTTGATACGCAATAGGGAAATTTTATTCTGCTGTTAAAAAGAATTGCGAGAATGCAAGCGAGAGCGCATGCTGAAGTATGGAAAGTTGTAGCGATACGGAGGTCGTTCCAACAGCTCAAGAACACCCACGAAAACGTAATTATGATTCAACTAAATGGCAGACAAATTTCGAAAATGTGAAATTTTATTCTGCTAATGGAAACGCCGAACAATGGCGCGCAAGCACAAAAGTCAGCATGCAAAATGTTTTCGACAGCATGTATAAGGAGCGTAACGAACATGGCAAGATTCCTTTCTGTATGCTCAAATGAAAATTAGGTCTCCAACATCGTACTGGCCACGGAAAAAAAAACAAGAAATCGGAATGTGAGTGTGAAATACTTTATTTCAGTATCAGGTGCGTGTGACATTCTAGTTCGTGCTTCAGCATTTCATTCTGTCTTTTGTGTGGGGGTGGGAAAGAATTGATAATCTGGCTAAATATTGGTTTATTAATAAATATCGTAGATAAAAATGAAGAGGAGGATTCCGTTTAAATGAAGAAATCGAAAAGGAATAGCATTACGGATCACATCATAGCTTTCGTTGCCGATCAAGCCATTGTGTGCGACATATCGCAAGTACCGATCTACCATTCTGAACGTATGTAAAATGTGGAAGCTTTTCCAAGAAACATATTAAATCAACTCTAGATATTTTCTGTATCATAAAATATTTACGAACGATTTTAATCTTGGTTTGGTGCACCAAGAAAAGATATTTGTTCCTACAGCTTGAGAAAGAAGCTTCAAATGAAGATTGGGAAAGACGTACCACAAAAAGGAAGTTTTAGTAACTGAATATTTACTGCACAAACATCGGAGCAGAAAATTTTATTATTTGGAGAGCTTGCAGATGACGAAAACATAGTGACTATTTGCTTGGACTTGATACAGAATCAGGAGTTGCCCAGAACACCACTTGCAGAAGCGTATTACTTACGTCAACAGTGTCTATAATTTTTTGGTATGATTATCCATCAGAGAAAGAAAGCCGAACAAACGAAACATGACATTTTTACACATGGGCTGAGCATGAGGGTGATCATGGCCCCAGTGAAATAGCAAATGAGTTCAACGAATTCATAATGAAGAAGGTTCCTAACAACGTAAAAAATATGCAGTTGTATAGTGATGCATTTGGAGGCCAAAATAAAAATTTCATGGTTTTGGCAATGTTTTCAGTCGTAGTTGTAATGCATGATATTAAGTTCACATACTACTGTCCAGTTCGAGACTATTCATACTTGCTAGCGCGTCGGGCTTTTGATGGTGTGGAGACCAGCCTTATGAAGGTGGAAACGATATTGCATCCAATTGAATATTTTAAATATTTTTCCAAAGTTGAAACTCTATTACAGTATACAAAAGATCGAGACAGCATGGATTGGAAAAAATACAACCATAAACACTTAAAGAGTAAGCAGACTTTCTCATCTCTGAAGCAAAATGATAGAGATTACTAAACGTTGGATAGGGGATAAACCAAAATATAATACTCAGTATTCTCGGCATGCAATCCTTAAACGTAGGAAAAAATTCAGAGGTATAGTTACATGTAATGCCTTACTACTGCACGAAACAAGCGAAGAAAACAGATTTCCTTAAACTGTTAAAAACAATCGGAATAAATAATGCCCAAAAGTGTTTTCCATTCTATAATTATTAATTATTAATATTCTATAATTATTAAGCAATCGTGTATTGACGATGCTACAGATGAAAAGGAAACAGATAGTGATGACGAAATAGTTTTTATAAATCAAGATCCTTGGTAGCTAAACAAATGCACATTTATCTGAGTTCAGATTCGGCATAGTGTCCATTTTAAGCAGTTGTATAAAACTCGCTTTGAAAATTTTACATAATTTGTGGAATTATTTTCATTTCTATTTATGCAAGATAGTATTTAGCATTCAATTTATTTATAGATGTTATTAAATTAAGGAACGAAATTTAATACATTTATACTAATGGACAAACATTTTGTCTTAAACAGACGTAAGTTTTACGGCAAAAGATCCTCAGTCATGGTTCATAGCAAGAAAAATTTAAGTAAAAAAAATTATAGTAAGAAAAATTTCCGCAACGTTTCGAGAACTACAGTTCTCTTTATCAAGCGAAGTGCTTCACTTGGCTTGATAAAGAGATGCTGCTCTTTCGCATTCAGTTCAGTGATAAAATTTTACTCGTTATAAATCCTGCTAAATAGTTTTATTACGGGACCGTGCTTACAGGATGACGAGCTGGGCGGACACCCGGGGTTGCTAAAAAAAGAGCAATGCAAGAGCCCAAGAAATAAGTTTTTAGCGGCCGTTATATTTTCCCAGAGTATTCAGTCAACTGAGTTTCTGTGTTTGAAGCTATATATTTCCCATAAGACTCATGAAATTTCTAAATTATGGCCAAAATAAATATACACGTTATTAGTCAAATGCGTTAGCATCAGTAAGCTATGCACGTTATGTTTACTATGGTGTGCTTATAGACGGAAAATGGTGGAATTACGACGGGCATATGCATTTGTTATGACCGTGAGTTCAGAAAAGTTATACGAAGTTAAGTTTAAATCAGAGAAAAAACACGATATTGAGCTTAAATTACAGGAAAAAACGAAGTTACATTTAAATTAAAGGAAAACGAAATTGAATTTAAATTAGAAAAAATTGAGTCTTCAAATTAAGAGGACCCGAGCCCCGCTGGGGTTTGGCTGCTCTGTAGTTATTGTTTTAATCAGAAACAATAAAAAACTCATTAAAATATTTTTAAATTATATTTATATTAGAACAAATAAACGAAGTTGAATTTAAATTAGAAAAAACAGATGGTTTTAAAAAAAGTTGAAAAAAAGCGTAATTTCAGTAAGCAAAAATGAAAAAAAAAACTCGCCAAAATGGAAGCTCGTACCGTATTGTAAAAGAGCGATGAGATTTATTTTGCCATGTTAAACTCTGGTAATTTTTTTTAATCATTGTGTTAGGTTAAAACATTTTTAAATGCCGAAAAAAATATTTTTGCACAGGCCTGCTAACGCCATAAGCATGCTCTTGGTTGTATTCTTTTGTAAATAAAATCCCGTCCTCAAGTCACGAGTAATCGCAAATAATTTTCAGTAAACGAATCGAAGAAGAACAAAATAGGAAATAGATATATGCATATCAAACGTACATTGATAAAATTTTCAATTATAGCAAACAAAAATTTTAGAAAACATATTGTGTCGACAACAATTTTTTTCAGTAATTTATATAGCGAAAGTCTTTCCGATATCAAAATTATGTTCATCGGTGCTTTGCTAGTCTTTTAAAGGTGAAGAACGTGTTTCTTCGCATAACATGCAAAGTGCTGAAACACTGCGCAATGAAGTTCGCCTATTTATTACTAAAATCTGTATTCACCATGGCTTTCCAAAATATGCAAGGAGGTTCAATGTTTTGCTTTCGTTTCTGTCAATGTTACGAAACTAAGTTTTAAGTTCTAAACTATCTTGTCGGAGAAAGAACACCGTCTTCATATAAAAAGAAAAGAAAAAACGTTAAACTAAAAGTTCTGGAGCTTAACTAGACAAGATATTACTAGCATCTAATAAATAACGGCCGGGTTGCATGACATGAATTTTAAAATATTAAAACTTTTAAAAAAAGAGAATGTTTTAAAATTTTCCTTTAACAATTTGATGTCGTAAGCAATGTCTTAAACAAGTCTTTCATTTTCTTAAAAATGCACCTACGACCCCTATGTTTCTTTGTGTATAAATAAATTCCAATCAACTCTTCGCTGTTGCATAGCAGTTAATTCTGTGGTTCTTAAGTAGAGACGTAGCTAGGGAGTGGCGAACAAAATCCGTGCCAGTGGCGCAGGCAATTTGGGCGTAAATTGGCTAAAATAGCTCCCAAGGGAAGTACTGATATTAGGGACTGGGAACGCAATTTGGATGTGTTCTGCTAGGAGCGCAAGATCATCTACTCCCCATTCACCAAAAAAAGTCTGATGGTACCATTAGAAAATAATGAGAGCTGACCTTACAAACGGCCTAGCCGATTACAGTATAGCTGAGGACGTCAACTCCTTCCTTCCTGAACTGCTTTTTTATGCTGATAAGCTTTCGCTAAAAACCACTTCTGAAGTGACTCTTCCCCTCCCTGCTGGAATCGGCTTGGCCGTTTGTGACGTCAGCTCTCTATTTTCTAACGGTACAATCGGCCAATTTTTCATGAGTAAACTACAGCTATGGTCCCCGTCTTAAGAGTTTTGTATTTTACTAGAAAAAATGTTGCTCCACTCTCTTACGATGGTTTAGTGATAATGCACTTGATTACAAATGGTATGGGGAAACAAGCCCAGTTTTCCTGCCCACCGTAGTTCTCTAGTTTAGTTCCATTAGCCGCAAAGGTCTATATATTTTCGGAAAATTGTAGGTCCACGGACAGCACGAATTTTGTGCTATTCTCTTACTGTAAGAAGCAAAACAAACAATGTATTTACATTAGTTTTTTTTTAAACAGAAATTTGAATTCTGAGAGTACTGAAGAATTTACTTTATATCAGGGGCAGACTGGGTCCTCTCGAAGGGTGCATATCTTGTACTATCGGAGGCGCGAGTCATATTATCCATGGAAGGCCCACCGGCGTCGCAGTCCGCCCCTGCTTTATATGACTACTGCAGTTGTCAGGATCGGGTATTATGAAAAATTAATGTATATATAGCGTTCTGGTTTTAAGGAAAATCTATTAAAACAGTCGAGTAATTTGGAATTATCGAAGTGTGGATGTGTATAGTGGAACCTCGATTATCCGTCTCCCGATTTACCGTCTTTCTCGCCTAACCATCGGCGTCAAATTCAAGTTAGGGCCACTCCGTTAACATCGACAATGAGACAATTTTACACACTTGTGAGGCTCTACCCGCAGGAGAAAACATTGAAATTAACGATGTTGTTGAATGGATGAACGCTTGCAAACTTGAAGCAGGTTTTGAGGTTCTAGGTGATGAAGAATTCATCCAGCAAATGTTGAACTCCAATGATCCTGAAGAAAATAATGAAAGTACATAGGAAGCTGGAGAACCTAAATAAACCATCACCCATATTAAAGCAGAATATATGCTTTACAAGTGCATTGACTGGTTTGATCAGCAGACTGAAGAAGATGCTACTCAGCTATTAACCACTTAGCTTACAATGTCGTGTCAGAGACGTGGTGAGGCGGCCGTGCCAAATGCAAATAAAAAGTCTCAGAGACGTTGTAGAGCTGATCGGGCTACATGCGATATTCACTCAGTTTTCTTTACCGCATTCGGAACTGCAGACTTACTTTTTAAGAGAAATTATAAAAGGCACTCGCTATTGGAAATTAAACCGTAAGGCAAGGGGTCAATGTTTCGAAGAGTACGGGGCAGTCAAGAAAAACGCAGTGTAATTAAACAAAAAGTAAAAACTACCACTAATAACTGCATTTTTCAACCAACAACAATGATTTTACACACCGGTATGTAATGTTCCTTATTCGTGTTTCACTAAATGCAATGTCTCTTGATTCAAATAAACTTCGTTTTTGCCTACAGAAAGTTTCACAATGTCATTTTTTTAAATGTGTAATTTAAACAAAAATTTTCATTTATCCGTCAAAGATCTGGTCCCGTATCTAACAGGTAATTGAGGTTTTACTGTAAATATGTTTGTTTAAATAGCATTGTGTCCAAAACGAGGGCTGAACCTATTTGAAGCCATGTAAAGGAGCCTTAACAGATTTTCAAAAAGAGATGCGTGAACAAATGCACTTACACATGCATACTTAACGACAAATATTCATATGTATTTTATAGTTATTTTATACAAGGTTCGTAGGAAAGTCAGTATGCAGCCAATAACTATTGAACCAAGAAGAGATGTTGCAACAAAAGTTAGGTATTGATATAGCAAAATGATTATACACTATCAGAAAAGATGAAGAGTAGCGCTCCTTGTGACGAATTGAAGCAGTTAAAAAATTTATTATAAATAATTATAGCGAAATATTTTCAATTAAAAAGTTGTAGAGTATCCTTCGGTTAGTAAGAAAAGACATACGGCTCAAATGCAATATATCCACATGCGAACACGAAATAAGATGTTCAGGAAGTTTCAATGCATAGCTTTCAGTTAATGGTTTCCGCGTTTTAGATGTTGAGTTGAAGTTCTTAAAGGAAACAAGTCATGATCTCTTTCCTATAAGAACTTCAACTTAACCTTTTAAACATCAGAAAAAATTAATTAAAAAAGCTGTATACTAAAACTTCAGGAACGCTTCATTTTGGTGCAGCAAGTGGACATAATGCACGTGAGCCGTACTTTTTTTTAACAACTGAATGATCTACGACTTCCTAATTGAAAATATTTCGCTACCTTTATTAATTTTCAAAATAAATTTTTAAACTTCCTCAATTTGCCAACAGTGGCGCTGCCTCCTATTTCATCGGAGAGTGCATAGTCATTTTACTACACCGGTACCTAACCTTGATAGCAATATCTGTCTTGGTTCAAAAGCTATTGGCCACATTCGGACTTCCCAGGAACCCCGTATAAAATATTTATAACACTGATATTAGTATACATCACCATTTCAGCCTCCAACATCTGCCAAGAACTAGAACTATCACCCGATTCATTCCTACTCGAAATAGAAGAGTCTCTTTCTATATCATTAGCAAGCAAAACTATATATTCTAAAGTTTAGTCGGAAACTAGTTTTGGAGTGGTTTGGAAAGGGAAACGCCAAGGAGTTCATAATCTACATTACACTTCGAGACAAAAGTTTGGCAGTTTTTGAAAAAACAGACTAAGTGATTAAAAAAATTGGATATTTGCACGACCATGCACTGTACAATAAGAATATATTTTTTTATTAATTTGAAATGTTTTGGCTATATAATCTTTCTGTAGTTTCAAAAATGCATGAAATTATAATGTTAATAAAAAAATGGAAGTGTAAACACTATTCGAGACAAAAATAACGCAATTTTTGTGTTAATACTTGGTCTAGCCACCCTTGGCTGTGATAACTGCTTGGATTCTACGAGGTATGGACCACTAACTGCGGACAATCATCTGTGATTGTACACCAAACATCATGAACTGTTTTCCTTAAATTCTCCACTGCAGCTGATTTCACTTTAAAATAACCCTTTTCATTTTCTCTCAAATGTTTTCAATTGGATTAAGGTCCGGACTATTTCTTGGCTACTTGAAAACAGTGATATCGTGATCCTGCAACCATGCTGTAGTATTTTTGGCTGTATAACATGGTGCTCCATCCTGTTGGTAAGTGTACTTGCCATACGGAAAATGATAATTTGCACTTAGAAGGAGGTGATCTGTCAAAATTTTGATATAATAGGGACTGTTTACGTTCCTATTAAGGAAACAAAGGCTTCCACCACCATAGGCATACATGGAACCATATACCATGACACTTGGGGAAAATTTGACCTGACTTGAAACAAAAGTTGAAGGAGTTTCTCTTCTTTGGGACGCACTACTTTTTGTTTACCATCATTAAACAAATAAACTGCTTTCTTCGCTGATAAGAGTACATTTTTTTCAATCTTCTGTGCTCCAGATTTTATGCTCTTTAGTAAAGGTTAGTTATTTTAAGTGACGGAAGCAGATTTTATCTGTTTAATGATGGTAAACAAAAGTAGTGCTTCTCAAAGAAGAAAAATTCCATTCATCCAGTGTTTTAAGTTAGGTCAAATTTCCTCCAAGTGTGATGGTATATGGTTCCATGTGTTCCTATCGTATTAGAAGTCTTCGTTTCCTTAATAGGAATGTAAACTGTCCCTATTATGTCAAAATTTTGGCAGATAAGCTCATTTATAGTTAAGCCCGGAAGAGTGACAACTCTACGCAAATATAATAATGTTGAAAACATACGTTTTTTGGCGTAGTTACAAATTTAAAAGATTGTTCGACGCACGTTTCAAGAGAACACGGTCGCTCCTCGTCTGGAATTAGTATGCAATAAACAACATTGAAATGTTGCCAACGCACAGTGGTTAATACGTTACCGTAAGCGGTTAGTGCGTTCTACAGGAGTACAAAGGTGTGTTCGTTGGCCAACTTTCAAAGTGGTAAATTTTGGTCACAAAGTTGAGTAGCAGTTGTAGTTGAAGGAGAAGCAATGGGGAAGAGTTTTAACAGATTTTTCCAAGCACCACTAAAACTTGGGGTTGATTTATGGTCATTCACGTGAGGCACTAAATCTTTGGATGAAAAAGGCTTCTAAGAATTCAAGTTCAATGACCGAAAAAGGTTGTCAAATGACCATTGCTTCTTTAAAGTTGAATTGATGGTCATTATTCCAACAATGAA
This sequence comes from Dysdera silvatica, assembly GCA_006491805.2. Lineage (NCBI taxonomy): Eukaryota > Metazoa > Arthropoda > Arachnida > Araneae > Dysderidae > Dysdera > Dysdera silvatica. The sequence goes on from QLNU02015003.1 coordinate 97,797,226, forward strand.
CTACAATGGATGATTTTTGAAACTAAGCATTAGTGACATATCTTTGATGTTCTTTTATACGATGTCGTAGGGCCCGCTTGGTCTGTCCCACATATGATAAATGGCATTGGCAAAACACACGATATATACCCTAGCGTGGTAGCATCGGGATGGTGTCTTTAAGGTGAGAGGGCCGAATTTTGTTATATGGTGAGAAGATAACTCGAAAGTTGGCTCTGCGAAGTATGTTTGCCACTGTCGCACTGATTTTAGGAAAGAACGGAAGGATGACTGTGCCCGAAAACTCAACTGTAGAACTGATACTAAGAGTGGAGCGGTGAGTGAGTTTGGTGAGTTTAGAAAGCACGTTATCGATGATGCTAGGACTATAGCCTCTGTCCACGGCGATGGTTTTTAAAATGTTAATTTCTTCTGTAAATGCTGACTCAGTAGAGCAAATATCTAAGGCGCGAAATACAAAGGTGTAGAATGCTGGATTCCCTGGGGAAACCCCTTATCCCCATTACTGTGAATAGGTATATGCCGTACTTTGAAACCAAACTGTTCTTCCAAATTACATTTGAATTTTGGACCGACTATGTTGATGATATTTCTTTCATTTGGAATGGTCCAAAATGGAAGACCAAATCAACTCAATTCTACCCACCATCAACTCAATTGATGGAGGTTTTAATACAAAATGTTGGCGATGAATTCAAGACAACTGTATACCGGAAGCCTTTTATCGTCTCTTTGCCCCCGCATCGGAATTCTTGCCATCCTCTTCAACAAAAAATGGCGGCATTCTACACTTATGTGCCCTGAAGTGCCAGAAAAACTGGTACAGGCGTGCGTATGCAAATAATGAAGCTTTGCAACCAATCAGAGTAAGGTGATGCGGTCGGCAGCGCCTATATAAGACAAGAGATGTCTGGCAAAGCTGTTAGATCGGTTCTTGCCGCTACAATGGCAGGTTATCAAGATTTAAGTGATTTTGAACGTGGCATTATAGTCGGCACAAGAGAGATGGGACATAGCATCTCCGAGATAGCGACAAAATTTGGATTTTCGCGTACGACCATTTCACGGGTATACCGTGAATATCAGGAATCCGGTAAAACATCAAATCTCCGACAGCGGTGCGGCCGGAAAAAGACCTTGAAAGAACGGGACATTCGACGACTGACGAGAATCGTTAAACGAGATAGACGTGCAACACTTCCTCAAATTGCCGCGGATTTCAATGCTGGGGCATCAACAAGTGTCAGCGTGCGAACTGTTCAACGAACCATCATTGATATGGGCTTTCGGAGCCGAAGGCCCACTCGTGTACCATTGTTGACTGCACGGCACAAAGCTTTATGCCTCGTCTGGGCCCACCAACATCGCCATTGGACTGTTGATGACTGGAAACACGTCGCCTGGTCTGACGAGTCTCGTTTCCAATTGAATCGGGTGGGTATAAGAAATTAACTTTTTAAAAAGCCAGCGCTGTGAATAGAGGCCGTCCTAGCATCATCGATAACGCGCTTTCTAAATCCACTCACCACTCTGCTATTAATATCAGTTCTACAGTTGAATTTTTGGTTACAGTCATCATTCCGTTCTTTCCTGCAATCAGTGTTTCCGTGGCAAACATACTACTCAGATCCACCTTTCGAGTCATCTTCTCACCATATACCAAAATTCGGCCCTCTCACCTTAAAGACACTATCCCGAATCCAAAACGCTGGGGTATATATCGCGTGTTTTGCGAATGTCATTTATCATATGTGGGCCAGACCACGCTGGCCCTACGACATCGTATAAAAGTACACCAAATGTATGTTACCAATGCAGTGTTTCAAAAATCATCGATTGCAGTTTATTGTTGGAATAATGACCATGAATTCAGTTTTAATGAAGCCACGATCAATAGCCTACCTTTTTCGGTCATTGAATTTGACTTCTTAGAGGCGTTTTTATCATAAGTTGCTCTTTGATGAAAAACGATTCTTAGAATCGTTTTTCATCACAGATTTGGTGCTTCACTTGTGAATGATCATAAATCAAACCCAAGTTTTAGTAGTGATTGGAAAAATCTTTTTAAACTCTTCCTGCACTGCTTCTCCTTCAACTACACCTGCTACTTAACTTTGTGACCAAAATTTACCACTTTGTAAGTTGGCCGCCTAAAACAACTCTGTACTCCTGAAAAAAGCACTAACCGCTACCGGCAACGTATTAACCACATCGAGTTGGCAACACTCCAATGTTGTTTATTGCACGCTAGTTCCAGACGAGGAGAGACCTTGTTCTCTCGAAACGTGCGTCGAACCATCTTTTAAATTTTTAACAACGCCAAAGAAACATACTTTTCATTTCAAGTGCAAATTATTATTTTTCACATGGCAAGTACACTTACCAACAAGATGGAGCACAATGTCGAAAAAATGAAAAGTGCCATTGCTAAAGTTAAATCAACTGCAATGAATGATTTAAGGAAAACAATTCATGATGTTTGCTGTGCAATCACATGTGGTGATTGTCAGTTAGTGGAGCCCATGCCTAGTAGAATCCAAGCAGTCATCACAGACAAGGGTGGTTGGACCATTGACTAGCAAGAAAATTTCCATATTTTTGTCTTGATTTTTAAAATTGCCATATTTTTGTCTCGAGTAGTGTGTACATTTCCTTTTTTATTAGCATTAAAATTTCATGCATTTTTGAAACTACAGAAAGATTTCGCGGCCAAAACATTGTAAATTAATACAAAAATATATGATTATTGTATAGGATATGGTTGTTTAAATATCTAATTTTTTTTAACCGCTTGGTTTGTTTTTTCCAAAAATTGCCAAACTTTCGTCTCGAAGTGTTAAGCCAAAAAATCATGTTTACTAAGCCGTTTTTAGAGAACAGTATATTTTACGTAGCAATACTCTTAAATTATTATAAATAAACAAGAAAATTTGCATTATTGATATCGTTCTTTAAATAGTTTCGTTGTCAGTTTTATTCTTTAAACACTTGTGAGGATACCCTAGTCATCCTCGTCTTATTCATTAGTAAGTCCAATTTTTATTTTCCACTCTAAATCGTAAAAATAATATAATTTCATACTTATCTGCTCAAATTAACAACTGCTACGACCAAAATACGAGCTGCTATAATTTTCTTATAGTATATATTTAGTTTCGAAGAAACATTTCAAAATACATAAGCACACAGACGCCCGTTTACCTACATGCCAACATTGGCTGTTTGGAGAGGAAATATCTTAATGGCGCCCAAAAGTCCTGGAAACAACTTGTGAAGCGTATTTTTATGTCGATGCTTTCACATAAATCTAGCAAAATGCTAATAAAACCATGCTTATCTGCCACACGTGGCTAATTCCGCCAACGATAGTCCAGCTCAATATTACTGCATAAAACCTCTGTGTTCGTGTTAAATCCTGTTTTGAGGCCCTTGAATCACAATCCATGGTTGAATGTCATGCGCGAAATCTGCGGATAAAATCCCACTGTACAATTTCTAGTCATCTGACATAATTAAGACTGACTTTTTTATTTACCCATACTCTTAAATTTAAAAGGAAAAATTAATAACTTACGTTATCTATATCCATCCTTTTTATACCATTTCGTTTTTAATTTTTCCTGCGAACGCTCATACTGAAACCTTAATAATTCTCTTTCCATCCATTAATAACTCACAATTTTTTGTCAGTTTTAATTCATAAATAATTAAGTTTACGCTTATCCTCTAAAAAATCTTCTGCTGCAAGTCTTATATAAAACCATACAGAATATGTTTATGTGCAAATGTATATGTGCAACCGTATACAACACCATACAGAATATGTGTATGTGCATATGTATATGTGCAACCGTATAAAACACCATGCAAAATATGTGTATGTGCATATGTATATGTGCAGTCGTATACAACATCATACAGAATATGTATGTTATATGTGTTTGGCATAGCTTTGAAGAAATACTTTTAAAAAGCCAAATATTCCCAACAGAGAAAAAATGGGGACAAACATTTTCAGAAGGAAAAATTTAGCCAGACAGAAAAACTGGATACTAGGAAAGACCATTTGGAAAACTGGTCCTGAATTGCCAGAGAAAACGACTTATGAAATAGTCCGTAAATGACGTTAAATAACAAAAACATCGCTGATGAAGGGACATAGATCTATGAAGATATTAAATATATTAAATACAATGTTTGCAACATAAAACACTACAATTTGACTAAGTTACTTTTTTGAAAAAAAAAATACAATTGCACAGGATGAAAATTATCAAGACGAAATCATATTCTATTCAGTCTTTAAAAACGTTGGCAAATTGCACACCTATGAGAATATCTCATTTAAAGCACATTCTTTTTTAAATGATGCGGACCCTAAACATAAATCTCCCATATGGATGTATTAATAAATATTACCTCACTCCAATCTCAAATCAGATTTCCCTGTGAATGGCATCCAATTCGAATATCAAATATCAATTCTGATATAAATACCAATCCGAATATGAAATATCAATTTGTATATGAACTTCCAATTTTAATATCAAATATTAACTTAAACGACATTCAATTTTACAGTGTTCTTTCCTCTTAAAACCTACAGTTTGAATTGTGCTAAGATAATTCAAGGTAGTTGTAGCCCATTAGATTTTTAAAATTAATAGTACAGTTTACCTGAACCGAAGTTACTTGCTTTTCAAGTGACTTTGAGAAAACAAATGCAAGCAAGTTTCACATATATATAAACAAACAAAACGTTCACGGATAGAATAATCAACGCTAATGGTAAGATAGTGAGAATAGTAATATTTAAACTATTACGTATTTTTGGCAGAACTTACAATAATAGGTATACACAAACTGATGTGAAATTTGGGAATACGGTTACACATATTTCAGATTATATATAAATGAACATGTGCATATAAAATTGCACATTTTAGTTCTTTTAAATGCTAGTGAATACAAATGTGTAAACGGTAAATTTTCAGAATGCATGTTTTAGAGCTTTAGTAATAATAATTATAATCATTATAATTTTAACAGAAAAAAATGTCCCTAATAATAGTAAAATTAAACTTTTTGCTCTCGTACGAGCAAAAACGAAAAGGGACAGAGACGGTTAAAGCCGGCACCCTTCAATCTGCGTCTCTTTGAAGATCTCACCCCATCCAACTTTTATGAACCCATGTATTATAAATATCTAAAAAAAATGGAGCGTTTCACAAAAAAATGCTTTTCTTAAAGGGGAAGTGTTTTTGTTATAGTTGTTTCACCAGGTTCTTTTTCAATGTCATCTGAAAGTCTTTTTTTTTTTTTTAAATGCAAACATGTACTTTTTATTTTTTATTCTTACTTCTCGTAAAAAAAATAAAACTTCTGTAAAAAGCATCTTATTAATTTAGGGGTTAGTTCCTGAGATATTAAAAAGCAAGCTTGAATAAACGAATTATACCATAACATTCATGTTGAATTTCTCTCCGATATTCCCCATAAATAGACATTTCGACAATTTTCTCTAAAGACTTGCTTCTTTTTGGTTTTAAAGCTCAAGGACTACAATGGTCATGCTGCGCCGGGACCTACTGTTTTCCGAGGAATCCGAACCTCTGGACCTACAATTTTCCGACGAATCCGAACCTCTGGACCTACAATTTTCCAAGGAATCCTAACTTCTTAAAGCCTAGGGAACCAAACCCTGGACTACGATGTGCAGTGCAATCTTTATGAGTTTTTTTTGCACCGTTGGGAGTCGAACCCTAGTTGGTGATACACTAGGCGAAAGCGTTACCACACCGCGCAACCACAATGCTTGTTCTTTAAAGACAGATACTTCATATTCAACACACATTAAATTAAAACTCAATAAAAAAAATGCATCTTAAAGCTCAAACCTTATTTCTTAAATGACTGATGCTACATGGACGGTTATGAGACCAACAGTGATAAATAACTGAATGCTGGTATCAAGTGGCCAGCTTTAGTTTTAGTACCAATTACCACCACACGCATTCTCATTTAATAGGGAATATAAATCGCCGGCATGATTTATCGACTTATCGTATGTATGGTATAGCCTTGTGTGTACAAGATCTACCCAAGTACTGCATACTTAATTTCTTTCATTTTTTTTAAATATTAAATTAGATACCTATAATATGGCATGAATCTCTTTATTCAAGCTCACTTATAAATATCTCCGAAACTATTCGCTAAATTGAAAAAATGGTTTGAACTTTTAAGAGGAATAAGAATAAAAAAGTGTGAACTTCAAATGAAAACGATCCTTCTTCCCCAAGTAAAACCTGAATGAAGGAAAACACTCCCCCATTTCAAGATAAACAATTTCTTTAAATATTTTTTTGTAAAATTCTTGATTTTTGAGATATTTTACATCAAGTTATGTGGTCCACCCTGTATATCGTGCTATGTATTTGCGTGCATATTACACATTGTGAATAGATTGAAGTTTTTTCCAAGTTTGTATGATTATACTCCAGGATTCCCCCGATCTCTTTGAGTACGTAACTTTATTTCACAATGTCGAAAAGAAGTTTTTAAGGTCTAAATAAACTTTAAATTACCAAAAATTTATTAAACGGCATTGCTTTCCGATTTCGTAGATCACTGTTTCCTTGTAGATTCCTTAGATACCCGGTATTCAATATCAAACCACTTGCTGCGTTTAGGAATAAAATACTCGGACTTTTACGGTGCAAGGATACTAAGGGTCATGATGATCCAGGAGCTACGTTTTTCGCAGCTTTCAAACCTCCCAAGGCTTGGAGAACCAACCCTTACAGTGAGCAGTTCGTTGGTAACCGTTCTTTGGCACTGTTGGGAATCGGATCCGGGATAAATGAACGATAGGCGAATACGGCATCACCGCAGCGCCAGAAATGAGATAACCACTTATGCGAAAGCGTGATTCCTGTTATTCCCGCTGCCCAAATAACGACTGCGGCTTTTAAGGATTGGAAATCTTCAATGCCCTGCATAAGTAAAAGGTGGAAATCATAGTTCTCTAGATGCTGAAAGAACTCTCCCGAGTTGCTGAAAGCCAATTAGAACCGAAAAAGCGAGGTGAATGGTTTGCCTGGTTCTGACATGCCCTTATTTGGGATTAAGCAGAGCTTGACGTGGACCAGAAATTTTTCAGAAGAAAAAATATTTCGAACGCGAAATCGTAAAATCTTTATTTCAAATAAGAAACCATTTATAGCACAGTCAATAGTACTATTGTCCATTCAACGGCTGAAGGTGAAAGCTCCTCAATAACCTTCTACGAACTTCCATCCAAATTTGCATGGTAATGTTATTTACCAAAATTAGCATTTTACTACGTTCGTAATCAGATGATTTTATTGTTTATATGGTCGAACACAGGCGACATATTAAACGTTTGTTTATAAAGTAGCAAGAAAATACCATGGCTGGTTGCATTTTTATGGAGCAAGGACAGCAAGAGTCCATTTATACAAATAAATGTGAGGCAATACATGGGGTCCAGTAAAAATAGAAGGTATTATAAATTATAAGATACTTGGAATTTCATCTAACAAGGCATCGAATAGGCTTGATGGGGATAACTGGACCTTTGACAATTTATGAGAATTGAAGACATCTAGTTTTAGAGATTTTACTGAAATATATCTTTAAGATTATGCAATAAGTTTTTCCAATTCACGAGATACCTAGCTTTCCTCCTAGGAGATTAAAAAGGAACATGATTTTAAGCTCACTGAAAACTTTGTTGGTTGGTTGTATTTTTATGACGCAAAGACATCATATTGTCATTCTGCTCCAGTCAAGGTGAGATTCTATACTCACTGGAAAGATGGAAGCCCTCAATTTTCCCCCTTTCAGTAGATGCTGAAAAGTTATTGACAACGATTTGCCTAGAATTAACGTACGTTAATGTTTAAAACAATTCAATGTTAACGTAATGTTGTTACCAATAATTCCCGCAGCAGATTCACGTTCTGTTTTTCTTATCAGAACCGTTTCTACCTCTTGAATATATATTTGCCTTTAAAGGAAAAGGTCTTTGTAAAATGTATTTGAATTCCCATACTCATTTCTTACATTTTAAATAATATGTCAAAAATTTTCCATAATTAGTAAGTACTGTGGTAATAATTTCTCTTACCTTTTATAATTGCTGCTCATACCAAATTTTCTGTTACCAAACGTCGATGAATAGCTTGACAGCATGGAGAAATCTCCTCTAAACCTTGCACAATCTGAGCTTTAAATAAATGCAAAATGTCGCTGACTTTCCATGCACATTCAACACCAAATCCATCCATTCTCATCAAGAAAATTTCGCAATAACACGCGTGATTTCATTGCCACGTCTTGGTTTTGTACGTGAAATATTACTGAATATTCTCGTAATCAGTCATCACAAGTTCAGCGCGAAGCATACTGATTTTAATTCCACGGGAAGCTAGCACTCGCCAAGTTTAAAAGGAGATTCATAAAATATCACTTTTTTTTCTTAAGTCTCATGACATTTTACCCCGCTGATTTTGGGAATGTCAATTTCGTCTCTTAGACCTGTATTCATTCATTATAATTCTTCATTTACAAATCTCAAGTTCAGTGTCAACTTTCGGAAGACGTATATTCGGTTTGCCAACTCGCGATATAAAATTAACCAATTCAGTGTTTGCCAGTACTTTTCGTTTGTACTTTGTGCTTGTACTTCTTGGAACACGGTCAACAAGATCTAGTGCTCGATAGGTCGCCCACGAAGGCAGTGTTTACATCTGGCGATAGCTTTGAAGCATTTGTCTTAGCACTACGGCAAGGGTCCTCTACAGTGCAGTAATTGAGACGAAAATTTAAGACTAAAATACAACACGGGTATCTTTTAGAAGAATTGTGGTCGTTGCACGAGACATCACCCACTTATCTCACTTTCCACTAGAAATCGCTAAAAATTGCACTAGATGAATTTTTGACGTAAATCACTTTACGTTAGAAACCGCTAAAAATTGCACTAGATGGATTTGTAACGCAACAGAGTTACTAGCCCGTAGCGGGAAAGCAGATCGGCCGAAGAGTAATCCTCCTGCGCATGTTTGTAGACTTCGCCAAAATTGGTATCAGTGTTTCCCCACATTAATATGTACTTGGCTAGAAAACTAACATCTGACCAGAAGAGAAAATAGCTCAGAGAAGATATTTTAGAAGAAATATTCTTGAGGCGGTATTTTGGAGATAGTATTTTAGAAAAGGTATTCAAGAGGACGATTTTTAGGAAAGGTACTCAAGAGGACGATTTTTAGGAAAGGTATTTTAAAAGAGGTATTTTAGAAAAGGTATTTTAAAGGAGGTACTTTAGTGTGGTATTTTAGGAAAGTTACTTTAGAGGAGGTATTTTAGAAGAGGTACTTTAGAGGAGGTATTTTAGAAGAGGTACTTTGGAGGAGATATTTTAGAAGATGTACTTTAGAGGAGGTATTATGGAGGTATATAAGAGGAGGCATTTTAGAAAAGGTACTTTAGAGAAAGTATTTTAAAAAAGGTATTTTAGAGAAGGCATTTTAAAAGAGGTATTTTAGTATATCTAACTAATATTTTAGAAAATCTAGCTTTTTTTTTAACAGATCTAGCTAATTTATATTGTTTCAGTATTACTGGAACAAAGTCTGGTGTCACATATGCATGTGTCATGCAGTGATAATTGGTTTGAGACGCCATTTAGCGATTGCGTCACGTTGCTCTCTCATCCGGTTGTGTTCCTCGTAGTGAAAATGTCTGAGCATTTGATTTTTTTTTATAGATTAGGTATGCAAGGTAAGATATGTGTGAATTTAAGAAGGGAAAAAGAAAGGAAAGAGGAGGACGAAAATCGCAAAAAAACAACAACCGTAAACAACTTTTTACGATTCGTAGGAGGAAATGGAATACGAAAATCCCCAAAAAAACGGTGTAAACAACCTTGTACGGTGTAGTCACCTTGTGCCGATTGCCGGATTGAAAGTCAAAACACGGACTAGATTTAGTGGGGGGTAACGTCTCGTTCCGCGCCTAAGAATTTGGCCCTGTTAATAAATTCAACACTGTAGGTAGCAGATTTAACTGCATTTCAACTCAAATAAAAAAATCCGCAAATCATAAAGGCGAAAAAATCAATAAAAATATGAAATTTAATATTTTACTGTTGCTTCAAGGACCAGTTATTTCGCGAAAACGTTTAGTAAAATAAACTAGCAGCAGAAACTGAAATCGGATAAAATATTTAGATTTTTTACCACATTTCCTCACTTGACTGTGGCATTACAAAACGTCAAGCGAGAACTTCTTTCATGTGACCTGACTTCACTGCATTGTTGCCAATCAGATTTTGGCTGCGGTTAAGTCTCCTAATAAAAAGAAAGCTGATGCGTATCCGCCATTTTGTTGCCATTGTATCACGTGATCCTGGTTGCAAATTGTTTTTATTGGCGACATTTTAAAAGTTGCGCCAATGTTTACAATAGTCGGATAATGGCGGAGTGTTGATTATTTCTATGCCAAAATAGCGATCATTGCTCCAAAACTGAAAACCTTTATCGCCAAGGTAAATGAAACCGGAATGGTTTTGGCTGAATACGCTTATGCAGAAAGTTCGTAGGGGAGGTGTTATAGACTCAGTGGGTGGGGTTACAGAGCTACAACTCACATATTCCTATGTTAAATATACAAAATTTCATTGCAATGGGGGGTTACAACCCCCATCAACACCCCTCTGCGTACGCCAATGATTGGCTGATGCGTCGGCCTAGAATTCTAGGGCTCTAGTTGATGTGCGTGCTGGAAAAAGAGTTTTAATATTGGGAATTACAAAAATATCCTTACGTAAAATATGGGGCCCCGTCAAAGCCCAGAGCCTGCTTCAGCCTCTTCTGTGAATAATAGAATGGCCTTTCTAAAAGGAGACGTACCGATTAATAATTCCTAGGACAGTAATTTCATCGGGGATGCGAATTTTCATGTTGTTTCCTTCGAAATTTAGTGTTCTTTCAACGATTTTAAATATTTAAGGTTTTCTCAACAATTTCGGAAATTTTAGGGGTTTTCTCAATAATTTCATGAAATATTGAATGTTTTCCTAATATTGCCAGTTTCTCGTTATGAGTTTTTGATTATCTTTTTATATTTAATAATTTTAATACTTAAAACTTTAGAAAGCATTTTCAGTAAAATTTAAATGAAAAGTGTATTTAAAATACTTGTGTACAAGATATTTTGCATTACTCCGCCGGTCCTTGCGGTAGAGAATGGTTTCGAGTGGCACAACTGGGGCCGTCGAATAGAACGTCGACAGACAAGGGGCGACAAATGGCATAATGACACTGACGTACAGATCCAAGCCCAAATCCAATCTGATCATCTCGTAGCGGATCGAGATAATTGCCACTCCTAGGTACAGACCTTGCCTATACCTTCTATACCTAGGTATAGGTACTTACCACCACCCTTTTTTATTACTAACTTTTACACCTATTTTACACCTATCTTACACCTATTACACCTATCCTAACTTTTACATCTATTTTATTACTAACTTTTTAAATGTGAAGGTATTTTTTCGCAAAATTATTTAAATCAATATTTTAATTAATACTTTTATAACATTAATGATGTACAATAATTATATGTTTTTTGGGTTGTCAGCCGCCACCCCTAAATATGTGTACCTATCTGGTATCTACTTAGAAATCTGCCACTATGATTATCTGATGACTCGATATTAAAGAGGATTCGATAAATTAAATTATATTATATGTTCTAAAAACACAAGAATTTTTTCGAAGATTCACTGGCGATCAGAAACAGCAAAGAAGCAGTTATCTGCTCTAACCATTATGTCCATTGGAAACAATACAGCCTATGAGTTCAGTGTAAAAGGAATGATGCACATATATGCAGTGATTAAGGCCAGAAAGGATTTATTGTTTACGGAGTTGATTAATTCTGTATTTTCCATTTTGTTAATTTTTCCGCTACTTTAATAACGATTCTTTAAATGTTTCTTTATTAAAATTTTAGAAATTTGGGTTTTAAAACTTATTAATTTTTTAATAAATTCATTATCCAATCCTTGTATAAATGATCTTTTACTAATATATATTTAAGGAGTGTATATGAAAGTGACAGACAAAACTACCATACGGACCGCACAAATTTATACGCAGAAGGGATGATTTGGAAGATATCCCCCATTAAATAACTAAATATAGGCGATTATAATATAAGTAAATGAAATTAAATAACTCTCTCTCTCTCTCTCTCTCTCTCTCTATATATATATATATATATCATCATCATCATATTCAACCATTATCTATCCACTGCTGGATGAAGGTCTCTCCAAATGCTTTCCACACAAGTCTATCCTGGGCCATTCGTTTCCACGTCACCCCAACCTGTTTTCTTATTTCATCCACCCATCTAGTTTGAGGACGTTTTCTAGGTCTTCGGTGGTCTCTTGGAATCCAGTTCAGAATTTCTGTTGTCCATCGTTGATCAGTTCTTCTTGCAATATGCCCAGCCCATCGCCATTTCAGCCCTTTTACTTTAACAATGATGTCCTCTACTCTAGTTTGCTCTCTCACCCAAGTGTTTCTTTTTCGATCTCTCCTAGTTATTCCAAGCATGCACCTCTCCATGCTCCTTTGCGTTGTCTGTAACTTTCGTATTGCTCCAACTGTTAGACTCCATGTCTCTGATCCATAAGAGAGGACTGGCAATACACACTGGTTGAAGACCTTTCTTTTTAGACACAAAGGCAATTTCCCCTTCAGGATAAAACTGTTTCTTCCAAATGCACTCCAGCCAAGTTTAATACGTCTGTTGAGTTCTTTCATAATGTTGCCATCCATTGAAATCAGCTGGCCAAGGTAAATATATGAATCAGCAATTTCTAGCTCAATGTTGTCAACTTGTATTTTTGTTTCCTCTACAAAATTATTGAACATGATCTTAGTTTTTTGTAGGTTCATCTTGAGTCCAACTTCTTTACTTCTAGTTGAGAGCTCCTGTACCATGTCTTGGAGTTCTGATGGGTTCGTTGAAAAAATAACAATGTCATCAGCAAACCGCAAATGATTTAAATATTCACCATTTATTTTTATTCCCTTGTTATTCCAATTTATCAGCTGAAAAATCATCTGTAAAGCTGAAGTAAAAAGTTTTGGAGAAATGGTATCTCCCTGCCTCACACCTTTACCAATTTTGATAGTTTTGGTATCTTTATGTAACCGAAATTTTGCACTTGCATTTTTATACACACGTTTCACCATGTCAATGTACACATCCTCAATGTCTGTTGATCTTAAAGAGTTGATGACTGCTGATGTTTTAATAGAGTCAAAGGCCTTCTCATAGTCAATAAATGCAACACACAATGGAAGTTCATATTCATGTGTTCTTTCAATTAATTCTCTTAATACTTGAATATGGTCCACTGTACTGAATCCACTTCGAAATCCAGCTTGTTCTCTTGGTTGAGCTGCATCTAATTTTTTCTGCAGGCGATGTGTTAGCACTTTTGTGAAGATTTTATAAATAGCAGGTAACAAGCTAATTGGTCGGTAATTTTTCAAATCCTCTTTATCACCTTTTTTATGCAAAAGAATTACTGTTGCAGAATCCCATTGGTTTGGTATGTTACCGCTGTTAAGACATTTGGTAAAGAATTTTGCAAGTATGTCTTCTACATATTCTCCAGCTTCTTTTAGGATATCTAATGTAATACCATCATCGCCAGGGGCTCTTCCTTTCTTCATACTTTTTATTGCAAATGAAACTTCTTCTTTTAAGATTTTAGGAGCTGTTCCTTCGACTATTTCAGTGTCTTCGTTTAATCCACTGTTACTTTCATATAGTTTTTTGTAGAATTCTTCAACTCTTCTAAGTATTTCTTCCCTATTTCTTGTTACGGTGCCATCCTCTCCTTTTAATGCAATGATGTGTTTCTTCCCAACAGATAAACTTCCTTTAACAACCCTAAGGCTCTTGTTATTTTCAATGGCCTTCCTTACTAACTCACAGTTGAATTTTCTTATGTCTTCTTTCATGCTTTTGCGCAGAGTTTTACAAAGTTCTATGTACTCAATCCTGGAACTGGTATTTCGATTGTCCACCTTCATATCTCTTCGCCTTTTCATGAGCTGTTTCGTCTTCTCAGATAATTTGCTATTGTGCTTTTTACAGGTTACACCACCAATTTCCCCAGCAGTTTCAACTATTGTCTTAACAATGTTTTCATTTGCTTCTGAGATATCACTTTCATCAATAAGTCCTTCCAGTGCAGAAAAGCGATTTTTTAATTCCAACTTGAATGCCTCGGTATTTTCTTTTAATTTCTTTAAATCCACCCTCTTACTTACTTGTTTCCTAATGAGCTTCTGTCGTTCTAATTTAGTATTTAAGTGCATTTTACATCTCACCATTCGATGATCACTTCCAGTATTAAATCTGTTCAGTACACTGCAATCTTCAATAATTGATTTCTTGTTTGCCAGGATATAGTCAATTTCACTAGTATATATATATATATATATATATATATATATATATATATATATATATATATATATATATATATATATATATGTATGTATATATATATATAGATAAATATAATTTTCCTCGTATTGAAAAAAAACAGCTTTTTAAACTGTTTTAGAATTTTTTAATTAATAATGTCCACAGTTCCTTAAGAAAATATTTGCAATATTTTCAACTTTATTTACTAATTTTTTTACAATATTTAAATTATATATGTACAATTTTTTTGCATAATTTGAAGGAATGAGAACACGACTGCTTATCAGAGCGCCGTCTCATTTCCATGTTTTTGAAGTTACAAGCTTGTTTTTCCTGAGATATTCAGAACAGTAGCATTTTTACCCACATTTGTTTAAACTGTTGCTAATTACTATAAACTTCACGACAGTTGGCAATGATTTAAAAAATGGGGATAAACAAGTTGCTGCTCTGAATATCTCAGGAAAAAGTAAACTCACAACTTGAAAATGCGGATATGATACGGCACTCTGATAAAGAGCCGCGTTCGCATTGTCAAAAGTTTTGTAAGAAATTGTGTAATTTTTTTAAATATTACCTAAACGTTATAAAAAATTTTATCAGTAAGGTTGAAAATTGTGCAAAAAATTCGTTAAAATGTTTAAATAATTCATTTTAAAATTTTAAAAAATTGTGTGAGTCATTGCTTACAAGAGCGGAAATTATTAGTCAAAAAATGTCTAAAAAATATTAAAAATGTGTATTTTTTTCCCATATAATGGAAATGATTTTATGTTACGTTACGTTGATTTCATCAAACCATTAGGTTCAAAATTAATGTGGTACTCAAAAATTGGATATTTTTTAAATGTGTTGTGTAAGATAAGGTCATTTTTCTAAATTTATATATATATATATATATACCATCATAATGGCGATAATGGGGATGATATATGCAGCATGAATTAGCGATTTTTCACTTGAAGAGGAATGTTAAACAAATGTAGATGGCCCACTCTTTAAGTCATGATAAGTCTCTGTTCAAAGCGAACAAAATTCCGAGCTGCTGATCTGTAGAAAGAAACAATGGCAAGGTCTTGCTACATGTTAGAAGCAATCTCAGTTAATTTCCATCATAGCCACACGTGTCACCACAATGTCACCGTGGTGCCACCCTGCGGTAGGTCTGGTTTCTTGTTGCATGAATATGACAGCTTCTCATGTGGCTTTCAGCCGAAAGAATTATTCATGATGCCCATGGCGGATTGATACAAATTAGCCCATTGTTTATTTATACACATGGCTACGGATTCCAGAGCTTAGGGAACGGTTGCTGGATTTCCTTGTGTCTACACTTATTGACAGTGACAACGGGTCCGTTTAACGCGGACGATACAGAGGATGATTCAGTTAACCCATCAACTAGTCTCACAAATCCAATTACTCAATCCCCTTCTGAGAGACATTCATTTGGGGAAATCGTAACTACATGTGTTAGATAACATTCCTGAGTCTGTTACCTGATGAACCCAAATAATATTAAACTTTAGTAAAGAAAAGTTAGGCATCTCAGAAATGATGTTGTCCTGTTAACACTGGCACGTAAAATTAAGTAAAGTTTAAAGAATTTTAACTAAATAGGATTATTGTCAAGGAGCATTATATTTGTTCATGCGCGCATAATTTTGGACAGCTCAAAAATTTTATTAACCGTACCAAAGTGAAGCAGATAGATTAGTTTTTTTTTCAAATTTTCTTTTTAAAAAATTTCGAATTCTTTTAAATTTTCAAATTAGGCTTTAACATAACACCTAGAACATTTTTTATATTTGTCCATAATATATTTTATACTCCATTAAATACCACAGAATATAGCTTAGTGTTTTTTGTTTAAAAATAAAATACTATGTGGTAGTAGTTGACGAGTTGATGGGCTAAAAAGCGGCAAAATGATCTAACATTAGTTTTGAAACTGGTAAGCTCTGAACCCACAAATTTCTACGTTAATTAAAATGTTAATATGTGTGCTCTTTGCATTGGTTAAATGTAGTATAAAATGTGTTTAAAACTAAAAAAGAATAATATGTGTGTATGCAATTTTGAGTAAGAAGGTAGCAAATTTTTCTGCTTTTTAATGAAAACAAAAAACTATTCATTTGCATTAGTAATATAATGGAGATGCCTTTAAATGAATTTCATTAGGTATGAAAATGTTTTTACTCTTATGACGTTGGGTTTGCATTATTACAAATTAAACAAAAGTGAAACTTAGTAATTTAAATGTCGAAATGTAAAAAAAAATGTAAATATATGTTCTATTGATAGATACATATCCATAATGAAAGGACAATGACAATTTTTAATACATTGCTTATTTTCTATTTCTTTATACGATATATAAGTAATAACAGCAGTTATATCGACACTGACGTAAGGTTTAAAATCATGGTATCTTAGAAGCAAACTGCTCTCTTTGAGGAGTGGAGGCAGAATATAAGTAATTTCACCATATGTACGCATTTTATATCTTTTTATTACTGAATATTTGGGTGTCACATCCCACTTCTTTCAAATGTTTCAAGAGTGAGACGTATTTTAACTTTTAGTAGTAACAAATTATAAAGCATTGTTTCCAAAAATAAAGCATTGACCAGAGTAAAAAAAAATTAACGGAAGCTTGGAAACAAAATAAAAACTGATAAGGGCAACATATTGATATATTTAAATACACACATAATCAACGTTCCCTATAGCTTTTTCATTACAGAACTAGCTGTAGGCGATGTATGTATAACAGATTGTAGAAAGTGAAACAAAGAAGGAATGCGGATTTAAGACGATGAGGAAGAATAAACAACTTCTTCAATATGAAGGCCAAAATATCAAAAGCTCATCTTTCAATATATACACTATGAATTAGCGTTCGCTCTCTAAGACCAAAGAAATTATATTCAAATAATTTTAAACTTATAATCCGAATTAAATTATTAGAAAACTCAGGTAAAATTAATTTCTTTTATAAATAAACTCATCCTAAACTAATAACACATTTTAATTTTCCATCTACACAGTTTTTCTAATATACAAATCAATAAGCTCTTTACTTTCCATTCTTACGAAATATAATCATACATAAGTATGGTTTAAGAACTGAAGACATTGCTTTATATATATATATATATTTATATATATACATTACCAGCGCCCATGGCCCATTAGCCAAGGAACTTACGGCGATAATTGAAGACCCCAGCAAAATGCCTGAATTCCTCTGCAAGGGAATAACTTACCTCCTACCGAAGGACCAGGATACCAGTAACCCAGCGAAATACCGACCCATTACGTGCCTTAACACCCTGTACAAGATACTCACGGGGTGCATCTCTGAAAAAATAAGCCGGCACAGCGAAAGCAACAACTTAATGACGGAAGAACAAAAGGGATGCCAGAAAGGGACTCTGGGATGTAAAGAGCAGCTTACCATCGACTCAGTTATCCTGGAACAAGCAAGAAAACAAAAGCGAAAACTCAACACCGCATACATAGACTACAAGAAGGCTTTCGACTCTGTTCCGCACTCGTGGCTCCTTGAAATACTCAGCATATACAAAGTGCATCCCTCAATCATCCGATTCCTACAGAGCAGCATGAAACAATGGAGAACCCGGTTACAGCTAAACACGCCAGACAGTAAAATAGAAACGGCCGAGATCCCCATCCGCCGCGGAATCTTTCAAGGAGACGCACTAAGCCCCCAGTGGTTCTGCTTGGCGTTAAACCCCTTGTCAAGGATGCTGAACACAAGTAAATACGGATACATGCTGAAGAAAGACAAGAGAAACCTACATAAAGTCTCCCACCTCATGTACGTAGATGACATCAAGCTATACGCGCCAACAATCACCCAACTCCGACAACTCATCAGTATAACAGAGACATTCTCCAAGGACATAGGAATGGAATTCGGCCTCGATAAGTGCAAAATACAGAAGAATAGCAAAGAAGATTTACCAGGCATCGAACTCGAAGACGGGAGACTACTGAAGACCTTGGACGAGGGCGAAACCTACAAATACCTAGGGATAATGCAAAAACGGCAGCAGGAGCACAAGAAAGTCAAAGTCCAGCTCACGCAAGCATTCCAAGAAAGACTTAGAAGCATTGTGAAGACGAAACTGAGCGGGAAGAACACCACGCAAGCAATTAACGCATATGCGGTACCAGTGCTCACCTACTCCTTCGGGATCATCAAATGGTCCAACACTGAACTAGAACAACTCCAGCGGAAAATGAGAACCATCCAGAGAAGAGCCGGACAACTACACCCTGCAACGGCAATTGAACGGCAAACACTACCCCGGGAAGAAGGAGGACGCGGACAAGCGGACCTCAAAGACTTACATGACAAGCAGATCCAGAGCATGAGGCAATACTTCCAGTTGAAGAGTCCCCGATCGCCACTCATCCAAGCCATAATACAAGCAGATGCAAATTACACGCCACTAAACCTGTGTAGTACCGAAGAGCGTGTCCTCGAAACAGCCAACGAACAGAAACTGAGAACTTGGGCCGGAAAACCATTACATGGCAGGCACTACAATGACCTGCAACAACCACACGTTGACAAAAAGGCATCAAATTCTTGGCTGGCCAAAGGCACTCTCCAGCCAGAGACAGAAGGATTCATGCTAGCCATCCAAGACCAAGTGATCGCAACAAGGAACAATCAGAAATTCATCCAGAGAAAAGACATAGAAAGCGACAAATGCAGACACTGTCATGCGGCATCGGAGACAATCCAACACGTGATGGCAGGATGCAAGATCCTTGCGCAGTCAGACTACAAACATAGACACGATCAAGTAGCGAAAATAGTCCACCAGAAATTGGCAGCGAATGCTGGCTTTCTGACAGAAAAATGCCCGTACTACAAATATGAGCCAGAGACCGTGCATGAGAACGAAACACACAAGCTTTACTGGGATAGAGCAATCATAACAGACAAGACAGTCCCACATAACCGTCCTGACATAACCCTCGTCGATAAATCGAATAAGACCACGTACTTAATCGACATAGCAGTACCCAACACCAATAACATACAGACAACCTACACAACGAAAATCACCAAGTACCAAGATCTCAGACATGAAGTACGAGATATATGGGGTATGGAAAAGATCCTCATCATCCCGTTAGTCATCTCAGCAACAGGGATAGTACCAAAAACGCTTGCGACGAATTTGGAGATACTCAACATTGACCCAAACACCTACATTGAAATACAAAAAGCCACAATCCTAAACACGTGTCACATTGTCAGGAAGTTTCTAGACATGGCACATTAAGAAGTGATGTAAAAAGAGGCTTGGGAACATGGCGCTCTGCCCGTCCCAAAGCCTGTTTCCGCCAAGAATGGGCGAGGAAATTTAATGTATGTATATTATTACGTATATTATAATTATGTATATTAATTCTTTAATATATTTCTACCTATACGCATGTTATCTAAGGAAATATACAAAGGTGAATTTAGCCTGATGACATATAATTATGCCATTATTTATAATTATATCAGGGAGATATAAGCGTCTTAAATTTAATTTGTTTTCTGATATTAAAACGACATATTGGCTTCACTGTATGAAATATGAAATATTATATAAATAGTTAAATTATCTTAGATGAAAATTTAGACTTGACTAGTGCGAGAGACCGCCAACTCAATCATTCAGTCTACTAGTAATGTGTCGCACTTTTCATATCATAATTAAATCATGCTGCTTACAAACAATCAAAGCATATTACATTATACAAACATTATAAAACATTATACAAACACTATATAATATATATATAGTGTTAGAACGAACAAAAGATATAATTCCATACAATTTATAAAAACAACGAACATAAACATTTGGAAAAATTTTATAGCAAAATCCTTAAATAATGCCAAGGATGATTTTACACAAAAAATTATTGCATCCTTAACATATAGGGTGAATTACGCTGATCAAGAAATTGAAACTATCTATTGTACGGAATATATTAACCCTTGATTAAATTATATTAAGAATGAAATCTAAATTTGAATGTAATAGTTATTGATTAGTCTTGCTTAAAAGTTTCGGTAGTCCATTTCTCGCGTTTAGTAAAACGTTGCCATGAATGTTTTTACCTTGCATTTTTTTTTAGGAGTTAAAAAATCTTTTCCGTCAAAATCTTCTTTGGGTTTTTACAATTTCTAATCATTTAAAACAGTAATGAAATAATTAGAACTTTTGTTGCTCTACCGAACGAATTTCAATTCCTATTAGTGAAATTGATTTTATAAATGTAAAACAAATTTATTTAAAAGATATTAATTTTTAAAATTTCAACATCATCAATTAAACTTTTGACATTCAACTACTGATCCCTCATACCGTAATAATTTTCGATACCCACGCTTGTGCTTAAATTAGAAATTTAAAGTATAGGAGCAAAAGGGACAGGGTCTCTAGACACATCTAAGCTCTAGCTTAAGCTCTAGTTTAAGCTCAAACATAGGTGTCAGGAATTATTATCCATAATTA
Organism: Dysdera silvatica; assembly: GCA_006491805.2. Classification (NCBI taxonomy): domain Eukaryota; kingdom Metazoa; phylum Arthropoda; class Arachnida; order Araneae; family Dysderidae; genus Dysdera; species Dysdera silvatica. The sequence continues at coordinate 97,818,330 of QLNU02015003.1, forward strand.
AATTCCCGACCGAAAATAATCGTTCGGGTGGCTTTGTGTGTTGACCATTATTTGGCAATTGTGTTATCTTTATCTAATATTATATAGTAATGATACTTTTTCAAATTATTATTGACTTTGGTTAAACAAAATTCTTAGGATATATTTTTATAAGCTAAAATATTAAGAGTTCATTTTTAGTTAATTCACATTAATTCATATAATCTAATAATATTAATTTAATTAATATATATAACTAATTAATGATAATATGATATTGATATATCTAATCAAATGAACATTAATTTTGTGGTATATCTATTATCTTTAAGTATGTGATTCATAAATTCGAATATTTGTTATTCCAATATCATATTATTCCAGTTTTTGTGGAAATTTGTAAATATAAACCAGCGGGTACATTAAAATAACTTACCAGTTATTATTATGGAACTGTTTTAGTTAGAATATATACTTAAGAATTAAAACGCAATATAATAGTATTATTTATGCATAACTTTATAAGCATTAATGTTTTAATCTAATCCAAAAAATTTAGATTTATTTAAACAAAACTTACAATAATTGCTATGAAAATATTCATATTTATTGAACTAAAACATATTTTCATAACCTTGTGGTTAAACTTTGTATATATGTTTATCCTTAAGGTATATAATTACTTTTCATGGTACTAACGAAATGAATATTTGTTTTCTTAATGTGGACATTTAGTTTTTTCACATTTTTTGTTTTATTCAGTTATTACCACTTCTATTATTTCAGCCACAGTTTTTGGACTATTTTTGTTAACTCTATCCTTCAAACAATTCTACGAAACAATCCAGGGTAAGTTAAGTCCGGAGGTTTGGGTGGTCTTATAGGCCTTTTTAAAATAATCTCCCATCAACAAGGCCGGTCATAAGTTCCACTGAGACTTTTGATGCATGACACGTAGCGCCATCTTATCGAAAGTAGCCTTCTGTCAAGTCAATGTCATTAAGTTGTTTCACAAATTCATTGAATATGCGGCACTAAACGTTAGTGTTGCCCATAAACGTAATACGAAACTATTCGGGGCCCAAGCACATATTTAATAATAGATTAATAATTCCGCTTGGTGGCGCATGATAGCATACCACTAATTCTTCTAACTCCTTTGGAATATTTTAAAATACTTTAAATTAATCTATCAAAACATGGATTTTAAAGTTAATGATTTGAATAGGCTGTTACATTGATTGAATCTATTACCGGTGTGAAATAGCGAACTTAAATAGTAAAAACAAGTGTTGAATTTTCTTGATCGACAATGGCAACGAGGTATGTCGAAATGTGCAAGACGCGATGCTGACATCGTCTCGGCAGACTATCTCTTATGTACTGCATCGGGATGCGGTAAGCTGTTTCAACTCTTCTGTACATCGGTATCTGAAAAAAAACTTCCGCAAAATGTCTGGGGAAAGAATTGCAAAATGGGCGTGTTCTGATTGTAGGGTGACGCCCCCATCAAAAATTCTGCCTCTTATATCTGGTAAAGTCAATACCCAATCCGGGGATACAACTAAATGTCTCGAAGTCATTAATCAAAAACTCGATGTATTCTGTGGGGTTAAAGATTAGGTCCACATTGTTAAGACGACATTGGATTCATTGGTTTCTAAGTTAAACGTAGTGGCACAGAATACTGAAGATATTGAACGTAAAAATAATGATTTAGAAGATTGTGTGCAATCCTTGCTACAACAAAAGGGTGAAAAAAATGATAGGATTAGAGATCTTGAAATCAGACTTAATGAAATGGATCAATATGCCAGAAATAAAAATACGGAGACTTTTGGCTTGCGTCCTCCAAATGATTTAATTAATTTCAAGAAGGTGGTGGTCCAAATAGGTCATGTGTTGGGCGTCGATGCAGTAACTGTTGATGGTATTGACATTGTTCCTTTTCTTTCACTCCGGCGACAAAATTCGATGGCTCCTATGATCGTTCAGTTTTCATCGAGAAAAATGCGTGATCATTTTATTGAGATTAGAAAAAACGCGTAGCAAATAATGATATATTTTCAACTGGTGATTTAACGTCCATTTATATAAATGAAAATTTGATCTTTATAAAAAAGAAATTATTTAGAGAGTCTAGGGAATTTGCAAAAAACAACAATTACGAATATGCTTGGTGTAAAGCTTCATGTATTTATCTTCGTAAATAGGATAGCGATAAATCTATTTTAATTAAACCTACATCTGATTTTTCTAATGTCGGTAATAAGGCAAACGGCCGTACACTACGTAATGAAAATAGTATTTGATTTGGACTTTCGATTTTCCGATGTTGAACTTAATTTTGTACATATTCGATTTAGATAATTTTACTTATCTTCAGTTCGATAGTATTTAATATAATGTTGGGGGATCCCCTGGTTTGATTTATGGGAACTCTTGTTCATCTGTAAATGTAACTATCTTTAATGCTATTGGAAGCCGTTCACTGGTCATGGTTTTCTCTAGGCGTATATAGATTTTGCGTTTTGATCGACAAATCATTCGAAATTGATAATGTTGAACTGAAGAAATTTTGTAATTGGTTTAATAGTTCTGGTCTTACTCTTAATTTGAGCAAAACAAAAGGCATGCTTTTTACGCGTTTATACTAAATTCTCTCGGTTTTGCCATCGATAGTTATTAATAATATTGTCATCCCTCTTGTTAAGGATTTCAAATTACTAGGTGTCATTTTCCAATCTTCCCTTAAATGGAATATGCATATAGACTTGATTACCTCAAAAATTAGAGCTTTTATGGGTATGTCGTTTTATGTATGTTCTTCCCCGTAAAATCATATTGCTTTCATATTATTCAATATTTATTCTCATTTTAATCGTTGTCATATTATTTGGGGAAGTACAACACAGAATAATATTAGACGATTATTTTCATTGCAGAAGCGTTTTTGGCGACTCTTATCTCCTAACACTAACACCTCTTCTTTACGATTACTCACTGAAAATTCTATTTTACTTGTTCCCAATATATACGATTTTATCTTGGGCCAATTAATGTTTCGTGGACTAAATGAAGTTTACTATTAAAATATTGTTATTCTAATAAATTTTTCCCAAGGCTATAGTACTGCAATACTATATATATATATATATATATATAATATATTCTTGTGAAAACGGTTGGTTCCGTAGCAGCATGATCCGAGTTGCCCCTTGTGCCGCAAAATGCAAACAAATCAATCCAAGAAGCAGACTGGTAGAAGCTGAACCCAGAAATAAAAGGAGAAAACATGAACCTCGAAAAATGTGGGCGAAGTTAACACAGAAATCAACCCATGAATACCATCTCAAAGAATTTTATTGCTGTTTTCAGAATTTCCTGCGTTTCTAAACACAGATTGAAATTAGCAAATGAACAACCTTTGTTCATCGTATGTAGAATATATGTTATTAAAGATGTTGCTAATTAAATTGGTGAAAGGTTGTAGAAATTTTTAGATAACTTTCGAAGTAGATACTAAGTTATGTATAACTTGAATTTTATCACTAGCCCCCACTATTTATGTTGTTGGGTTTCATGCTTAAAGATTCATTGGGCTGAGGCACCGGGAAAGATAATGCATAAAGGCTGATACTGAATTTTATTTTGGGAATGACCCCTTTCTCAATACCTTGGGTCTCATAAATAGTATAACGGGAACTCTGTCCTAATCTTACCATTTCCATTAAAGGAAGATGGTCTTGTCGCAAGCAATTGGGATTTAGGGTTAGAACGAGGAGCATAATAGATTGATCTTGCCGAACGAGCGATGCTGCGAAAGATTAAAAATTTGAGGTTGAATTTCTGAGAGTTGTGCGAAAGTTCTAGACTTAATTTTCATTACTAATTTTCTCAAATTACTAAATTTCAGTTTTCGATTCTCCTTAATACTGGAAGCGCCGTTGTGGTTATTTTGATCCTTTTTTCCAATTTCCGATGATTTATTTGAACACGTCGCGCATCGAAACTCATATTTTAAACATTTCCTAAAATGTTTTCAAGTGTAATGTGACCAGCTTTCATATTTATATGTTAATTGGTATTAAAATAAATAATCATAGGAATACCATGTTGGCTGTTCTAGGTATTCCTTCATGATTATTTCTAGGTATTCTATAAATATCATAGGAAATACCTAGAACAGCCAACATGGGTCATTTTGACCCTCATAATAAAGATCACCGATTTTTAAGTGAATGTCTGTTTCGAAAACCCGGTGTCTTATTTTTGTTTTCCGCGCATGGGGAAACAGACATCTCTTGTCTTGGCGCAGTATAGCCCAGATGCTCTTGCGCCATAAAAAAGCCAAACAAACATCTCTTATCGCGATGACTTGCAGGAGAAAAGCAAAAACCGCTGGAATAGAATTTTTGAAGGGGAAACAGTTACGATTGAGAAAAAAACTCGTCGCCACTTTCCACAAGTGTGTAAGGATATTTCCGTATAAGCAATGCCGATAGGATTGAGAAATCAGGAGACGCTTGACCTCCTGGAGCAGTTAGATTTGGATATCAGTGGTGACGATAGAAACGATGAAGATTTTGTTGCTCTTGTAAATTTACAAAATGCATCGTCCTCTGAAAGCAGTGATGGTGATACTGTGGCAAATTCTGGCAATCTCCAACGATCTCCACTGTTATGAGCGGACCAGGGCGTTCACGAGCGTGGGCAAGGACGAAGTAACAACATACCCACTAATTATGCTGGCATCAGTGACGATAATTACGCGTCATCCAGTGGTATTCTTTGGATCCCGATAAACCTTAGCGGTACTGCTTTCGCAACAGTTCTCACGCCAGCTCGTAATATTATGTCAATTGCAAGTGGACCAACATCTTTTGCTCGTTGTAATATTGGGGAAAATCATACTTCAGCCTGGCGTTTGATGGTTAATGAATCGATGACGAAATATATTCCAACATGTGCACTTGCTGAAGCACAACGTCAGCTTGGAGGTGACGGCAACTGGAATGTTACTCTGGAGGAATTCTATGTCTTTTTCACCCTCCTGTTTCGTCCCTACAATATTTATCTTTTGTACTGAAAATGAAAAAGACACTCACGATACATAGCTGCAAGAGCAAGAGCAAGAAGAATGCCGTAATTCTTAGCACTATGCGCACGAATATATTTTCAGACGACAATGCAAAAAAGAAGCCGAATACTGTCACTTACTACGATCATACTAAATGTGGCGTATGTGTAGTAAATCAGATGCTAAGGAAATATACTATAAGATGCAGAACTCGCAGGAACTAAGGAACACATTGTATACTTATTGATGATTTATGTTTTTTGAAATAGCACTTTAAAACATGATGCATGCTAATTTGTATTTTTTTTTTCTTATCACTTGTACTCTTGCGAAAGAATATTGTGTTGTATTATACATTACATTATATATGGTCACTTAAAAAAACCAAAAAACTATCTCTAAAAACTAAAAAATTCTGAAAACTCCTATATATTATTTCAACATCATTTATCAATAAACAATCATTTACTTTAAAATGGCTTGCATTTCTTACAAGGGTCAATTTGACCCCCCAAAGGCGATTTTAGGTAAGTCTGAAATCTCGCTGTTCTAGTGCTAAACGCTCATTAATTAATGCCTATTTATTTCGAAACACGTACACGAGGAAATAAAATTTTCGCCATTTTTAACTTTTATATTAAAGCGAAAATTTGCATAGGGATTAGTGAAAGTTAATAAGATTATCTAAACATCAGCACAGAACAACCGGGGAAATGGTAATTTCTCTCCTACAGAGTCTTGTAATTCAAAGAGAATAAACATATGCACACGAACGTAATTATCTTAATAAATTGATCGCTATTCTTTAAAATTTTATTCCCTAGAATGCAATTTTAATTTCATTCTCCACAAATACCGAACATGACAAAGTAAACAATGCTTGAAATGCACTATCGTTAAATAACCTCGTTAATGCTCTTTTCCTTATATACACTTCTATGATATTATATTTTGTTTATTATATGATGATCACAATATTATTATTCTTATTATTACTATTATTATTAATACTGTGTATATATTTGCACAGTCAATGTTTCCGTGACTGCAATTACCATCCAATATGAGATTTGACCCAGCACCCTGGCTAGATGAAATTGCGCCTCTGCCGAAATCACCTGGATTGCTTTTCCTATCCGTGGAATTGCGAATTATTTCAGCAGATTTTACGCCCCTTCTCATATGTGCCTCGGGCGTGGGCCTTCCACGCTACCCGCTAGCAACGGCGCTGATCTGACCTAGAAGTGGTAGCACGCTCAACTAGCTTACCATCAATCCTTGTTCAATTTTCAGCGAGGATAGAAAGATCGCAAAATGCCGAAGAAGCATCAATCCACTGTCCTCCGATGGCGCAATGGTGGCATATTCACCTATCAATTCATTAACAAAGGCCCCATTCCCAGTGGCATCTTGTGAAAGGTGCCCTTTTTTGCCCACCGTAATCTTGGGTTTGGTTTACTGGATATCAGCAATTCATATTCTCGGAAAGCTATAGATCTCGACTCAGATTGACTTTTGCTGTCGTTGGGTCGTTTAAGAGCAAACGACCGAATGTCGAATCCTTCAGAACAACTCGTAATAATAACAAATCCATTTCGCCATTTCATAATCTATTTCGACGGTCAATTCCCTTATTCTTAAGAGCCTCGGATTCGTTGGATTTTGTTTGTTTGTGGTCTTTACGGCTCAAGAACTACAATGGTCATGCTGGGTCGAGACCTACTCTTTTCCCAAGAATCCGAACCTCTGAACCTAAAAATTTTCGAGAATTCCGAATCTCTTAAGGCCTAGGAAACCAAACCCTTGACTATAGTGAGAAGTGCAATGTTTTTGCGAGATTTCTGCGTAAGCGTTCTTTGCCCCGTTCGAAGTCGAACCGGAGTTAACGGTGCATTAGGCGCACGTGTTACCACACTGCGCCAAAGCTGGGCCAGGATTCGTTCAAAATATTTAGGTCCTCTGTACTTCGGTTATGAATTGGTAATGTATTCTTTAAACATGCTGTAAACTCGAGTTCCACTCACAGTGGTATCATAGACGCGTGCCGTTTTTCTGATCATCGTAGTCCGGTGTTTGGGTTGCTTTCTAGCAAATCTTTGGAGCCCACGGAAGGATGTAGGTCCTGGTGAAGCATGATTTTTGCTGTCCTTGAGCCATAACAATTCAAACCAAAAAACAAATTGTAAATTTGGAAAGTAAAACATCAACAACTAACACCAAACAATTCTCATCTCATCTTAGCTCCACAAACTTTTCTTTGTTTTGACTTGTAACGACATTTTGAAAGAGAGAGATTTTTGAGAGAGAAGAGAGAGTCCCTCCCCGCCCCCTGTCTCATGCAGCAACCTGAGTCGCAAAGACGCCTCGAAGCGACAGGCCCAACGTATCCTTGTAAGTACATGTATAGTTTATTACATTTTTATATATTTGAATATTTCTTGTTAACAGCAATGATCTGTAGGGTGATGTCGGGAATAGAACGCCTTTGAGCCGTTTGACAGTGTTTTTCGGGGTTTTAGTCGAACGGTTTATTGGCGTTTCAGAAACACTGTCTTGAAGATCTTATATATTGTGTCCGGCATGCGTGTATAACTGTTCCCTTGAAAAAGATTGTACATGCATGCCTAGGTTCAATATATTGTCATATAATTTCAATCTTCACTCTCGTCACTAGCCCGTTATTATTAATCGTAAAATTGTCTATTCATTTATACTTTCACTACACAGGAATGTATATTTTGTAATTGTGGTATGATGTACATACATTTACACCTATATTGTATATGCGCTTATGTGGAGGCGATGGGGCCTGGAATCCTCTATAAGTACATTTTAGTGCATAGGCCTTTATTATTTTATATAGTATGCAGATGTGGCTGTGTGAATATTGGTATTCCGCATATATTTGCACCTACGTATTAATAATTTTCATTTACTTGCTTGATTTTCTACACTTCCATTTATATTTACATTATCTACTATTTCTTATTTATATATATATATATATATATTACTACTAGTCTAGCGTAAGGTTGAGGCATCTAAATTTTCCCGTGGATTTCGAACGTCTTAAGATTTAGGAAATGAACACGGCTCAGCGGTATAGATTAAAATCATCATATTTTTCGATTCTCAGCTTTCTTATATGGTTCATACTAAAACCTATAGCTTTAGTTAAAGAAAAAATAAAGCTCCCCGTATATCATACAGAGTTGAACCATTGACCCTTGGTTTATCCCCCCGTTTCCTTGACCGATATGTTGCTGGTGGGCTGGCGGTTTTCTTTAAATGCCTTCTCTCATATACATCAAAGGGGAACTTCTTAAGAAATAGAGAAGGATACAAAGATGAATGATGTAATGTGATTAAGATTTTTGGTGCTTCCCTTTTTCATGAAAACAATGCCTGAGTAAAAGTAAATTTTAATCACAGAAAACGCTTACCGTAAAACTCGTGGGTACCGTAAAAACTTGTGGGTATGCGCCGTGTACCTAAGCAATACATGTGCATAATAACATCTCAATTATCCAACTTTAAAGGACATAACTGAAATTTCTCTGAACAAAGAAAGACGGAATATGAGTAATCCTATGAAATAAATATTCGATAGGAGGGCAAAATTCAGCCGTTAAATAGAAATAGTAATTAATTAGAACGACGTTATTGAGATAGATACTGTGTTAAAAAGCTCATTTAGTCACTTATTAGAAGTGCTGGAGTTCCAAAGAAGGATATTTTTAACACAATTTTTTATTATTTTCAGCGCAAACAAATGGCTTCAACTTCAACAAGTTTAAATAATGTCCATTTCATGAAGTTCAAATAATCTCCATTTCAATAAATTCAAATAATGCCCATTTCAACAAATTCAAATAACTTCTATTTCAACAAATTCAAATAACTTCTATTTCAACAAATTCAAATATACTCATGTTTGTAAAAATTGCAACATCATGAAAGACTCGTGTGAATTGAATGAAATTTAATGTACAAACGACCTGTGTTGATACAAATAAACGATTAAAATTACAAAGCAAAAAAACAATATTACATGTCGAAAATCAGTATTTGGTGAAGCCACCACGCGCTGCAATAAGTGATGCTATACGACGTGGCATGGAATCAAACAGATGTTGAATGTGTGCCTGAGGAAGAGCATTCCAGATTGCTTGTATGCGACCCCAAAGTTCATCTGTAGTAGCTATGGGACGAGGATCACGAGCGAGACGCCGACCAACGAAATCCCACACATGTTCAATCGGCGACATATCCGGCGAATAGGCAGGCCAAGGAAGAAGCTGTATCTGTTGTGATGAAAAGAAGTCTTGAACATTCCTGGCAATATGTTGGCGGGCATTGTCCCGTTGAAATACAGCTCCGGGAATGCCTTGAAGGAAGGGAACAACTTCGGGCTCCAGAACTTCATTGATGTACCGGTTGCTGTTAAGATTACCCACAATTCGTAGCAGCTGAGATCGTCCATGATACGCAATCGCACCCCAGACCATAACGCTAGGGTTTCGTCCACTATGACGTTGGATAACGCACTCCGGAAGGTGGCGTTCACCGGTATAGCGTCTAACACGGATGCGGCCATCACTGTACCCCAAATTAAAGCGGGATTCATCAGAAAACACCACTTGTTGCCAATCAGCACGCCAGTCTCTATGTCCATGAGCCCATTGTAGCCGCAGGCGCCGATGGTTTTGCGTCAGGAGGATCCTGTATAAAGGAACTCTTGCACGCAGTCCACGGTGCAGTAGACGCCGACGAATTGATGAAGCACACAATGATACACCTGTAGCAGTGCACCAACGTTCTGCCAACTGTCCAGATGAAGCAAAACGGTCCGTCACCGCCATGCGGACCAGGTGTCTATCATCCCGTGCTGACGTCACCTTTCGGCGTCCACTCCCGGATTTCTGAGTTGTCTGGTTCTCTTGAACCCACTGCGCTCCATACGAGCTGCTATTGCACGATAAGAAAACCCTCCTTCACGAAGGCCGATCATTCGTCCCCGTTCAAACTCCGTAACTTGCTGAAATGTCGCCCTCTTTCGTCGTAGAGGCATAGTGACGTCTCATGTAACGTTTACCACTAGCCGATAACCATACACGCCCCGCTACAGCCCTCTATTTATACGGATCCATCAGCAGTTCAGAGGGCGCTGCTCAGCCCACGCATGCGTGATGACTCTGAGATTCTAATCATTTGAACAACATGCTCTAATAATAAAAACGCTCAATCACGTGATTCCTTCATGGTGTTTCAATTTTTACAAACATGAGTTTATATTCATTTCAACAAATTCAAATAACTTCTATTTCAACAAATTCAAATACCGTACATTTCAACCAATTCAAATAACTTCCATTACAGCAAAATCATATAAATTTAATTTCAATAAGTTCAAATAACTTCCATTTCAATTAATTCAAATAACTTTCATTTAGATAAATTCAAATAAGTTCGTTTCAACAAATCAAAATTATATTTTTTCTGGAAGAATTAACAAAGCTCTGTGAAAGCCTGAAGCGTTTCTTACTATATACTTTGCCAACTTTATCATTATAATGAAACTTCCTTTTGATGAAAAGTAATCATGCCCCCATTAAACGTATTCATGGTGATTTAATATATTTATATGAAAACGAAAATTCACATGCGACGCTGTAAAATGCGACACTAATGTCAGGCTTGGGACAAGTATGTGACACTTCATGTGACTGATAAGAAAGAACATGCAAAAGTGGAGGGATAGCCGCAGAACCTCTTTCTTATTACACGTCGATTAGCTGCGCTGTTCTTCAGCTAAGTTGTATTTTTAGACGCCGCCTGTTCACGAGTGGTGACAGTAATTTACTCGCAAGGCATTCTACTAACCTAAAACAGTGATTTGCAGATAGGCGCGTCCAATCATAATACAAGTAGTGATGTCATAAACCTAACGAGGTACAGTTAATTTAACATATTAGCTCCATACAATGGCTATCCATGATTTAATTTTTTATGCATTTATACATACAAAACAGAAAGTTTGTCTCAGTTTTGGTTGCTGACAACATGGTCCACAAGTTAATAATTTTCATGAAAAATATTTAACAAACAGAGAGAAACTTGAAAGAACCCTTGAAGCAAGATGGATGGTCTTTAGGTTGACACAGGCTTTCTATGAAAATCAAACGAGACGATTATTAAGAAACCGAACCTTAAAAGCTTAAAATACAATTTATCATGTGATCGCTGTAAAAGTGTCACAGTTAACACACACCTTCCCCAAACTGCTGTTAAAATTAAAATAAGTTGCGCTTATGTTGTGGTTGCAGCTTTCGTTATAATCCGAAGTGTTTTTCTTCCTCTGGGTTCTCCAAAAAATGTTATCAAGTGCTTATCAACGGCGAGGTGTTCTGATGAAAGTTTTTTTTTAATAAATCATCAAGAAAAAGATGGAATTTCTTTAATCTTCTCATCTTTTCAACTATCTTCGTTTAAATAATTATTTTATAATGATTATAATGGTGCTTATTAACCTAATTATTTCAATATCAAACATATACGTTATAATCATAATCTTTGAGCTGATTTTTAGTATTTCAGTTTATATTTGTGGAATTAAGGGGTGGTAAAAGTACTTGGGTAATAATAAGACATAGATCCATATTATTAGAGTGAATATGCATACAGCATAGCGGCCTGTTTCCATTACCCCCACTTAACGTCTCTGAGAAAAACTATTTTACCCCTTGCATTAATTCATTTTCTCATACAGTTTTGCAGTGTTTTATTTCAGTAATTCATGCCCTTATCCAGGAGAATCTAAGGGACCATTCCTCCCCGAAATTGAACTTTGGAAAGGATTTGGCTACGATTTCGCATGTTGTAATCGTATCGACACATGACATGCTGTAAAAATTTTGGAATCCTCCTGAAATTTAGTTTTGTCTACGGTCTTACAGCCATCACAGTGAATAGTCCTTATTGTAAATATTAAATATCCATAACAGAGAACTTCTAATGCAAATCTAGACGAAAGTGAAATTTCTGTTCCATTTTCTATAAACTAGAGTGGCATGTCTAGTTGTTTTGAACTTTTATTGCAATCGCTAGGATCTCGATTGTCAGAGAAAATTATTTCCAAAATGAAGAAATGCTCCAACTGTATCTCACTGAATCAATAATTAGAGTTTATTTGCATATTGTTTTGAATATATCTTTTTCTAAACTGTTAGCTGCATATTTTTTATTGGATATTATTACCTTTCGCACTGTTAACACAATTGCTAAACTAGTCAACACATGAGGCAATCGAAGCACGATTTCTTTTAAGTTTTCTTCGTAGAGAATGAACATGACTAATCGTTTTCGTCCCCCACTTTAAGAAAAGATTTTTATCAACGTTTTTTAGGCGTCATAATGTTAACGCCGATGTTATGGCATGGTTAGTTGGTGAAACGTTCGCATAGAAAAGAAAATATTATTCTGCGTCTTCACGATCCCACGACCTCCTGATATACGGGCAGGTGCTCTTACCATCTGAGCTACAGACGACATTCAATCCCTTACAAAGGTATTTGAAGACTATTTTCCGAAACCGGATATTTCGCCGAATGAGGCAGTACATGGACTGCTTTTTAAACCAAATTGCGAAGAGATCGGTATTAAATTCATAGAAAAGCCCATTGTAGCAGGTATATTTATACAAATCGAACACTACACGGATTAAATTAGAAACAATTTTTATCGATGTATTTTGGGCGTAGTAATAGTAACGCCGATGTTATTGCATGGTTGGATAGTGAAACAAACGTTCGTAAAGGAAGAAAATATTTTTCAGCGTCTGGTGGGACACGATCTCATCACCTTCTGCTATCCGGGTAGGTGCATTTTACCACTACCCTAAAAAAACGTTGATAAAAATTGTTTCTTAATTTAATCTGCGTAGTGTTCGACTTGTATAAATATATCTGCTACAACGGGCTTTTCGGTTAATTTAATACCGATCTTTTTGTAATTCGGTTTAGAAAGGACTACGCGTACTGCCCCATTCAGCGAAATAGCCGGTTTTCGAAAATACACTTAAATACGTTCGTGAGGGATTGGGCGTTTGTCTTCTGTAGCTCAGTTGGTAAGAGCACCTGTCCGGTTAGTGGAAGGTTGTGGGATCGTGCCTCACCAGACACAGAAAAACATTTTCTTTTCTTTACGAACGTTTCACCATCTAACCATGCCATAACATCGGCGTTACTATTACTACGCCTGAAAAAGTTGATAAAAATTGTTCTTTAAATTAATATGCGAATTGTATAAATTCGATTTTGTTCGAATTTATACAATTCGCAGTTTTTTTTTCGAATTGTATAAATGCAATTTTGTAATAAATTTGTAATAAAATTGCATTTGTTAATAAATGCAAAATTGTATAAATAAACCATGCCATAACATCGGCGATACTCAAATCTATTTTTAAAACTCTCTACGATATTCAGCACATAAGAACCATCGTTCTGAACAGGTCTTACTGATCCAGAATACCAAACTTAAATTTTGTTCCGCTATGTAAATATAAATATAAATTTAGAATTTGGCAGGAATTCATTTTACTTCATGTATACTATTAAAAGTAGAAAGATTGCTCTGAACTAAAAATACTAGATTAATATGATGACGAAATTCATAGGGAGGTATTTATATAATAAATGTTGGGCATCCGATTTTTGAGGCCAAGTGTAAAACGGCACGAAAATAGTTTGTCTGATTATCTTGCATTTATTGTCTGGTTTGATTGTATTATAAAGGATTTAATAAATTGAAATAAGCATTCACAATTCGAGTTTTCAAACATTATTTCTTACTGACATGACTATTTTTTACATCGCGACATCTATTGTCATATCTCTAAAATAGTATAATAAAATATAGCATTAAAAGGTTGAGAAAAGGAAACAGTTCCTTGCTCTCTGAGGTATGTCTTCTTCTAGGTTCTGAACTGGAAGAAAACAATCAAATCCTGGCATTTTTTAAAACTTTCAAAACTGTTTCCCCTCAAGGCTATTTCCATATTTTAAAGGGCTCCTTTTTCTCCTCGAGATTGTTTTTCCTGTAGAAAGAAAAATGCATAAATAAATCGAAAAGTACACATTGGCACGTTTTGTTTATTTTTGAAAAGAGACAAAAATGATAGCGTAAAATGGCAACGCATTCAAAAAATATTATATGAATTAAAATCCATTGTTTCATGTCCTCCCATTTTATGTTTTTAAACGGTATTATTTATGTAATGCAGAAAAATAGAACAACTAAACACAATATATATTTTTTCTCTAAAATTAGGAATATTTGGCCATTTCTTCTATCCCTGTTGATATATAAATATATTCTAAAATTGTTTCAAACTTTAAAATAAAAATAACACACCCCACGCCTAAATGAATTTTCGATCATTTAGTGTTATATAATAATAATCATAATTATTAGTATTGTTCTTATTTTTATTATTATTGTTATTATTATTAGAAATAAAATACAGGGTACCAGGAAGGAAATGCTCAAACAGACAGACATTTAAAACACAATATACCAGACATAACATTGGTGAAGGAAAAATAGGTATTTATCATCGACATTGCAATACCAGGTGACAGCAGAATTAAAGAGAAGGAATTCGAAAAAATCTCCAAATATCGTGACCTTGCAATAGAAATTAATAGACTCTGGAAAAAACAAGTAACAGTCATCTCGATTGCGGTAGATGCACTGGGGGCCATCACACCTAATTTAAAGAACTTCCTAGAAAAACTGGACATTACTGACATAACGACAACAGACCTACAAAAAACCGCCTTACTGGGCACCGCCTATATATTAAGAAGATATATGGACAGTTCTCAGGTTTCTGGGTGAGACTTGAACTGAACCAAGAACTGCAGATCAAGAGGATAGTGATTATCTCCTTGAAGCTGTGTAACACAACAATGTATAACGGACATAATAATAATAATTATTTTACATGTTCTCTGAGAAAGTAATTTGGAATTTAAATTAGTATTTGCAGTAAAGCTATCTTTCATACTCTTGATTTCACCATTAAATTTCAAATGCTGAATGCAGCGAAAACGTAATTCCCACCGTAATTAAAAAAAAACAGAGAATTTCTGAACAACTGAAAGAATTTAATTAATACCTGCGCAAAATGAGAATTTCTGAAACATTCATCCTACAATGCTATATCAAAACTTGAGTGCATATATTTTACATGATGCCGAGGTCTGGAAGTAGACAATATATATTATTGGTAAAGGCTCACTGAACTTAGATATTTTTAGTATTTAAGAACAGTTAATTGATTCAATAGAAATAAAGCACCCAATCTACAAAATAAGTCATCGCGTATTGCACATACATTGTAAAGAAGGCAAATAAAATACCCAAAAAGAGAGTGGATTATTATTTTAACATTTAAAAAAAATGATTCATATACTTAACAAAAAATAAATACACAATACATTTTTGATATATATTTCTAGTAATTTAGCTGATTAAGTAACAGCTAATTAAGGCGCAGGATAATTAATATCAGGTAATATTATGTTATGCAATAATTTGAAACCAGATTCTATGCCGACGTCACCTCGGAAAATGTGGAATTGCCTTCAGAAAGGCTTGCAAATGTAGGGCATGATATCGGCTTCATGGGGTTTCTTGTAGGAATTAGTAGGACCTCTTTGAGGTAGTTTCTTGTCAACCAGCCTGGTCAACGTACAATTGACAAATTCACATCATCAACATCTCCTTTATTTTTATTTTATTTTTCACCATACTGATGTATTTGTTGTTTGGAACAGGGTGGGATTATGGTATTGTAGTACCATAGACAAATTATTCTTTGGGCCCTTTGCTTCAAAACTAAACAGGTGAAATATATTTTTGGGGGCCAAATAAGGAAAGGATGAGCTTTCATATTATCTCAATTCTTTTTTAATTAAGATTTTCTTAATCCAAAATATGGTAATATGAAATTTGTATTAAAAATCCTTTCCCAGTTTTCATTTTTTGCCAAAATTATAATTTTCTCATTATTTATAAATTAGATCATTTTTTTGTTCATAAAATACAGTTAGACAGCTTAATGTTTACTGATAGAAATTTCGAAAATATTTTTTTACTTCTCGTAGCAGTGACAAATGGTTTCCTGCATTTGAAATGAAATTTGGTCTTCCTGGCGCCGGGCCCATTCAAAATAGCAGGCCTTAAATATTTTCCTATTTTGCGTATCTTATATTATGGCCCTGCCTTTAGGCCAATATGGAGATCAATATTAACACACTAATAAAAAGAAATAACGCAATGCATAATAAAATAGAACTGTCAGAAGGTTATAGGTACAATATTTACTCATAAAAGTTTCGAAGTATGTTTTCGATCCTTTCTTGACTTTCTCGTATTATTAATATTTATTCATACGTCAACTGTTTCTATTCCAACCTATTTATCTAAAGCTTTGCTTTTGGCTACGACACATTCAGTCGCCATATCCACACTTTAAAATTTAGGGAAAAAAGATAGTTACCTGGTATAAACTGCAAGAGGAGAGATATGTAGAAACGGTAGTACTTTAATATTATATAATTCAATAAAATCGTATATCTGACGAAAGGTGATCAGATCCACTCGAAACGTTTTTCGCCACTTAATACTACTCCTATAACATTCTGATTCCTATTTTTAATCAATTTCAATGCAAAGATACAGATAAAAATAAAAATTGCAAAGCATTTATTGCATGCAAAATGAACAAAAAATTCCACGGCATTTCTACGATGGCAGTTCTTTAATATAAAGGTTTAATCTATTGCGCTTTAACCGATAGAAATATTATTTAAGGCTAATTCTATCAGCAAACTGAGAAAGTATTCATTATCAATCGATGTTAAAACTCCAAAAATGCAAATATAATTTCAGTAAACCACTTGCATAATATGCGTATCTTTAAATTTTATAGATTTTGTACCGTTTTCTACTTCTCAGATTGCACATAGCTTCGAAAATGATTTCTAATTTGATTTATCTATAGTCAGACATGCAGCCAAGTAGAGAAACTATCCGATAACAGTCTGCTAAAAACCTTTATCGATTCACCTTTATTGATTCGTAGCAGTGTCTTGAAAATCGAGGAGCACTATGCTTTACACAAGAAAGAAACTAGTACAGAAGAAATTGTGGATACTCTAAGAAGGCGACTGCGCTATTGTTCTTTTGTGTATCCAAGTTCTGTTTTCAGACGCTTAAACAACTTCAATCGAAAGCTTTACAGAAAGTCCATTTTCCATACACCATTTCGAAACGGCAGATCTTAAGAAAAGACGTTCCGGCGGTAGGTGTTAATAAAGAGGAAATTGTGTTGCATGCTACAGTCTTTTATGGATTTCGTGAGCATACAGTAGACATATGTTTCATACATTCAACGATTTCTCACGAAATAAGCCCCTATGAACGGCAGTATTTCAGCATTTTCCAGACTACTGACACTATCATGGCCGCCTTTTGAAACGCAAATAACATTTATAAATTTGTATGTGTTCCCTTCCACGTAAGAATAATTATCGGGGTGATGTATGCATTTTCCTTTATTTATTTAATTAAATGTATTATTCGCCGTTGGGAATCTTAGGTTGCGGTCAAAAAATACAATATTGATACTTTTCAAATTTGTATCTCTGTACATTTACTATATTTGCTCTCGACCTGCATACACAACTGCCTATTTAAAATTGCTTATGTATTTATGTAAATTATACGCGCCACTTATTAAGAACGCTGACCAAATAATATTTTGGACCGCTGAGCCTTCCGAACCGCGTGAATTCGACGGGATATGGAAGAAAGGAGATTCTGATACCAATCTGGTGTAGTATTATTCCTAAACTGATGTATAGTCTGTGGAGAAGGTTCTTAGCTGCAAATAGCTTCTTCCAAATGATTTATTTGCGTATGCCTGAAGGAATTCTACAGATGTTTTAGAAGAAGTCGTATTGCATTTGGAAAATTTAATATTTTTTAGTTTGAAACAGGAATCGCCTCTCTGTTTATAAAAGGAAAAATTTTAAAAAGTGTGTATTGCTATTTTTTATAGATAGAGGCATGGAGTTAAAAAAAGGGATTACCATACATCAACTAAAAATACTCATAAGAATATGCGAATAGACGTATCGATTAATAATTAAGATAGAATAAATTAAAACTAATACTTAGGTGTGGGAAAGCAAATGTATAGACAAGATTTTGAGACATGGTTGTAAAAGTAAAAAAACTCAAACGATAATGGCTTGGAATGAAAAAACTAACCAATTGTAGAAAACTAAAATTTTCAATTAACTTCTAAAATATGATTAAATATCAAAGAAACGTCTTCCAATTAATACATTATAATAACATATGTAGGCCTACTGCCTACCAAAATTTAATGAATATATAGTAATGAATATATAATAGATATAGAATATAAGCCATTATTTTTAACTAAAAACATATAAGTCAAAAATTTAACATAGATTTTTATGAAACGATGTTTTATTGGGTAGTTTGTACTAATTCCATATTAAGTTTTTCCAAAAGCATTATTTCAATTTTGTTTGTTAAATAATAATGAAAAATAAAACAACTGTTTTTAAAATGAACTAAGAAGTAATAAAAAGTTCTAGCTTGAATACACGCTTGATATCTCTTCATCAGTCTGTTAATTAGGCTACCAAACATTTTATTTTAAAGTGATTCATACCCTTGTTCCTTGTTCTAGCATATCTTATGATTTTAATTGGGAGGATAGGTCAATTTCCAACTTTTTTAAGTGGTGCCATAAAGGCTTAATAGAACTAAGATATGCTGAAAGTGTTGGTCGCTATATTTCCTACATAAGAGAAATAATTGGGCCAATAAAGAGACAACAATTCAATGCTCTGATATACACCATTTAAGGAATTTAAAAGTACAAACTTCTTTGAAATTTCAGGTGCAATAGGGAAAATGAATCCCTCATACTATCAAAAGTCTGGAATGGTATTATAGTAATAATGTACGATTGCTGATAACAGAGTTTTAAAGTGAGGCTCAAATTTCTATTCCTTAGGTTTATTCAAACATAAAGACAGTATAACAGCAAAGAGAGTAGGAGAGATATTTTTATCCCAACCTACCAGCGATTTCGCGATTTTAAGAGGGTTTGGTGTATGAGATGTTGATTTTTTGCATTTCATTGGTGATTCACTTACGTTTGAAGTAAATGTTTGTAAATATATTTTGTTCACCTATTAAGCTTTAAAGAAATGTATTGTCCGTTGAATATTTACGTGAATCCTTATTGATTTTGATTAAACTTTAATGAAAAATTTCCATGCAGTGAAAGCACATGGTTTTAGTTAATCACCTTTTTCGTCAGTTTGCGGAAAACTTTTTTTGGGTTAATGATTAATTGGACGCGGAAATCTTTAATTATGCCCAAGTTCCGAATAACTCACTTTTGAAAATATCTTTGTTTTATTTTAATCTTGGAATCTTTGATAAAGATTTGTTAAAGCGATCGATTGCTTAATGGCATTTCTTCGTTGAAATTGAATTTCTTCTACTGACAAATAAGTTAGCAAAATATTATTTTCGAAATCCTTTCAACGCTTGAAACGGAATTTCAACTTCACCGGCACTAAATTGCATAATTAATCACGAATTATGTTTTAATATAAAAGTATCTAGAAGCCTATTTCCTGGGGTCTTAGTAATTCCTATCATGTCTAATTATAAATCACAAAGTAATACTTACCTGCGGAGAAAATTTAATTTTTTCTTTCACCCTTCGCCTAAAAGGAAGTTATTTTTTGAGGAAAAGTGTCATTTATTTCTGCATGTTCCCGAAGAAGTAGGCAATCGTATAGGAAACGAACTCCCCCCCACTTCGTTACCCTTTTCCTGCTTGCATTGGATTTTCATTTGAGTAATAACGGGTGGTCATAAAGTATCTTTCCCATGGAATTTTCAAGATATCGGAATGAAACTTTAGAAATAGACATTTCAAGGTATGTACTCGAGGGCTACATACATAAAACCAAATTAGATACTACAATTAAGGATGCAATTACCAAATTTTTAAGAATTCGAATAGCAAGACCTATATTTTATTATCACAATATGATCAGCAATATGAAAAACCCCTAATGTCGTTGAAAGTTTCCCTTTAACCGTAAAAGCGGCTGCGAAAGAGCAGTATCAAAGAAGAAGAAGTCTGAGCGAGAGAATGGGGAAGAAAAGACAACCAGAAACCATAATATTTGACGTTTATTTAGCATTGCACAATGTAGCTACGTATTCTTGATTTTGTGACCTGCATATCTCTTCAGAGCACGCCTTGAAATGTCTACATCTCAAGTTTCATTCTGATACCTTGAAAATCAAGGTTCACAAGATCTCTTACATAGGGTATCTTACTTAATTACCACCCGCTACGAATCTAGAACAGCGGTTCTTTAACTTTCCTGGCTAGCGGACCCCCTTCACAGGTAACTCATCCTCGCGCACCCCCAAGAATTAACCCAAAGTTTAAAGTCTGGAATTTGTATCATACACATTTATTTATGGTGTTTCATCTCTTAAGAAAGGAACAATGAATCTATACACACGTTTCAATTTTATTTGCATTTTATTGTAATGTTAATTGTAACAATTACATCCGGTTAATCAAAAGTATATAAAATACAATTTTTGGATTAACACTTTAGCTATCGATGTTAATATGGTGCGTCCGTTCTCACGCGCCAAGATCCTATCAGCATTTTCATGCTTTTAAATTATTTTCTGTTGTTTTATTTTTTAAATACAGATATAACGGATTACTTTTAGCAACAAATAAATTCACACGAGCATACTCTTAGTTGGCATATGAAATAATATTTTAGCTTCCTATGCCAATTACGAGTATCCTCGTAGTTGGCAGCGAACCTGTTAATAATGAATACTAAAAAGAGATAACACAACACTACTTGTTAATCATTTCCCGTAAGAGGGATGATGCTGAATTTCACTGATAAGTCGTGATATATCGGGCTTAATAGTAGAATCTTGAATCCTAATTTCTGATTCTACATTTTCCAAACGATTTCTGTACTTATTTTTAAGATAGATGAGAGCAGAGAATGATTTTTCACATAAGTAGGTTGTTACGAAAGGCACTGATACTTTCATGGCCTTCTTTGATGGTCCTGGAAATTCAGCCTGTAAATAGGCCCAAAAGTGTGCAAGTGTCATTCCTTTGAACTGCATTTTCAGAGCACCGTCTATTGTTACCTCCATGAGCTAGTCTTCTTCTGCTTCTGTAAGCCCTTCTATTTCATGCACTCTAACTGAAAATGGATATTTGATGCAATCTTTGCTTGCATCAGGCAAAGGAAAATATTTTCTGAATGACTGCTGTAAGTGTTTCAAATGTTGTGCGAAGAGTGACTTGTCGTTCTCTGACAACTCTTCTTCCGTGGAACGAAGAAAATTGGAGAAGTTTGGAAAGGTTTTCTCATATATTCTATTCAATATGTGCTAAGGCCACAACTCCAACTTTTTGATCATTGCTTCGATCTTGTCTTCAACTAAAAAGACGGTTGCATTTTCTCCTTGAAGACTTACGATTAGATTATTTAAATGGTGAAGATATCTGATAAGTATGCTAAATTAACTGACCAGGAAAAATCATTCAAACGATCGCTAAGATAGCCCGTTATCCAAGAGAAATATTATTTCTTGAATTTTAATCAACAGTACCAAATGTAAAAGCCAGCGAACTTCACAGTGAAACAAAAGCTGATGATATCCACTATCTATTTCTTTGCAGAGCTGCTCAAAAAGTCTTGAATTCAGTGACTTGTTTTTAATGAAGTTGACAATTTTGACTGATTCGTTTAAGGTATGTTGAAGCTCTACTGTTATCTTCTTGACCACTAGTGCATTTCTGTGTAAGCAGCAATGGAGTCATGTTGCTGACGAGGCGATTTCTTTCATTCGTGCTGCAAGTCCAGTAAGCCTTACCGACATTGCTCTTGCTGTATCTATGCTAATTCCAACGCATCTAAACCAGCCCATATTATAAGATGTTATAAACGATTTTAAGCTGAAAAATATCTCTTCGACTTTAGTGTGCATCGAGTAGAAGATGAAGAGCAAGTTCTCATAAACACTCTTGAGATGTTTATATCTAATGTAGCACATCAGCGTTGCTTTGTTTGTAATATCTGTGTTTTCATCCAGTTGCAAAACAAAATAGGGGGACATGCGAACTCTTTATAGTAACTGCTCCTTAATATTTTCGGACAAATTGACGGCCCGCTTCTTAACGTTATTATTTGACAACGATATCAAAGAAAGATTTTTGGCTGCTTTCTCACTGATCAATGCAGAAACCATAATTTTTTGGAGCTAGTATTACAAGTTCTTCATCAATTGAGTGAGGTTTTCCAGTTTTTGATATCAGGTTAGCAACTTCAAACGACGCCCTCACGGCATTCGCGTTATTGCACACACTTGTAGACCTTTTCACAATTTTCTTGCTTTCACGAAGCTCCTGCTCCTTACATCTAAAAAAGTCAATACTCTTTAGGATGTATTCTTTGTGTTTAGTTTCAAGATGCCTTCGCAGTTTCGATGGTTTCATGGCTTCATTAGACAATACGTCATAACACACACACTGTGGAAGTTGCTTGCCTTCTAGGCTAGAACACTTGAAACCCATGGATAAACATTCCTTGCTATAACGGCTGAGCTTTTCAAGAAGACTAGTAGGTTCACATTGCTTAGAACTCAAGGCACCCTAATCGTCGGAATATCTACATTTTTTCATTTCAAATTCAGCCAGAGGTCCAGCATAGGTCAAAAGATTCAAACATAAAATTCACCTCGGAAATATCTAGAAGTTATTTTACTCTTAACCGACAATATATAATGGCCTGGCCAGAAACAACTCGCGATTCCGAGAGGTTTTCACTAACAATCTTAAATTGACTCAAATGCGAACAATATCATCCTATTATATGCGGCTTTCTTCCAAAACATACTCCAAAGGACGAGAAAATTTGTTATAAGTAATACAAGACTTTCCGAGGACGCAAACATTGAAAGGTACAGAACAGGTGCGAAGGCGGCTTTTATTTGTTCGCACTGTTGGACAAAAACACGCGAAAAGCAATCCGAGCTAAACAATCAAGCGCTCCCCCAACCCCCATCGCTCCCAAGCTCCAGCCAAGGCAGTCCTCAGCCTAAACATGCGTGGTGCTGCTGTGGAAACCGGAGGTGCTTAGCCATGTATTCATTTTCGGCTTGTCTACTTCAATTTCTGTTACCTCAATAAATAGACACTTTAAATTTGTATAATTTTCATTTCCCCATAATTTATCCTTAGCATTAACGAGTAAATGCTCTTGTCTAAGTATTTTTCCAAACCTTTGTGGAACACTGGGACTGTCTCGCGAACCCCCTGATATGGTCCACAGTTTAAGAACCGCTGATCTAGGATATACAATTAAATGGGGTAAGTATTTATCCATAAATTTGATGCAAATTTTGAAACAAAATTTGCTGATTCTATCAATAAATGGAAGTAATTCTAATAGGATAGTGTTTTGAGATAACATGTTGTTTTTGGTTTTTAATGGTTCGGTAATTGCGAAATATTACAGTATACAGAAATATGCGAAATATTTTCAACTAGTTTCACTATTTTTATTTTCACATAAAGATCAATGTCATAGCCAGGATTTAATTTTGGAGGTATTTAAAATTTTTTTAACATACTTCGATACAATCACCTCATGCAAAGCCGTACCAAAGTCTCATTAAAATTTATTTTTAGGCGAGACCGTTCCCTCAGATCTTCCCTCTGGATACGGGCATGGTAAAGACAATATAATTCGTCAACATTTTTCTCAATTTTTATATAAAAATTAAAATTTACATGGTTTTTTTATGCGTGGATTTTGGACATTTTGATGTAAACCTTTTATTATCAATTAAGCAAAATTTGAATAAATACTTTTAAAAACTGCAATTGAATCTGTTTATTAATGTGATATTTTCATCAATATTTTTTTAATTCTTAGCATGAAATAATTTTCCGCATTTGTCGCCAACGGTTGAATTTTTAAGTAAATAAGTGAACTTGTATGCTGTAAAACCTCTGAATAACAGTCACGCGAGATTCTGCACAAATGACAGTGAGAATTATTATAGCTAAGCTGGTTGTTTGTCTTTTCATTGTTAATTTGAGTTATGTCTTTTATTTTTGGAACTCTAAATAATATTGTCCCCGACATACGGTCACTTTTGCTGGGTGATAGTCATTTAAAGGGTTTACGTTATTAAATTAGATAAAATATCTCACGATTAGTAATATTATCAAAATTTTTAAGACCTACTATGCAGATGAGTGACATACTGTGCTGATATAGAAATTGTATGGAGATAAAAGCACATAAATTATCAGTTTTCAAAAGGCTTCTAGGGACGTTATCAACCATTTCGATAGCCACGTGTTACATTATTTCAAATGACACAGTGTCCCTCTGAATTATGTCCCTCTCAAAATTGTCAAATATTGATCATCCCACAAAGCCGAAGGGGCAAGTTTTTTCACAAGAACAAGACAAAAATTTCGAAGTAAATTAATAAAATCGGTTCACAGAATTCATCAAAAATGCTGACAAGGCATTATGAAACGAGACAAATGAAATTGGAAAAAAAAATCATCGCAAAAAATAAATGCTCTCATAAATACCATGCATAGAGTATGTTAAGACTTCGGAATAAATAAAACATAACTATTCCTTTAATAAGTTTAATTTTTTTTAATCTTCTCACTTTTGTGGCAAAATGGAGGACTAATGTGTAGTAATCAAAATAATGGAAGTAGTAATTTAAACTATGCACAATTTTAGCAACGTAATAGTATACCCACACAAACGTATATTATAACGTTACACACACACACACACACATATATATAAATACTATTAGGTATCGAGAACTTACGATCCATTGTTCGTTGATTCAAGAATGCAGTCTAAGGCAATTTGCCGCATTCCTCATTTCGGTTGCTTATCGAAAAGTAACAGCTAATCCTGTCGAACAAATGGTGAACTATCGGTAATTTCCGATTTTGTGTTGATTACTGCCGCGTAATTAACAACGGAATTCCTAATTCGGAATAACATTTCTGTAGGAAATTATGACGATGGAAGTTCCGCATAATTAACAATGATTCTAGACTCATCTATGCCTATAGCTGATTGTTACAAAAGCATCTTGATGTTGTTCCAAATCTCAGTTTTCGTGCTGTAAATACGAATATGTCCCTCGAATTAGGAGGATCCTTTGAGGGTGGTCAGGGTTGTTTGTTTCCGTATACCGTTTGAGTATTGACTAAAAACCATTTAAATATTTCTTCCTTTGAAACATATTCCCTTCAGCCGAAAATATTGTATACATTTAAAAAGTTTTGTTGTCCGGAAATATGGTATACGTTTGAATTATTTTTCATATTGTAGTATACATTTGATATTTTTTGTCTAAAAATATGATAGAGGCCTAAATTTAAAAATCAATTTTTGTCCGTCAGTTACAAATTAAGCTTAGTTCTTTACTCGAATGTTTACTTCCTCCGTTAATCGTCAATGGTTTTTTAAATTGTTACCATATTTTAGAAGGAGGGAGTAACATATTTAAAATCGCGCGTAAAATTGCAGGACATTTCTAGTTTAGTATTATACTTAATTATTCTTATGTAGCCCATATTTCTTAAATACAGTAGATTTTAAGGAAAAGTTAGAGAAATGACCTCCAACACGTTATTTATGTTCCCAATATTAGGCAATTTTGTACATATTGTTTGACGTGTTATAATTTTTTTTTCTTGGTTTTAAATATTTTAAATATTTTAATACCAAATTAGCTTTTCGTTAACATTTATTTATCATTGCATTTTAATAGGCTGTTACGAAATAAATAATGGAACACTGTATTTTAATCTCTGAATTCTGAAAAAAAAGGTAAAAAAATCTACAGTTCGAAGAGTAGAGCGAGACACAAATTTCCATATTATTTCACCCTCAAAAATTCTTCATTTAATTTATTAAGTTTCTGACAAAAAATATTGCACATATAATCATAAAGTATATTTTTGAAGAGATGGTATTGGTGAGGTATTTTAGAAGTTTAGGAAATTGATTTGAAACATATTCATTTTAGCTATAAATTTAAAGCCTACAGCGTTTCTTATAGGCCACATTGTCCAATCTAAATATGTCACATTTGGAAAGTAACTGTCCAAGACCTGGTCCCTCTTTCTTTCTTTCTTTCAATTTCTGAAATTGCTTTACTTCCTGTTATATGCGGCAAAATAAATTTGGATTCCAAGCATCTTCCAATTTAAATATTCATATTACGTTTTTTAAATAAATGCATGAATTTAGGCAAAAGACCGTGAAACCAAAACGACATAACGGCTCCAACTATTCATCAAAATTGTCCCCAGATCCTAAGCAAAAGAGTCTAAACCAAATGTTAAAATGCTTTTATTCAATTTACTAGTGTAACAAAAACTATTTCATCAGCCTCACTTTATTTTTGGTACTCACCATCCACTTTCTCTCGGATTCACAAAATGTAGCGTTAATTTTTGTCAGAATTTCTTATGCCTCACAAAGGAACCTTTTTAAGAGTAACGCACCAAATTTATAAGAGAGGTGCCGTTGGACAGCTGTTGTCATGGGAAACAACAAATCCAATGGAACTACTCGTCCAAATTTAACCACTTAGGAGCTACAAGGCGATTCGTAAAGTGTTTACTTCATACATAAGCATTATCAAAGCGTACTACACTAGTAATAACTTATTCCACTCTAGGGAACAACAACAAAGCAGTTGGCAAAAGTGGAAATATTTTAAATAATTTTCACGTTTTTCTATTTTTATCAGTATAGCCAATGTTTTAGACCAGATTGCAATTAAAGAAATATACCCTTTCGTATGGAAGGTACTGAATTGACTTATTAACATGTAAATCAAGGCTATACGATGGATTTAGCGATTAGTAAATAAGTTGTATACCTTAGGATATTTTGTCCATTCATTATATTTGAATGAGCACTGGGTCATTGCAGAAAGTGCTTTGCAATATAAAAGCCCTTGAAACATGGTCACTTTTTACACCAGGTCCATTTTATAAATGGCTGGGTTTCACATTCGTTTCAAATTTTCTCTATGCTAGTGGGTTTATACCTGTTGCACAGATTCTAATGTGGGGATTTCGATTGATATTAACGCTTTCTGTAAAGCATATCGGCGCACGCCTTCAAATGCAGGGCCGGAGGTTTGGTTGTGAACCAAGTGACACACTTTTAGGATAGCATCCCTTGTATTCGAATCCTCTTCATTACATATGAGCCGTTGAGTTTTCGAATAATCGTTCATACGTTTGATTGTAAGTTTGAAACAGTAAAAAAAGTTTTAGTATCAATGGGCTGGAAGTACTTCGTTGTACCCGCAGGTATAACCATTTCTTCTACGTTTTCCTCCAATTTTTGGTGAAATTCAGAATCTACAAGCCCTGCCCACTCATCCAAGATCAGGAGGACCTTCTCTTCAACTTTTGCATCTTTTAGTATTTGGGGGTACAATCCAGGCAACATTTTTGTGGGTTTCCTTGCAGTGGAGCAGGTTATTAGGAATTTGAGATAAGGTTTATGTATGACGGAGTGATTGTACGAATCGTCTTGTCGCTCCTGATTAGTGGAACTCGGACGGATAGTTGCAATATATTTTTTGTTTCTCATGACAAGACCTATCCAATGGTATCAAAACCGACGCGTTTCACTAAAAGAGGCTCCTTTTTCATTGATATTAACAAAAGCTTCTCATCTTAGAATATCTGAAAAGACTTTCTAAATTATTTTTAATCTTCATTCACACTTGATGAGACAATATTTTATTTCTGAATAACTCATTATTTATATATTTATATATGATATATTATCTGATAGTTATTGGTATCCTTTATCCCCAAATTCAGATGGAGCAGTAGACATCGTCACATCCAAAGAAATGTTGTTTGCTGTAAATACAGAGATCAGTAAAATGTGAAAACAGAAATAATGAGTTTCATTTATTTACTCGAAAACTTTTTATATTAAATAATATTCATTATTTACATAAAGAGTTACAGTGCGGTTGTATACATAACGCGATAAGTAAAGGCGATATTTAAAATAATCCTTTATCATACATTTAAGTTTAGTATAAAACGTAAATTATAAAGCACATTCTCTTGATCCTATAGACGTGAAGTATTTTTCTAAAACAAAAGATGTGTACTTTTTTACCTTAGATATTTATAAAGAATATTAATATTTCATACTAAGTTTCAATAAGGAGAGAGAGAGAGAGGAGCGTATATCGTACATTACTGGTAAAATAATTCATTTCTTATTAGTTTAATACCACATTTCATAGAATGATTTAGATATTTACAAGTATAACAATTTTCCACTAAATTATATTTACCATATAAAGTATCTAAATTTTAAATACTGGTCAAGGTAAGAATGATTTAACTAGCTCAGATCAGATTATATTATTTTCTTTCTCATACAATTTATATATTCGAACATTATCATTTTCTACGAAGTATCTGTAATTTTAATGATCATCTTTTCCTATGTGCGATTAGATTTTATGTTTCTAATAATTATTAGCAACGTGTTAACCGAACAACAAAACAGGCTTTTATTCCAGAATATGAATGAAGCATAAATTATAATAAAACAATTAATTGTCTTACGCTATTTAGGCTCACGGCCTTTCTGTTTCACACAATCAGCCAAACTCCTTTAACGCCAAAGCGTTTAACCAGAGGAAGATATGGCGCTGGCGTTGTACTTATGTCATTAGTACATACGTGTATACGCATCCGAATTACTACAAAAGAGTAAGTAATTAGTCTTTATCTGTAACATTTTAATCCTCAAGTTTATTTATTTATTTTTGTCTCTATTACAAATTTTTCTAGAAGATGAACAGAGATAGATTAAGCTTTCGTCGTTAGCTACGATGATGCATCTTCGGCTTCAATAATAATTTGGCTTCAACTCAATGGATTTCGAAAAAAGTGTTAAAAAATCCTGTCATCATATGCTCTCCATAGAAGCAGAGAGAGAGAGAGAGAGAGAGAGACAAGGCTTTATTCTTTCTTACTGAAAATACTGTTTTGCACCTAAGTGATATGGAGCGCTTGATATGTGTTTTTCTAATAAACTTACAACATTACTTTCCTAAACAAACTGTTTCATATTGATAGTTGTGGGTCTTGATAGAGCACGAACTTCTCTCATTTTGAGGCCCTGCGGTGGCGCAGTGTGGTAACGCGTTCTCCTATTGCGCGGCTAATCCGGGTTCGACTCCCAGCAGTGCAAAAAGAACGCTTACTCAGAGATCTCATAAAAGATCGCACTGCTCACTGTAGTCCGGGGTTTGGTTCCCCAGGCCTTAAGAGGTTCGGATTCCTCGGAAAACTGTAGGTCCCGGCGCAGCATGACCACTGTAGTCTTTGAGCCGTAAAACCAAAAAACAAACAAATTTTGAGATATAGAAAGCAAAAAAATATGTGTGTTGGAGATGATGTGAAGATGTTGGAAATGATGTGTCAAGATGTGAAGATGCGAAAATAGGCGATGAATATAATAACGTGAATAAAAAGGAGAAAATAAGACAAGTTACACATGTAGATGAAAACACCTTGTAACACCATGTAAGATAGGGGACAAAAAACAGTTTATATTATGAAAGAAACCTTTGAAAATGCGTGAGATATAATTTAATAAAGGAGATTTTATTCCTGCGCCTTTCTTTATTCCGAAATGCCCAAGGCGAATAATTGCAGATAAATATTAATCAATTCTATATAATACTTAAAACCTCACAGTTTATTTTATGGAAAACTAAATACTTGAATTGTAAAGGTACAATGTTTCAATATAAAATGGGAGTTATTAACATTTTGCGGACTGAAATAGGCAGACTCAGATTTCAAGTCCTTTTGCTTGTATATTTCTAAATCCTTAAATTTAACCAAAAAAAGCCACCGCTAAACTCGTTCCGATATTCCATTTCGGCGTGAGCTTCCAATATATGCATCTCTGATGTGCGATTTGTCAGCATTTTAAAAGCTGGTCTGGAAAATCCAACTTCTTTCGAAAATTGAATATCCTCATGCCCACGTCCGGAACCTGCATTTTCATATACACGTCGGCTATTCTGCAGCCGTCTACTATATGACAAAGGCTTGCGACGACGTCCTTTCAAAAAACGTTTCCGAGAAGATGTGCTATATAGGTTTATCTTTTCGTTGCATCTTTTCCATCCTCAATGTTGACACGTAAGTCTGAGATGATTGATTTCACATTTTCCGCGGAAACTCGAACGACTTGCATTAAATTACCAGTGGTCCTGAACAGCGTTTAGAGTGGAGAACTTTTGGGGATTCGACAGGTTTGGGTCAATTTGTTGGATTTCGTAGGAATTTTTAATATATCTTCTTATGAATAGCCATATATTAAACATCCTCCAAGTTTTATTTAAATGCTATTATTACTTTTATGCGACTGAGTTCGTTTAAATAATTCCAATTGAATACAATATATTTGAAAATCCGTACTTCTAGACACGTATAAATCCTGTCAGCGAAATTTCTGGTTACATGTTTCCTATATTAAAGGTAAACAATTCTGATCGTAGTCAATGATTTGGTGAGAAGAGATGATAAATTACTAGTAAGGAAAATAATGATTTCACGGATCCTGGTTGGAACCGAACCCATAACCTCTTAAGAACCAGTCAAGTGCTAGTACGCGCTGAGGTATAGGCGTCGGTCAAATGGCCCTCCATGAGCGAATATGAAGCTTCATTATGGATGAGGTAGTCAATAATGGGTCAAAGCCTTGACCGCTCTTTAAACCAAAGCGACGTGTCGAAATGCTAAACGTCCGATAGGTGATACTAGCATTGGTATTTATTAAAATCAAACAATTTTTACCATCGGTTCTGATGAGGTGATAAAAGATGATAAATTACATCCAATTAGAAACAGAAAAATCATCGCTTTCCTTGTGACTAATTTATTTTCTCATAAAAGCGTCCCCTTTTTTTTCATAGAATTTGAGTAGCTAAGTGTAGCTAAGTAGCCTAGTCGGCTGTAAGCACTCCGGGTCAAACTAAGAATCCCCAGTTCGAGTCCGAGATGAGAGGGTATCTCTTTTTTTTTTTGTAAAAAAAATGCGGCTGTTTAAGCTTACAAAAGTGCGTATCAAAAGCATTTTCTATATCCGTATACCGGATGCTATTACATCAAATAAAAAATATGTAAAATGCATATTTTATGTTCTAAAGTATAACGTATTTGTTTTATGTGTTTAAAAGATTTTGTAAAATAGAAAATTGTGTATAATTTACGAATTGTCCGAATTAAAAAAATAGGAGAAAACAGATGAGAAGTCAGATGTTTATTTCTTCTAATAATTTACATTCAAACAGAATTTAGTCGTTGAAAACATGGTAATATTTCCTATGATTTAAGTCAAATAGATGTTTAGGTACGGTTGTATTTCATATATTACCGCTTTAAAGAAAATTTGTATATGAAGGAAGTTCAAGAAATATATTTGGTTAGTTTTTCGAAAATTAAAAAAAAAATATCAATGGTGGTAAATATTGTGTAAAGCTGTGTATTTTCTGTTCCTTTGCTTTTAAACAGATACATTCCCTTTGAATGTATTTGGTCAACACAAAACTGCACCATTTTTAAAAATTTATAACATTAAAGATATTCCACAGAAACATTAGAAATTGTAACCATATACTAAATGCAACTTTATCCTTATTTACAAATTTTAATAAATATATTATTTAAGATCTTCTATTTTAGAAATTTAATTATGCAAGTCAAGGTTTAAACGTAAAAATTACAACATGTATACAGTGCGCGCAAGATTTAATCTCAATAACGTCGCATAAATGAATAAAAATAAATAAAACTTTAAAGAAAATAAGAGTTTTAGGATGACAAACCTAAAAAAAAATAAAACATTTAACATTAAAAAAAATATTACTAAAATTCGAATTTTTGAATTATTGATTTCACGAAAATATTAGTCATTAATAATTAATTTTAAAAAAATATGCGCAATAATTTTCAAAATTTTTGGTATACGTTATGTGAAATGCAAAGTTAAATACGTGTGTCAAATTTCTTATACATATCATAAATGGTTCTCCAGAAATTGTGCGCACAAGCTGCAAATTCTTCATTTTGAGAAAGCTGGCGTTGGAAATATGTATATGCGCTAAAATATGTATATTTTATAGGGCTACGTTTCGTGTAATTTCTCGTGAAATAATGGACATATTTAAATGGGGTTTGTTTTAAAAAGTTCATAAGAATCGGGCGTGATTTTTAAAAGTGTATAAAAATCGATTTTTTGAAATTTCGATTTTGGTTTCCTCATATGTCAATCTCCAGCCATTGTATTATCTCCGAAAAGAATAAGAGTATTTAGAAGCGGTAAAAGGGAGGAATAAGAGTATTACACTAAGGGTCTCAAGGGTCTAGTTGGTAAGGCACTTCGGATCATACAGAATGGTTGCTTGTTTCAGCCGGTCCAGGGAAACAAAGGCGAAGAAAAGGAGTCTTACGAGCCCAAGAACCCCAATATGTACATATCATCATCATCATATTCAACCATTATCTATCCACTGCTGAATGAAGGTCTCTCCAAATGTTTTCCACACAAGTCTATCCTTAGCAATTGGCTTCCACGTCAACCCAACCTGTTTTTTATCTCATCCACCCATATAGTTTGAGGACGTTTTCTAGGTCTTCGGTTGTCTCTTGGAATCCAGTTGATAAATGCAGTTGTCCATCGTTGATCAGTTTTTCTTGCGATATGCCCAGCCCATTGCCATTTCAGCCTTTTTACTTTAACAACGATGTCGTTTAATCTAGTTTGCTCTCTCACTCAAGTGTTCCTTTTTCGGTATCTCCCAGTTATTCCAAGCACGCACATCTCCATGATCCTTTGCGTTGCCTGTAACTTTCGTATTCCAGCAATTGTTAAACTCCATGTCTCTGATCCATAAGAGAAGACTGGCAATACATACTGGTTGAATACCTTTCTTTTTAAACACAAAGACAATACCCCATTCAGGATAAAACTGTTTCTTCCCAAGGCACTCCAGCCAAGTTTAAGACATCGGTAGGGTTCTTTCATAGTGTTGTCTTCCATTGAAATCATCGGGCCAAGGTAAACATATGAATCAGTAATTTCTAGTTCGATGTCGTCAACTTGTATTTTTGTCTTCTCTACGAAATTATTGAACGTAATTTTAGTTTTGTGTAGTTTCATCTTGAGTCCAAATTCTCTACTTCCATTTGAGAGATCCTGTACCATATTTTGGGTTCTGATGGGTTAGTTGAAAAAATGCCAATGTCATCATCAAAACGCAGGTGATTTAAAAATTCACCATTCATTTCTATTCCCTTATTATTCCAATCCATTTACTGAAAAATCATTTGTAAAGCTGAAGTAAAAAGTTTTAGAGAAATGGCATCTCCCTCTCTCACAATTTTAGCAATTTTTATAGATTTCCTACATTTATGTGATTGAAATCTGGCATTTGCATTTCCATACACACATTTCATCATGTCAATGTACAAATTTTCGACGTCTGTTGTTCTTAAACAGTTGATGACTGCTGATGTTTTAATAGAGTCAAAAGCATTCTCATAGTTCATAAATGCCACACATAATGGAAGTTCATATTCATGTGTTCTTTCAATTAATTCTCTGAGTACTTGAATATGGTCAACTGTACTGAATCCACTTCGAAATCCAGCTTGTTCTCTTGGTTGAGTTGCATCTAATTTTTTCTGCTGGCGATGTGTTAGAACTTTTGTGAAGATTTTATAAATAGCAAGTAACAAGCTAATCGGTCGGTAATTTTCCAAATCCGCTTTATCACCTTTTTTTATGCAAAAGGATTACTATTGCAGAATGCCATTGTTTTGGTATATTACAGCTGTTAAGACATTTATTAAAGAATTTTGCAAGTATGTCTTCTATATGTTTTCCAGTTTGTTTTAGGATATCCAATGTAATACCATCATCACCAGGGGCTCTTCCTTTCTTCATATTTTTTATTGCAAATGCGATTTCCTCTTTTAAGATTTTAGCAGCTGTTCTCGCGACTATGTCAGTGTTCGTTTAATCTCCTGTTTCCTTCATATAGTTTTATGTAGAACTCTTTAACCCGTCCTTAACTCTGGTATTGCTTCCATATTTCTTGTTACTATGCCACCCTCCCCTTTTAACGCAATGACGTATTTCTTCCTTGCATACCAACTTCCTTTAACAACCTTAAGCCCTTGTTGTTTTTAATGGCTTTCCTTACTAACTCACATTTGAATTTTCTTACGTTTTCTTTCATGCTTTTGCGCAGAGTTTTACAAATTTCTATGTACTCAATCCTGGAACTGGTATTTCGATTGTCCACCTTCATTTGTTCCCTGCCTTTCTCATGAGCTTTCGTTTCTTGTCTCTCTCTCAGATAATTTGCTATTCTGCTTTTACATGTTACACTCACTAATCTCCAGTAATTCTCTTTACCTTTATTGTCTTAATAATGTTTTCTATTTGTTTTCTGAGATGTTTAATCTCTTCTTTGTAAGTCCTTCACTGTGGTAAAAAGCGATTTTTAATTTTAAGTTGAATGACTCTTGTGCTTTTAATTTTCAATCTAATTTCTAGTAATATGTAATTGGAAACCCAAAGTGTTTCACGTATTGTTTCAATCGCCTTTTAATATTGCAACATAATGCTACACATATTGCAATATTCTACTTGTGGTCCTTAACTTTATAACTAATATAATTAATATAATATACATAATTAATGTAATATAATTTTGTATTTAATGTGTTTTCTTTACTCTGTTAAAAATGCTTTTATTATGCAAATGTGGCGGCGACGGACAGAGGAGGGTCGAGGCTTGGAAAAGGTTGGGCGCCACTGCATTAGATGTTCACTCTGCTCTGTCGCGAAATAATTGACATTCTCTTGTGCAACTAAAATGATGGTAAAAACGCTGCTGGTAGTATCGCTGTCGATTCTCGTTCAGAGATGGTAAAAATAAAAGAATGTTTATTGTGCATCTCAATGACGTTTTCAATTGCTTACTTTAGAGCATGCGAATTCCTGTGGCCGTACTTAAATAGGGGATCCTTTCCATATTTAAAAATATAAAATCGAGGGATTCCAGCTGCGATTTAATATTAATCCCTGAATTACTACATCCTTACCTATAACTTATTCTATGTAAAATATTATCACCTTTCTCGGTGCTAACACAATTGCCAAATAAACACAAAAACATCGTTTATATCTGAGTTGTTCAACCTTTTCCGGCAGCGGGCCACTCGAAACATTTTCACGGATCTCGCGGGCCATCTGTTTTAGCGAGTTTAGAGAAGCAAATGGACCATATAACTTGATATCGAAAACGAGCTTCTACAATAATTTATTTTGGTCGCCCATGCCATTTCCGGCGATTTTTTCTTATTTCATGGAGGGGGGGCGGTATCTACAATTTTTGTTTCGAAATCCTGTAATTTTTTTTTATTTCAAACAATTGTTGGCGGGCCGTATGTTGGACAACCCTGGTTTATATGCTTGCCCTCTTTCTTTCTCCCATAAAATAAATAAATAAATAAATAAATAAATAAATAAATAAATAAAAAAAGAAAAAAAAGCTCTGGTATGAGCTTAAAAACGCAGGTGTCAATCTTATTAATTGTAATAAAAAATCCCCCACAAAAACTCATAAAAATCTCTCCCTGGTGGCTTTGTGTGTTGACCATTATTTGGCAATTGTGTTATCCCTGAGAAGGGTAATAATATCTTACATCCTTATGCATACGGAGAAAGAGAGCGTTGTTCTTATCCTTGTTGGTCTAGCAGTCAAGGCACTGTGGGTTCAGCGTGAGGACCCTGGTTCGATTCCAGGACGGGGACGATGTCTCTTTTTTAGTTACTTAATGTTCTCATAAGAGTAAGCGACATTTTCAATGTCGAAATTTATAAAATCATATTTAAGAACAACAGGCTGTAGGAAGAAACCTACGAATAAAACAGTAAATATGGAGATACCCCCCCTCTTCGTCCACCTACGCAACATGCCGCCAAGTTTTTTACAAATCGCCCGAATTTATTTGCACTTCCCGCAATTATGACTGGCGCAAAGAAATGCCAAAGCGAAGGCTACGACGTTGAAAAGGGGACACCCTACCTCCCACGAGGACACCAGCTTCTGTTTCGTTTTTGTTTCACCTGCGAAAGGTGTCCGCCTCCTTTTTTCTGAAAGAAAAAACAGACTTTGTTCTTTTTCGATCTCACAGCTAGCTAATTATTCATAAGAAGTTTTAACATTTAGATATCTTTTACAGATTTCAATTCTTACCGTTTCTGAGCTTCTTAATTTCATCTCTTTCTGTTTTCTCTCTAAGTTTCTTACTAGCCCTTTCTTTTTTTTTATTTTCTTGTCGTTGTTTGCTTCTTTCTTTCTTTTTTCCCCCCTGCAGCTGAGAAACCTTATCCAAAATAATTCTACCATTCGCGACATTTTATGCGACTCTTTTAACCATGAATTTTTTTTTTTTTATTTAACATTGGCTTTTCTTATTTCATATGTTTTTTACATCATTTTGTTTGATACTTTTTATACATTACTTTCAATATGCTTTTACCATTTTAGTCTTTAATTTAGTTTTGTTTTATAACTG
Source organism: Dysdera silvatica (assembly GCA_006491805.2). Taxonomy (NCBI): domain Eukaryota; kingdom Metazoa; phylum Arthropoda; class Arachnida; order Araneae; family Dysderidae; genus Dysdera; species Dysdera silvatica. The sequence goes on from QLNU02015003.1 coordinate 97,855,289, forward strand.
TGTGAATGCTTTCACCTTGTTTAGCGTAGAACGACCCCTGCTGTATTTGCGCCATCAACTAATCTGAGAAACCTCTCAATCAATAATGCTACGAGTTAGAGGAAGCTTTTAAAGCTTAAATATACAAGTAATTTCAACTACATTAGAAATTATAGTGCTATTCAGGCCTGTAGTCAGAGTGAAGGAGCATATTGGGCAAGACAAGGGGCATATGAGGCCAGACAAGGGACATATGAGGCAAGACAAGGGGCATATGGGGCAAGACAAGGGGCATATGGGGCAAGACAAGGGGCATATGGGGCAAGACAAGGGGCATATGGGGCAAGACAAGGGGCACTTGGGGCAAGAGAAGGCGCATATGGGGCAAGAGAAGGCGCATATGGGGCAAGACAAGGGGCATATGGGGCGAGACAAGGGACAACTGAGGCGAGACAAGGGGACAACTGGGGCAAGACAAGGGACATATGGGGCAAGAGAAGGCGCATATGGGGCAAGACAAGGGGCATATGGGGCACAGGACACTTATGCGTATAAATTGACAGGATTGGTTTGTTGATTGATTGTGTTTTTATGGCGCAAGGACAACAATGGTGATTCTGCGCCAAGCAAGGTGAGACCGTACATATGATTTTAATGTAGAGATAAATTAAAAACTAAAATGGCAAAATTATATCAGATATAAAATGAGATAAAACGAATCAAATAAGTGACAGGAGCGGTACAGAATTCAAACATTATGTCACTATAATCCCAAATAAATTTGACGCTCCTCTGATGGCTTTTTTTTTTAGTTTGTCGAAATAACAAATAAAATTCTGTAATAACTTCAAATTCTTACACAAATATATGTAAAAACAGTCTTATACATTATTAATTTTTAAGTATTATTAATATATTACGGTTGTGTCACTATTGTTTATATATATAGCTGGATAGAGCAAGTGGGGTACAAGCATGGGGCAACTAGGACCATCTCCCTGCTGGCCCCGGATTGGCTATAAGCCTGGTACTATTCTTATCATTTTGGCGCAGTATAGCCCAGATGCTCTTGCACCATAAAAATCCAAACAAACGAACAAATTATTCCTTTTAATTTTGCAGGTATTTGTATTTAGATGTCTATCTGTTAAAGAAGGTTCACATTTCATCGCATTCTGATTTTGGGCTATTCTCTTTTGTGTTCGTAGCAACTCATCCTCCTCCCACCACCACCATCGCACATGGTGAATTGTAAATGACTTTGTGAATTGTCCCTTAACTTTACACTTGTAAATCCTGCAATTCTTTCTCAACAATCTTGTTCTTATTAACGACCATTTCCGTTAAACGCCGATATTTTGCGGCAAGTGTTTCGTAGGCTTACACAAATTCTGATTAACGTCGGTCTCTGCTTAATGTTTCTTCTCTGTTCCTTGAAAGTCCTTATTGGGAGGATTTGGTGCAGATGAAGATGGATGAAGTTTGTGTTCAGCCGTCTGGGCTCAACAACGAGTTTTCACCCGCTTCCTGAAATTGAAAATGAGAGGGTTTTAGTTACGTGGATTGATAGTCGAAAACGCAAACTACACGCAGTCCCATGGACCAAGCGACGCTTTCGACGAAAGTATTCCAGAGTAGATAACCCAAATTTCGGAGGCCTTTTAAAGTTACAAGAAATAACTTGGCTTTACTACACGGAGATTTATCAGAAGCAGAGGAAAAAGTACGAATTTTTTAGACAGAGTAGTCTTTGGTTTGATGGCCATTGGAATTATTTTTGAAGATGCTTCGAAACCAGAAAGTCTCCTGCAAAATATTCCCTAACAAGCGTGTTTCAACCGAGCCATTATCCCAAGTTAAAAGATTCTTCTTCTAAGTCAGGATTGTCCCTTCAATCTATTAGCAATGCTCCTTAGTATCAACAATGCACCCTACTTTCAGTACCCTACTTTCAATGCTCCCTAGATTCAGCAATACTCCTCAGATTCAGTATTGTATCAACAATGTTCACTAGTCTTAACGGTGCTCCTTAGTTTCAGCAATACTCCTCAGATTCAGTATTGTATCAACAATGTTCACTAGTCTTAACGGTGCTCCTTAGTTTCAGCAATACTCCTCAGATTCAGTATTGTATCAACAATGTTCACTAGTCTTAACGGTGCTCCTTAGTTTCAGCAACAATCCATCAATTTATCAGCAATGTGTCAACAATGTTCACTAGTCTTAACGGTGCTCCTTAGGTTTCAGCAACAATCCATCAATTTATCAGCAATGTGTCAACAATATACGCTTATCTACTAGCAATGATCCCTAGTGTCAACAATGCTCCCTACTTCCGATAATGTTCCCTAGATTCAGCAATACTCCTTAGATTCAGTATTGTATCGACAATGTTCCCTAGATTCAGAAATACTTCTTAGATTTCAGTATTGTATCGACAACGTTCACTAGTCTTAACGGTGCTCCTTAGTTTCAGCAACAATCCATCAGTGTATCAGCGATGTGTCAACAATATCCGCTTATCTATTAGCAATGCTCCCTAGTGTCAACAATACTCCCTGCTTCCGATAATGTTCCCTAGATTCAGAAATACTCCTTAGATTCAGTATTGTATCGACAATGTTCCCTAGATTCAGAAATACTCCTTAGATTCAGTATTGTATCGACAATGTTCCTTAGATTCAGAAATACTCTTTAGATTCAGTATTGTATCGACAATGTTCCCTAGAGTCAGAAATACTCCTTAGATTCAGTATTGTATCGACAATGTCCACTACTCTTCACGGTGCTCCTTAGTTTCAGCAACGATCCATCAATTTATCAGCAATGTGTCAACAATATACGCTTATCTACTAGCAATGCTCCCTAGTGTCAACAATACTCCCTGCTTCCGATAATGTTCCCTAGATTCAGCAATACTCCTTAGATTCAGTATTGTATCGGCAGTGTTCTCTAGCTTTAACGGTGCTCCTTACGTCAGTTTCAGAAACAATCCGTCAATCTATCAGCAATGTGTCAACAATAGTCGCTTATCTATTAGCAATATAACGTCAAATATATTGTTGTTGTTGTTCGTGATTTGTCTGTCGCTGTGAAGGTGTAACTGAATTTGATTTAGGAGAAAACACTATTTTATTGCTCCAACACAGGCCTGTAATGTTATAAGGACTATCAAGCAATTGAAATGAATATACATATTTTTAATTTGTTTTCTGTTCGCATCTTTGGGTGTTTACTTTTAACAAAATCATGGCGGCTGAGGGTAGACACCCCTTCCAGACTGGAAACCAAGCTTAAAAGAGTAGAGAACATTGGGATCTTTACGCGCTCCCCCCCGACCGACATTTTATTCGTCAGCACCCCCGGTGTTGTACAAAACAATTTAATGGCAAGGCAGATACTAGCAAATATATCTTGCCGCTTTTTGTCGTAAATTGCGTGCAGAAGTCTAATTAGGCCTTATTCGGCGCCAAAAACTGTCTTGCGAACACTCGTGGGATAAAGAATTTCATGTGTCATATAGTAGATCGTTCTCATTAGTATTTACTGGTATTTCT
>QLNU02015003.1:97858924-97883055 GCA_006491805.2 Dysdera silvatica
CACTGGTCACGAGTGAGAGATTTAATAAAGATTTAAGCTAAGTTTTTCATGTGCTCTCAGTATAATCCGGTACCTCTCTATGCAAAATACAGTCGGATTAGCGAGACTTTGATACGGCCTATGGCATGGTCGTTGCCACAGAGGCACATACAAAAATACATAAAATATGGCGCAGCCAAATGCAACTCAAACCCATGGAACAATTAGGGCCATGGACGACATATAAATCCGTATATCTGGAAAGAAGTGTTGAGCAGTAGTGCTAATGCATCATATCATTAGAACAATATATAATTAAGATTATGTATGCACATTGTATAATGTGCAATAATATGTATAATGTACATTTATTTTCCTTTTAATGGATAGTATACAGCAGTGGTTCTTCAACTGTAGTCCTCGAGAATATCCCAGTCATGGCCGTACACAGAGGGTGGGTGTTGATGGGGTTTGTAACCCACCCCCCCATTGCAATGAAATTTTGTATATTTAACATAGGAATATGTGAGTTGTAGCTCTGTAACCCCCCATTGAGCCTATAACCCCCCCCTTATAAACTTTCTGCGTACACCTATGATCACAGTGTTCCACAAAGGTTCGGAAAAATACTAAAACAAGTGCACTTACTCTTCAGTGCTAAGAATAAACGCGGCTATGCGGTGGCGCAGTGTGGTAACGCGTTCTCCTAGTGCGCCGCTAATCCGGGTTCGACTCCCAGCAGTGCAAAGAACGCTTACTCAGAGATCTCATAAAGATCGCACTGCTCACTGTAGTCCGGGGTTTGGTTCCCTAGGCCTTAAGAGGTTCGGATTCCTCGGAAAACAGTAGGTCCCGGCGCAGCATGACCACTGTAGTCTTTGAGCCGTAAAACCAAAAAGCAAGCAAGCTAAGAATAAATTATGAGGGGACGAAAAATTCCTTCCTTAAATAGTGAAAATTAGTGATGAAACACTAGAAATAAATATGTATGATGCAAATTCCGGGCTTTAAACTTTGAGTTAATTCTTGGGGGTCCGCGAGGGCGAGTGATCTCTGAAGGGGGTCCGCGGTCTAGGGAAGTTAAAGAACCTTAAAGGGGTCCGAAGCCTTTCAGAATTTTTTTTTATTTATTAAAATTATGATTTAATTTTTTGAGTGTACGTTTATAGGGCATACAGTATTGACATTAGGAGAAAATATAATTTGCAACTAACTTACTTTTTAAGAAAAAATTTACAACGTGCTGAAAAAAGGACATCGACCATTTATTGTGCTTACCGTTATGTTTTCCATATTATTTATTTTTAATATTTTATCTTGTTAAAAATTAAGTAAAGAAAAATCCGACTGAAGGATTTTTTGTTAACTTGCATAGAACCAGAGAAAATTTTAATTGATATTTTAACAATATTTCATAGTAAAAAAACATAATACAAGATAAGCTGTATACTTAAAATTAAAATATCAAAATTCTGTTAAAATAGTTTGTTTATATCTGTACACGTTATATATCTGCCAAATTTCAAGATAATATCTTGAATGGCTTAAAAACCTTAGCATTTTGAAATTGAAAAAATTGAAAAAATGAAATTTCAAATAACTTAAAGTTAAAATTCCATATTTTTATTATTATATTTAATACTGGAAGTGATCATCGAATGGTGAGATGTAAAGTGCACTTAAATACTAAATTAGAAAGACAGAAGCTCATTAGGAAACAAGTAAGTAAGAGGGTGGATCTAATGAAACTGAAAGTAAATACCGAGGCATTCAAGTTGGAATTAAAAAATCGCTTTTCTGCACTGGAAGGACTTATTGATGAAAGTGATATCTCAGAAGCAAATGAAAACATTGTTAAGACAATAGTTGAAACTGCTGGGGAAATTGGTGGTGTAACCTGTAAAAAGCACAATAGCAAATTATCTGAGAAGACGAAACAGCTCATGAAAAGGCGAAGAGATATGAAGGTGGACAATCGAAATACCAGTTCCAGGATTGAGTACATAGAACTTTGTAAAACTCTGCGCAAAAGCATGAAAGAAGACATAAGAAAATTCAACTGTGAGCTAGTAAGGAAAGCCATTGAAAATAACAAGAGCCTTAGGGTTGTTAAAGGAAGTTTATCTGTTGGGAAGAAACACATCATTGCATTAAAAGGAGAGGATGGCACCGTAACAAGAAATAGGGAAGAAATACTTAGAAGAGTTGAAGAATTCTACAAAAATCTATACGAAAGTAACAGTGGATTAAACGAAGACATTGAAATAGTCGAAGGAACAGCTCCTAAAATCTTAAAAGAAGAAGTTTCATTTGCAATAAAAAATATGAAGAAAGGAAGAGCCCCTGGTGATGATGGTATTACATTAGATATCCTAAAAGAAGCTGGAGAATATGTAGAAGACATACTTGCAAAATTCTTTACCAAATGTCTTAACAGCGGTAACATACCAAACCAATGGGATTCTGCAACAGTAATTCTTTTGCATAAAAAAGGTGATAAAGAGGATTTGAAAAATTACCGACCAATTAGCTTGTTACCTGCTATTTATAAAATCTTCACAAAAGTGCTAACACATCGCCTGCAGAAAAAATTAGATGCAGCTCAACCAAGAGAACAAGCTGGATTTCGAAGTGGATTCAGTACAGTGGACCATATTCAAGTATTAAGAGAATTAATTGAAAGAACACATGAATATGAACTTCCATTGTGTGTTGCATTTATTGACTATGAGAAGGCCTTTGACTCTATAAAAACATCAGCAGTCATCAACTCTTTAAGATCAACAGACATTGAGGATGTGTACATTGACATGGTGAAACGTGTGTATAAAAATGCAAGTGCAAAATTTCGGTTACATAAAGATACCAAAACTATCAAAATTGGTAAAGGTGTGAGGCAGGGAGATACCATTTCTCCAAAACTTTTTACTTCAGCTTTACAGATGATTTTTCAGCAGATAAATTGGAATAACAAGGGAATAAAAATAAATGGTGAATATTTAAATCATTTGCGGTTTGCTGATGACATTGTTATTTTTTCAACGAACCCATTAGAACTCCAAGACATGGTACAGGAGCTCTCAACTAGAAGTAAAGAAGTTGGACTCAAGATGAACCTACAAAAAACTAAGATCATGTTCAATAATTTCGTAGAGGAAACAAAAATACAAGTTGACAACATTGAGCTAGAAATTGCTGATTCATATATTTACCTTGGCCAGCTGATTTCAATGGATGGCAACATTATGAAAGAACTCAACAGACGTATTAAACTTGGCTGGAGTGCATTTGGAAGAAACAGTTTTATCCTGAAGGGGAAATTGCCTTTGTGTCTAAAAAGAAAGGTCTTCAACCAGTGTGTATTGCCAGTCCTCTCTTATGGATCAGAGACATGGAGTCTAACAGTTGGAGCAATACGAAAGTTACAGACAACGCAAAGGAGCATGGAGAGGTGCATGCTTGGAATAACTAGGAGAGATCGAAAAAGAAACACTTGGGTGAGAGAGCAAACTAGAGTAGAGGACATCATTGTTAAAGTAAAAGGGCTGAAATGGCGATGGGCTGGGCATATTGCAAGAAGAACTGATCAACGATGGACAACAGAAATTCTGAACTGGATTCCAAGAGACCACCGAAGACCTAGAAAACGTCCTCAAACTAGATGGGTGGATGAAATAAGAAAACAGGTTGGGGTGACGTGGAAGCGAATTGCTCAGGATAGACTTGTGTGGAAAGCATTTGGAGAGACCTTCATCCAGCAGTGGATAGATAATGGTTGAATATGATGATGATGATGATATATATATATATATATATATCGGTCTATCGATATATCGGCACATGTATCTCTGAAGAATGGACACCTATATTTAAGGGACAACATTCACGTTGCTGTAAACGTCGCCTATATATACACTTTATATTAGACGATAAATAGTTTTTTATATATTTGTTACAAAAAGTACGCCCCGGCGGCTCTATATGACGACCATTTGGAAGTCGTGCTCACCCTGTGGAGAGTAATAATATCTCACGTATAAAAAACAATTTATTTTCTAATATTACCACATTATCGGCTATGATGAGAAAACATTTTCTGCCTTTAACACTGTACATGTGTACCCTTGTTTGAGCGTACAACGTGGGCTGTTGAAATATCGCATCCGGAATGGTTTAGTCTTAAATACTCTACCATTGGTGAAATTTTCCCCTGTATATAACGTTTATCATAATTTGATTAGGCAGAATACTGCAGATTCAATTATATATGTAAATAAATGCAAAATACTTTTCTAGTTATCGCAGGCTGCATAGAAATTCACGTTCACAAATTAGCTTTAAAGATTTAATAACAATACCAAATAACTCTTGTTGCAAATACTTCGTTGATAATTGCAGTTCTATATCGAAATTTCTAATTTAATCTTCAGCAAAGCTAATCAATTTCTTAATCGTATTTCTCTGTTGAAATTGAGTTTTCTCGCACACCAAGTAGGTTAGCTTAATATTGGTTTAGGAATAGTTTCAAAATTCAGGATGAGATTTCAACTCCACCGGAAATAAATTGAATTATCAATCTGGAATTTTTAGATTCTAAAAGTATCTGAAAGGCTATTTACCCCAAAAAGTCAATAGCACTAATTATTTCTGAATAGCTGTCGCACAAAATAATCTTTCACCTACGACGGAAATAACGTTTCCGCCTTTTCTGTTGGTCCAAATGGAACTTGTTTCCTTTGCGCCGAGATTTTTGCCATTTTAACTTTTATTTGGGAAATCGTCATTCTTGCAGGAAGCCACGGTTTTTATCTTTATTTAACCATCATTACTACTCTAATTATATGTACTTATTCATGTATAGTGAATATATTTTACGCGGAGTTAATATTCCTTTAGAAATTTAATGAAATTTTATACAAAATTTTATTATTCTAACGGAAATCATTGGAGGTACTAATAAAAACTATTTTTAAGACTACAATTTGTCATCTTCTTTCTTATTTTCGGAAGTTGCTTCAACTTTTCGAAAAATGTGCGAAATTTACGTTTACATATCCCTCAATTTCCTTCCGTTCGTTTCGTCTTCTACTTCTTCGGAGCTACAGTTCCTAGTGGAGATAGGCCTTCTTAATGATCGTCACCCATTCTTCTCTATCCAAGGCTCTAAGACCTTTCTTTGCCATTCTCCCATTCAAATTCTTCGCAGATGCTTTTCCAATTGATCAATCCAACTTTTTTCCAGGACTTCCACTTTCCTTCTTCCTATTGGGTGGCTTTTCATGATCTTCTTAACCATTCTAGCTTTTTCTATCCTTTTCACATACCCACCGCCACCTGTCTTCCTTATTTACAAGAAAACGGGCCCCTTTGCGGACACGGGGATATGGGCAAGTATGCCTTTTTTGGCGTCCCCAACACCCCCTCTTATTTTGTCGGTAGAATTCAGGACCACCCTATACATACATAAGCACACACGCACGAGCACACACACATACACACACACATACATACATACATGCATGCACGCACGCACGCACGCATACACCGACTTACTACCTACCTACCTACATACCTTTGGCGCAGTATAGCCCAGATGCTCTTGCGCCATAAAAAAGCCAAACAAACAAACAAACATACATATCAGTGGCGTATGGTTAAATTTAAATATAGGTGTGCTGAACGGAATAATATTTTTGGAATTCAATTGGGCAGTGATAATCATCATTTTTTTTTAAATTTTACTTCTTTTTTATTATTTATTTATTTATTTATCTATTTAAACAAATTTGGCTCAATATCACATGAAAATATACAATATCAAAGATTTTTACACATTATATGTTTGATATCTCGCCAGGGCCAAACCAGAAAAGACGTGAGTTTGACAAAGCCCGTGATGCCCAATGGGTCGACAATATCATAATCAAAAACAAAAAAGATTCCCCTTCCCCCTTTTTTTTCATCCACTCCTTTTCTATAGACGTGACAAAAACATGACAATACGAAAATACAGGCAACATCAAACACCATAAAAATATCGAACTTAACAAGAACTCAGAAAAAACACAAACACAACGAATTCGTCAAATTCTTTTTAAATTCAGTATACCAAAGGAGCGTATTTTCCCCCATCTCCGAGTATCCCCCCATTTTTCTCGTCCACCCTTCTCCTTATTCCTCTATAATATATTATATTTCAGTATATCGGCATAACAAAGATATAAATCACAAACTTTTAATTTTTAAGACAGGGACGTACAAATTCACCGGACACAATCATTGTAAATAAGCATTAAAAATTTATATTATTTTTAAATTAGTTCAATTTTTCTTGTCTGTGACAAAAACTGATTTAACACATCAATATAGAATGATTTGCTTTTCTTCAATCCCAACAGTATTTATCTCTATAGTCAGTAAACTAAGGCCACACAATCTTCCTTGAGCTTGCATATCTTGGTAACAAGTCTTTATTGTTTTGACTACATAAAACCAACCTTCTACTGCAGCAAATCTACTTGGTATAATTAAGGTAAATTCAGCTAGCTTATATACCTCTTCAAGTGTGTTTTATTAGATTATTTTCATTCATTTAAACTAATAATTCGTGAACCTGCTTGTCTGAAAATTCGGATAACAAATGGAGCATTTTTAATCCATTTTACAATCGAATATGGCCAATACTTTTAAAAACTTTTTTTCATTTCACTTATAGGCCTCTGGGAATTTTCTTCATGTATTACTTGTAGTATGTTCCTTGAAATATGCTAAAATCATTTAAATGGTTATCTAGTCGAAGGTAGTATTCTCGAGTTAAGTTTAAAAGTTTTGTACAGTTGCCATTATTCATCGAATTTTTTACTCATCATGACCATGTAGCTTTTGTATTACTAGATAACATGTTGCGTAAATATATCGTTTTAATAATTTTCTATTATTTTTTACTTTCTCATAATGCTGAGTTATCTCAACCCGACGTTGCTTGTCTATTTGCTGGATTAACGCACGGGCTTTAGGGGCGGGAGCCCAGGGTCTTCCGCCAGCAAGAGGTCTCTTAGAGATAAATGTGATTTTTTTAATGAATGCTACGTGTTCTCTTGTAGCGATCTTCTACACACTATTATTGTTACCAAATTGCACAGAGCAAATATTTGAAATTTGTTTTTAACTTTCTAAAAATAAATTTGATTTTACTTAAACGATGTTACAAGCGGTTTGCTTATCGTCACTTTCAGGAGCTCACCCTACAGCTTTTTTACCCTCTATTTAAGCAATTTTACTGGGGTCTTAATAATACCAATAGTCCGGGGGCCGCAACAAGTTTACTCCGCCACCAGTGTCAATTGTATGCTTACAGAATATTCGAGGATTTTTATGAGATTAAAATATTTTAATGTATAAAGTAAAGATAAAATTTAAATCATTTAAAGCAAAATAAAATGATGAATGTTTTATCACATAAGATTCGACAGGGAACCTAATTAGAATTCTATCAAAAATTAAATAGTAATTAACAATTGAAATAAATCAGATATTACAGTTATTAATAGTATAGATACACAGGATGTAAGTAAACTAATGATCAGAAATTTAATGATTGAGAGTACTCATGAATCATATAACATTTGATACAGAACTAAAACCACTCACAGTACCATTTCAAAAATCGTCGAGCATACACAGGCACTTATAAGAAGTACATGAGAGGCACAAGACGATATGCTCCAATCGTCTATACCAGTGGTTTTCAAACTTTTTCAAGCCACGACCCACTTTTATAGTAGCCAAGTAATCCGCACCCTCCCCTTGTCCGCCACCGCCACATTTGCATAATAAAAGCATTTTTAACAGAGTAAAGAAAACACATTAAGTACAAAATCATACATTATATTAATTATGTATATTATATTAATTATACATATTACATTATTTATGTATATTATATTAATTATGTACATTACAGTAATATCGTGGGTGCTCTCCTACTCTATAGAAGGCAGCCAAGTGATAGCAAAAATTGCTAGTAAATCGTATAGAGCCAGTAGATCTTTTCTCATCCCCAACGCATTTCTACTGGGGACCTGTTCTTCTTGCTCCGCAATAACCCGTAATATACCTACTTATTTTGTATGGAAAGGCTGAATGAATTTTGACATCCAAGCAGACAATACGCAATCTTAATAAACTATTGATATTTAATATATATACCCAGGCGTATAATACACTGAATAGTGACAAACAACTGATATTCAATATTAAAATTGACATTTACGTTGACATACACTTGCTCGTGGGCGGACCAGAATTATAATTTTAATTTATATTTAATAACTCTATTACATGCAATGATGTGCCTATTTGTCCAAGGCCACAGTCGTAGGAATAAGCACCTATTTTAATTTACTGAAAATTAATTAACCACATATATTAAACAGGACTACCATTCCAATATATATATATCTATTTTTTTCTTTTGGTTAAACAACTAGGCTATGGCCGTAACACTCAGTTTGCTGCTAACCTACGAAAACACTCAACTTGCCTAAAAGGACCACCCTTCGTTCCGACTAACTCTACCGAGTTTTCCTCTACAATTTCCACCGTCGATGCACCTAATCTGTCCCTTTTGTTCCTACCTCAATCAGTGCTACCTCAGTAAGGAAAACACAGAGATATTTACTCGCCACTCTAAGCTCCTTCTTCCCTCTAGCTACGCCACGTGTCGGCTCGCAATACTTCTAAGTACGTCTGGGGATGGAAGGTAGGACACCCGCACTACCCTGGAATTGCTTCTCCTACTATACTCATCCTGAGTAAGTAGCCCGTAACCTCTCCTCCGTAACCGTCATTGTGAAAGCTCCGGGTATCTTGTTGGGTAGGACACCAGTACTGCCCTGGTATTGCTGCCCCTGCTGTACTCGTCCTGAGTAATTAGCCTGTAACTCGTACTCTGTAACTTGCAACTCCCAGAACTCCCTGGTTTGTGGGACCAGATCCTTCAGTCTCTGTTACTCTCTTCTCGGCCTCACTAATAACTCATTACACCTCGGGTCAACGGACCCCGGACTCTACTCGTCAATTCGAATACCTTCCTCGACCTTTTCAGTCTCACTTCCTTCTTCGGCCAACTAGGACCGACTACTTCTGCCTGCCTTTTCAACCACCTCGGACCGACTCCTTCTGTCTGCATCTTCAACCACATCGGACCGACTCCTTCTGCCTGCCTCTTCAACCACCTCGGACCGACTCCTTCTGTCTGCCTCTTCAACCACCCCTGACTGACTTCTTCTTCCTGCCCCTTCAACCACTTCCGACTGACTCTCTCTTCCTGCCTCTTCGACCACCTCGGCCGACTCTCTCTTCCTGCCTCTTCAACCACCTCGGACCGACTTACTCTTCCCCTTTTTCCAATCTCTCTCTCTCTCTCGATTTTTCTATTAAGACAGAACTATCACTCAAACCTCACTGACCAATAGTTGGTTTTCACTCCCTACGCCGAGAAATTCTAAGACACTTCCACAACCAACTCCACCTCCTAATCACTACTCTTAGGCTACTTGCACTTGACCACAACCTGTCTCCGCCTCCTTCTGCACCCGATCCTCCTTTATTCCTCCTCTCGGAACTTTTATAGCTTTAAATATATGGTGGCCATAAACGCTTGACAAGTTAAGGTTTTCCTCTATTGTCTATGATTTGCAAACTGGCGCCACCGAACCATAAATTCTGTCTACCGCTGCCTCGCCTATTTCAATCTATTTCAATCTAAGACCACCAACGTCTCCACTCTACTACCGCACTTTCCATACACTTTTATGCCTTATCTAATTTATTTTTCATTAAAGTCTGACCTAAGTCTCTCGTTCACCTGCTTACCATATTACTTATATATATTAGTATATATAATAATAAAGTTAACAACCATTAGTAGAATATTGCAATGTGTGTAGCCATGTTGTTGTAAAAGCGTTGGAAACATTTGGTATAAAATTCCTTACAAAAATAATTGCAACTAAAAATAGTTGCTACAACCACACAGAAACCTGTTTGGAACCCCCTTGACCAACCTGACCCCCAAGTTTTGCACCATCGTCTGTTCACGGAATCAGCTGCCCTGGGATGTATTTTGTACTCTTTTATCTTAAAAAAGGAAGGGACCTGGTCGAAAAGATATGTTCCTAATCCGAAATGAAATTAATTTCTTATTATTATATTTAATAAATTATAAAACTTCATTTGTCTTACATTTTATCGTAAGTTTTGTGTTGTTTAATCTCTTTTAATAACATACGAATGCAAGTTTATATTATGTTCATTTGTATGATACATGATGTGAAGGTGTAAAAATTATTAAGAGTGAGGGCAGGGGGGAATTAAGAAAATTAAATTAATTTTAACTGACATATTTTTTAGAAAGTAACTTCATCCCACAACAATAAGAAAATCAAGAAATTCGCTTAACGATTTTGTGCTAAAAAGAATAAACCGAGAATAACATTGAACTGCGAAAGTTTTGAGATCTCCCGAACAATCGAATTTCTCATGGCAAGGTCAAAGATAAGTACTTGGAGAAAAGGTTGGAAAAAGTATTGATTAAATGGCTCGGAAAATGAGGAACTCCGATGATCTTCGCTCATTTTAAATGATATTTATATTGGAAATCCATCATCCCTTTCTACGAAAATAATTTTGAAACGAAATAAAAAATATTCTAATTCGAAACAAACTTGTTCTGAATTGAAAAACCTGAAAAGTTAAAATTAATTCGTCATAAAGCAACCTGGTGCAAAGAAGCTTTATTTCTGTTCCTTGAAAATTGAGTACATTGTGATGATTTCTTTCTCTTAATACGCATCCCTTCAGTAGTCACTTTCTCATCTAATATCTCCGGGTTCTCGTAATTTTATATAAATATATAAAAATCAGGTTATTATTCTTATATAAAAAGTACGCTTTTGTTCTTTTAATTTTTCATTTTATGCATTTTATTGACAAAATTAAAAACGTCCGAAATCTTTGCGGAATACAGAAATAAACAAATTAGTTCTAATTATTGTTGCATCACATAATTAGAATTACATAATTACATTGTAATTTGCAAGGATTATCACTAATGCCTATGTAAACGCAGAAAATTTCCGAAGTTTTTCTCACATAATTTTTTATGTTTCCTTCAAAAAATTTAATAGTGATTAAAGTATAAAATTTCACTCGGATTTGTTGAGAAAATATTTTCATGATATATTTTTAAACTTCCTGCCACAGGATTTTCCTCACGTCTGTTGTTATTTATTATTTGATTTTTAACAGACACATATATCTAACGAAATGAGTTTCCTCGTCGTTAATTAACAGCCTCGTGTTTCCAATTAGCTTAAGTTTAAATTAAGATTAAACTTTTAAATAAATAATCGATAATAATAGATGTGTTAATAAAAGAATAGAATAGATAGCGGCTGCAAATATACGGCATTTGAGTAAAATGAGGGAAGTAAAAAAAAAAAATTGTAAAACGTACGGAGGAGGAGAAGAAGAAGAAGAACAACAACAACAACAACAACGAGAAGGTGTTGATGGTGTGGCATGCATATAGGCGTATATATGTGCCCGTGAAGCCAAACCCTCCCCAAAACAATTTAAAATAAATTACATCTTCATCTGCATTGCAGTGTATAAATGTATAAAATATGTGCTTGCTCTCTCCTAATTTTGGGCACTCTGATTTTCTGAGCATGCAAATGTGCGCAAAAAGTTACACACATCCTTAGGGAATAAGCCAATGTTCACAGGGCGCCATCTGTGAATTCATTGGCTAATTGATTTGATCCGAAGTTGTGAACTTTTGAACAGCTTTTACTTAACTGCTCAGTTGGTGCACGTTTTGTGTGCTGCGCCAGAGAAATCCCTTTATGGTACAAGGAAGTTTTAAGCCGGCTGTGAAAACAAATATACTGTCGAACGAAATATCTGAATTATATTAAATATATCGATCAGATGTAAGGTTGTGTAATATATTGCTTTCATTTTCTTTTATTGAATGCTAAGTGTTCTGATGCAATTTTTTTTTACTCTTTTTTTTTTTACCCACTTAAAGACTTGACACTCCTAATAATCACTAATAATCAAAATGGAATGGTTGAATTATAGTTACACTATTTGTTCGTGTTGAAAATAAATTTGCCGTCTTCAAATTTTTTTTTAATACTTGAGTGCGTAACCTGGGTCAAATTGACCCGGTGTGTTATATTTTGTGTTATATTTCCGATTATTTTCCAAATAGCCACTTGATTCTCACTGACATCTCAGATTATATATTTTGTAAGCCATCTAGCTAGTTTTTATTTTGTCATTTTTTTTATTATTTTTTTTATTGCAAATTTCATACCACTACCCCTTTAATGTATAACCTGGGTCAAATTGACCCTATAAATTATTGTGCATATGACGTCGAAATTTTAAATTAAAATTCAGTTTTTTAGTACATTTTGGCCACGAAGAAGTACATTACTTTGCAAAGGTATACAGAAATATTTTCGCGGCTTCCGTTAAGTCAAGTCAACTCGATAAACATAACATTGTGATTCTCTGCTGCATTTGGAATTGAGAGGCTTTTATATTTAAAAGATTTTATATTTTGCAGATTTATCCCTTTCATCAATATTTTTTTTATGATTGAAAGTATGTATTTCATTTATTGGTCACACTGCATATTACGTCCTTGTCTTTATAGCCAATCGCGCCAACCACTTCCTTTTAGGATTACATCATCATGACTTGCCGTTTTGCGTGTATTTCCTGTCCCCATTATCGAATACCGTTTACAAACACACATACTTTTATATTTCTTATTTGTATTTCTTATATTCTATTCTTTCTTAAAAAAAATATTTATTTACGTATATAAACTAATCATTTCAATTAAAACGAGGACTGATTCTAAGGTACGGTAACTTTTTAATAATAATAAGGGATAAATTAATCAGTACAGATAAATAAACTATTGAAAAATTATAAATATATATAATCAAAGTATATATATACAGGATGTCTCAGCACCAGGTTTATAAACTTCTAGGAGGGATAGGGTACACCTAGGTGGCTCGGAATCACATAGCAATGCTGGTCGCAAATCACTCACAGCGTTAGTTCTAAAACCGTCCAGCATGCACAAATAGTGACAACCAGTGCATGAGAAGCGCAAAATGCGATGTCCTAATCATCTATGCACTTGAGCAGCTGACCTGAGTTTTATCTGGCGCTTTTCACGCACTGGTTGTAAATATTTGTGCATGCTGGACGGTTTTAGAACTAGCTCTGTGAGTGGTTTGCGATCACCATTGCTATGTGATTCCGAGTCATCTAGGTGTACCCTACCCCTCATAGAAGTTTGTAACCCTGGTGCTGAGACACCCTGTATATACATATCTCATAAAAATAAGAGGGTATACAGCCTACATTAAAACATCAAAATTTTAAAAACATACGCTCTTCATCCAAAACAAAGCAGGCATGCCACTATATGACCATCACCACTGCCGCCCTTAAGCAGCGGCGAGAGGGGTGCCATGGTTCGGTCCCTGCGCTTCTTGAGGCCCCGTGAAGCGCAATGCTCAAATTTAAAATTTTTGTCATATTGAAAATTTCCCCAAAATATTTTAGCTTCATATCTCGCATTTCTTGCAATCTAATGGTCATATATTATTTCATGTTTTTGTTTTGTTTTCTCAATCGAATCAGGATATAGAGTGACAAGATATTCTGTCAGAAAGGGTGCACTATAAAAATTTGTATTTCCACATTTTTAAAAGAATATACATCCAAATTTGGATCGATAACTAACATTGTTCATTTGCATTTTCCTTTTACTCTGTGTTAACTTAAATAAACGGGAAATATAGAACAAAATATTTTCCCTCTTCTGTCATTTTATTTTAAAAATTATAAAATTATGTAAACATTGACCATTGGAACATGCGTAACTTGACGCTTGGAAACCATTTTACGCTGACAAAACAGCATAATTTCCACAAATCATTCATGCCCTCGATTTTTAACTTTTCCTTACTGTTTTTTCACGGCAAATAAGCATGAAACGGAGAACAAATTAATCTGTGTCTATTATTTGATTGTCAAAATTATAATTTAGATAACGCCAATGACTTTTTTAATTGGTGCATACATAAATATCACCTAATGCCGAAGATATGTTATCAAGCGACCAAACAAACAAACAAACAAATGCATGAATGAATGAATAAATGAATGATATAAGATGTGGCAACATACACATTTCTTTGTCTTCCCCGTCAAAAGAGTGACTTCTGGTATATACACAATTATTTCTTGCCAGGGTGCATGGTATATAAGTCGCAATATATAAACGTTTCCTCCCCACCCCGTATGCCACTACATAAATCTTAATGAAAGAAGGGTCAAGAATTGAACGTAGCTCATTTGTTAGAGCACACTGACTGCCATAGGAAGTTTCCAAGTCCGTTTCTCTTCTGTCACGTTTGCAGCATTTCCGAATTTATATGTAAGCTTCATATTAAAACGTCGATATAAATTAAAAGTAATTATTCCTTAAGCGGGAAATCCAAATATTTTGATATTTTAAACTCTTGGTGATAAAATTAGGAATTAATAAGTATATTGGCCAAGTTAATGGAAGGAGGAATTCAACCTGTTAAAAATTTAATTTTAACGACGGAAAATTACACGCACACACAGATATCAAGAATTTACGACATAAATCTATCCATTGATTTAAGAATGCAGTGCAAGGTAATTTGGAAGATTTCTCCTTTCAGCAACTTATCGAAAACTAGCAGATAATTCTGTCGAACAAATAGGAAACTAGCGGTAATTTTCGAATTTGCGTCGATTCTTGCCGCGTAATTAACAAGGGATTTTCCGATTCGGAATCACATTTGTGAAGGAAATCACGAAAGTCGAACTTCTGCGAAGTTAATGAGGAGTTTGGGCTCATCTATAGATGACTGTTATAAGAGCATCAAGGTATTGTTTCCAACCCCATTACCAACACAGTAAAAATAATTATAGCACAAACCTTTTGTGGATCCCTTTAGATAAGGCTAATATAATCTGTATAGCCTAAACTTTTATATATATGTATACCATCATCCTCATATTCAATCATTATCTATCCACTGCTGGATGAATATCTCTCCAAATGCTTTCCACACAAGTATATCCCGAGCATTTGGCTTTCACATCAGCCCAACCTTGTTTTCTTATCTCATCCACCCATCTTGTCAGAGAACGTTTTCTAGGACTTCGGCGATCTCTTGGAATACAGTTCAGAATTTCTATTGTCCATCGTTGACCAGTTCTTCCTGCAATATGCCCAGCCCATCGTCATTTCAGCCTTTTTACTTTAACGATGGTGCCCTCTACTCTAGTTTTCTCTCTCACCCAAGTGTTTCTTTTTCGATCTCCCCTAGTTATTCCAAGCGTGCACCTCTCCATGTTCCTTTGGGTTGTCTGTAACTTTCATATTGCTCCAAATGTTAGACTCAACGTCTCTGATCCATAAGGGAGGACTGGTAATATACCATAGTTGCAGATCTTTCTTTTTAGGCACGAAGACAATTTTCTCTTCCGGATAAAACTGTTTAATTTTGTGTGTATGTCTTCTACGTGTTCTCCAGCTTCTTTTAGGATATGTAATGTAATACCATCATTACCAGGGGTCCTTCCTTTCTTCATACTTTTTATTGCAAATGCTACTTACTCTTTTAAGATTTTAGTAACCGTTCTTTCGACTATTTAATTGTATACGTTTAATCCACTGTTTCCTTCATATAGCTTTCTGTAGAATTCTTGAACAATTCCAAGTATTTCTTCCATATTTCTTGCTACTGTTCCACTCCTTTTAAGGCAATGATGTGTTTCTTCCCAACAGACAAACTTCCTTTAACAACAATAAGGTCGTTATTATTTTCAATGGCTTTCCTTACTAACTCACAGTTGAATTTTCTGATGTCTGCTGTCAGGTGTTTTCTTAAAGTTTTCCGAAGTTCTACATACTCGAACCTGGTACTGGTATTTTGATTTATTCACCAATCGATATCTCTCCTTTTTCCTGTTGTACAATTCTTGAATTAAAATTCTCAATTTTGAGCTTGATATATTGTTTCCCCTTAATTTGTAACTGTTTGATTTCTTCATAAAATTCTTCAACCTCTTCGTCGGTATGGCTTGATGTTGGTGCATATACCTGTACTATTTGAAGTTGGTGTCGCTGGAGTATTTGAACAGCTAGCCCCGCTGCTCGATCTGACGTGCTTTCAACTTAGAGGAGGTTGTCTTTAATCATTTTGTTGATTAAGAAGCCAACACAACTTGTTCTTCCAGTTTCTGTTCCTCTACAATAAAACAAATGTCCGCTTTTAAATTCAACACACCATTCACCTTATTTTCTGACTTTATTGAATTCTATGATGTTCCTTTCGATTTTTCCAAGTTCTTCTTTCAATTCCTGAAGTTTTACTTGAGAAGCAAGGGATCGTCTATTATAAGTAGAAAGGTCAATAACAAATGGCAGCCTGGGTATTCCAGTGATTCTTAGCACCACCTGCTTACATGCCACACTGACCGCTGCCTTGATCAGGAGCACTCCAGCATCTGGAGACTAGGGGCTATTTTTTGGCGCGTGTAAATATAGTGGAGGAATTTGCCATCATTTCCCTATGCTTGCCAGAACTGCTGGTGAATTATCCCTCCCATTCCGCCTTCCCATTCATGCAGCAAATATTAATTTGCCCGTAAATAGAAAGTCCGGCCCGCCCCACTTGAAGGCGGGGTAGGACACTAGGTTACTGGCCTGGCCGGTTCCACACATCGTCACATACGTTCAGCGTGTGGGTCTCCTTCCAGTTAGATACCAGCAACCCTTTTGCAGGCCATATATATATATATATATATATATATATGTGTGTGTGTGTAAGTTATGATCTATTTACCATACAAAATGCGTAAAATAAACGCTGTTCAGACAATGTAAATTATCAATTAGTAACGAAGTTTCTAAGCGTAGTTTTTGACGTTTAGTCGAAATTTTCGACGCGTTTCAAATACATTATGATGTCTTTCTTCAAGCATTGGCTTACCGCTTACCATGTGCTTTTCAAAGATAAATATGGGGATATCTATGGGAATAATATTAAGATATTCTTACATATAATATTCAATGTGCGATTCATCTGGGAATGTTTCTAATGCTTTTATGGCAATATATAATTTCCAACAAATTACGTCAATTAAGATTAATTAAAACATTAATATTTAAATTCATATATGGTTAACATATTTTTTCGATTACTTTTAAATTGCTTCTTATGAATTAGTATAATAAAACACGATAAAGCCGTCAATTATGGATTCGAAGATTTCAAGAAAAAAAATTTATTTTAAAGAAGATAATTGGAGATTTTCCCTGTTTCATTTGAAAATCTTCTTTAATTTCGTAAACCCTTTATTAAAAAAGATAGCATATGGTAACCCAAAATCTTTTCTTTAAGTACTGATATTATAAATTTTCTTTGATATTATAAACTTTTGATATTCCCAACTGTTGATTATTCGTTTAGATATCCACTTGTAAAACTCTAACAAGAGCTAAATGAAATCTACATCTCAAGATTTGAGAAATTCTAAACAGAAAAAGAAAGATCATCGACTTGGGCTGGAAGCTAACCAAGGTCAAATCCATACGTACAAATGCGCCATGCTAACTTCACCACTGTGTGTGTCACTCATATGTGTTTCTACATATTTTTAACTTTCTCCGAGGCATTACAATTGTTATGTGTGAGGAACAAACAAAACACTCCATTAAAGTTTTATTGTTTTTTATAATTCTAGGGGGGGGAATTAAAATTGATAAGGTGTTAAGATACCCACGTATCTTAGCATGTTATGTATTTATACGTATCTGAACATCTTATGTATCTATACATGTCTGAACATCTTATGTATATATACGTAACTGTACATCTTATGTACCTATATGTATCTGAACATCTTATGTATCTATACATATTTGAACATCTTATCTGAACATCTTGTGTACCTGTACGTATCTGAACATCTTATGTATCTATACATATTTGAACATCTTATCTGAACATCTTATGTATCTGTACGTATCTGAACATCTTATGTATCTATACATATTTGAACATCTTATCTTATCTGAACATCGCTCTACATCCTGGACAAAATTAATTTTAACAAATTGATTTTAACCAATATTTTTCAAGCGCACGTCTTAAGCGGGCAACATTTATTTTAAGACATATTTTCCCAATCATAAATACACGAAATTGTCACACATGGAAAATATCCGTTTCTGTCTACGAAACCAGCTTTTTCAATTTCTGAAAATTACTTGGCTACTGCTGTAGGCGGAATAAAATACCATTAGATTCTAACTTTTCCAATTTAAATATTCATAGCATGCCTTTTAAAATGAACGAAAGAGTTTAGGCAAAATTTTTCGCAAGCAAGACAAGTGAGCGGCTCAAACTATTTGTCAAACTCGGTGCCTATTTCGTAAACAGAGAATTTCAGGCAAAATCTTAAATATGTTTTTCTCAATTTATTAATGTAACAAAAACTGCTTTTGACATTTTTCTTTATATTTGTTTTGTCATATGCCAACCGACTTTCCTTCCGATTCAGGCAAATTTGGAATTAGAACAGATATTTTATAAAATCTCATTTTCATTCAAATTCTGTTGGAGCAATAAACACTGCCATGCTCAAATCATTTTTCCCAATGCAAAAAGGAAATTAATATAATGAGTTTAAGTTCATATTCGAATGACTTGTTTCGAAACAAATGTCCGCTTTTAAGTTCCACCAATTCTTCACCTTTTCTTCTGACTTCACTGAATCCTATAATGACCCAATTGATCTCTACAAATTCTTCTTCCAGTTCCTGAAATCTCGTTTCAGATATGTTTACAAGGTATGTTTAATCCACTGCATTTTCGATGCATTTTTGAAATCCTTATGTTATTATCAGCCTATTTGCAAATCATTGTTGGGTCGAAAAATGGAATTTTATATTTTTTTTTTAATTTTTTCGAGCGGACCATGTTTGTTGATTCAGCCAATCATGGGTTAGGGGAGGCCAACCTTCTTTTCAAGATTTCACGCCCATTTGACGAGACATTCGACATGTTCAGCCAAATTAGTATAAGATTTATTACGGCAGTATTTCGTTCCAAGAAAATAAGTTTAATTATTGGTTTTATGACTATTCAACACAGAATAGACTGAACTGAATGATTTCATATTTTTGCTAGAAACTGATTACGTTATAATAAATCAAATAAAGCTAATTTTAATAAAAGTGTAATGTGCAGAATTCACCAAGAAAGCTCGCTAAACATTTAAATGCAATTTTCTAAAGAAACCAAACCCGTTTGGCTGAAATTATTTCGCGAATACATATACACGTGGAATTAAAAGTAAAAATGAATGCTTCTCTTATGCACAAACTGAATTGCAACTTGCAATGTGATTATAAAGAATAAAGTATTTTTTTTTTCTTCTATGACATCATAAATCAAATAAAAGAGCATAGAACTCCAATTTAACGAATAGAGAGAAAAAAAGAACTTCACAGATACTTCAAAGTCTAATACGTTTAAATCTAACGAGTTAACACAATCTCTATATTAGTGAACGTATTTTAATTTCTTAGAATAGATCCACGAGTTAGCGCTTCCCCTTTTTCAACGAACTAGCTACCTCGCCACGTATTGCCAAAAGGGTTTCAATTGGCGCTATTTTAACTACCTTTTAATATTTAATTTCCCGATTTCCAAGGGAATATAGCTGCTAATTTTCACACATTAAGGATTTTAATGTGTCTACATTAAGCTCAATTAAATTCGTTAGATTCGACATATAAGTTCCGAGGGTGGGGGTTTATTTGTGAGTTTTCCTGACTTTCTCAGTCTGTAATGTAAATATGAGCCAATCTCCTAAAAATTCCTATAACAAGCAATCCTTTACGTCTCTGCAAGGGGATCCGTTGTCTACACGCTCCCCACCACGTCCAAAGTCCTGTAATAAGCTGAGAATATCAACAAAAATTGAATATTATATTCAAATTTAGCCTTCTTATAAAGACCGAAGTATAGGCCAAAGTAATAGGAGGCGCAACATTAAGGTGAAGCCCGAGCTTCTTCACAAATAATTAATTGGCTACGTACTCTTATACAATACAAAAAGGGATCTTAACTTTGTGTTAATTGAACTCGTAACGTGTTTTATGTTAAGTGTATCTATTGGATAAAGTGAAAGAAAATACAATGTTTCAGTAACATAAGCAAACGTTTTGTAAGGGGATATGGGTGTACTAAGAGGTGGGGAGAGTTTCGGCAACCAAAATTTAATTGTATACAGGAAAACAAAAGATCAATGGGGTTATGGCCCCATCAATCCCTCCTCTGCGTGCTATTACAAATAGTTTTTATGTTACAACTACCAAATGTTCAGGGCCGGACATTAGCTGAAGCCATTCCTCTCTCCCCCAAAACCAAGCAGTTTTTAAACATAAAAGGATAAAAATACTACTACTACTACTAGGTTGCAAACAAAAAAAATGTTCTCGTGAACTTACTTTACAACTTTGTAATAATTTTATGAAAGACGCTGATTGGAGCGGAGCTTGCCTACCCTCTACCCACAAAAAAAATAAAATTAATTGATGAGCTTCGGAACCATTGATTAGTTGTAATATCATCAATCAGGTAAAAATTATCAACACTGCATTAGTGCAAAACGTCACCGGATTAAAAATTTACAGGACGGTGCATAAGCATTCCCAGAAAGTGGAAGGGGGTGAGGTTTATTTCAACCCACAATCCAGAATATTAACCATGTTAAAAAAAATCCACGTTAAAACCTAAGCGGTGGAGGTAAACCCCCCGCCATCAGTGTAGGCAAATGGGACGATGTCTAAATGTTCTCTAGTGCATAATATTTAAAAACTGAGGTTTTTTATATTTATTAATTAGGGAGAGATTTAAGAAATAATGACAGACCGCCAATTCTGACAAACTTTTCCACCCTTGCGCGTAAGAATACCGCAAATTTTGTGTTATTTTTCGTTCATAACACGGCGAAGATAGATTGCAAAGTCACCAAATTGGGCTTACCCTTTCGCTGATAGTATAGAACCAATGAAAAGGTTATCTCGTAAAAATAAACAACCCAGCATTTACTCGTTAGCGCCTATTGGTGAAACTAGTCCAATCACGTGGAAATATTCGACGAAACAATACGCAATATAAATAAGAGACAAAAACGTTTTAGAAGCGTATTTATGTCAAGATTGAATTCAATCTACGCGTTTCGGGCGATAACAGTCCACCCTTCTTCAGGAGTGAACACGTGGAATATCGTCAACAAACGAGGTTGATTCGAATATGTAACTAGAGTTGAGTTATTAAGTGAAATGTTGACTTCCAAACACAGGACGTCAAGTACTACGTGGTTTTTGTAGTGCGGCCACTCCTCCCAGAATTACCAAATTGTGGAAAAGGGGTGGCAATTATGACAGGACTATGGATTAATATCAGAAGGAGTTAGATGGAGTACATTTCGCCAAGCTGAGCTGAAGGAAGGAGTTGAGCTGTGGTCATTCACAATGGAATCACGAAACATGTTAATGAAGAAAGCTTCGGCGAAGTCCAGTTCAAGTGGTGAATGAGATTGGTGGATGATACGAGCGTCAAAAAGTTAAAGCGATGGTTGTGTTCGTGGCTGTGAACAGCAATGGATGATTTGTGCACCTCACCTTTCTCAACGTATCGGCGATGTTCTTTCAACCGATGGATGAGGGCACGTTTTGTCTGTCCGATGTCCCCTGACATGTAAACGTCATCAGATTATTCCTAATTTTATTTCTCGATCGTTCAACTACCGCCTAGATTCCACCAAACGCACCTGCCACCCTCTTCGTAATTGTAGATTTGCCATGCTTCGCGCTACCATTCAAGATACTCATAGTTCCTTGGCTGCTATTGAACATGAACTTTACTCATTACACCTGTTTGTCGCCAACTCACTCAACAATTTCCACCAGCTTGATTCACGCACTTGGGACTATGCATCTCACATTTCCTTTGTACAGAAGCGTACCCACGCGAAAAAGCTCTGCGAGTTAACGACTTCTCATTTTCCAATGGTTTCGTCGCCGGCCCACCATCTGAATCCACCAGTTGTTAATATGTCTGGCATGGATCTCTCCGAGGTCCAACTCAACGCGTTGTCGTACAACTTTAACTTCGCAAAATCGTGCCGCCCCTCGGTACCCATCCTAGTTTCACCTATAGAGAAGTCACTCAAATACAGCCGCCTAGCACCGGAACAGAAAGAGAATATTAGACATCTCATCAGTCATACCATTGCCACCAACTTTCCTAAAAAAGTCGTTCCAAACTTACCAAAGGAAGTTCTTTTCGCATTGAAGTCAGTAACCTCCAATGACAGCCTCCACATTTCCAAAGCAGACAAAGGCGGCCAAATTGTTATCCTTACTAAACAGCAGTACCATTCAGGCGCTAACTCGGTCATCACCTCTGGTCCTTACAAAACCTTACCTCGTGATCCCACCGAACAGCTACGCATCCACTACAACAAAATCATTCGTGCTTCACCTTTGCTTACTCCTAGACAAAAGAACTCTCTTTACTTGTCTCACGCCATTCCAGCGCGTTTCTACGCCCTTCCGAAAATTCATAAACCCGGTTTACCATTCCGACCCATCACTTTGTGCATAGGCGCAGTCTCTCATAAACTCGCCAAGTTTCTTGTTTCCATCATCTCACCTCTTACCACTGCCAATATCCACACTTGCAAGAATTCTTTAGACTTCATCAAGAAACTACGTTCTATCTCACCAGGCACCTGCTCCATCGCCACGTTAGATGTGAACTCTATGTTCACCAACATACCAGTCGAAGGTGCACTTGATTGCCTTAAACTTCGTCTTTCTGAATTCCACTTTACACAACCAGAAATTGTTGAAATTATCAATCTCACCTCAATCTGTGTCAACTCTAGTGCATTTGTCTTCAACGGACAACATTACTAACAAACCAGTGGCTTAGCTATGAGTAACCCACTTTCATCAATCCTTTGTGACATATATATGCATTTCTTTGAATCCAATCTCCTCAACTCTATCAAGTTTAAACTCTGGGATCGCTACATGGATGACATTTTTATTATGTGGGACAGTCCTCCAGATCAAATCTCAACACTCCTTCCCACCATCAATACTTTGGATCCTGCGCTTAATTTCTCCCTCGCAATTGAAGAAGATGATTCCCTTCACTTTTTGGATATACAGATTAATAAACATCATAACTATTTCGATACTTCGGTGTACCGCAAGCCTTTCAGCGTTGCTCTCCCTCCACATAATCTTTCTTTCCATCCGTATCAACAAAACATGTCCGCCTTCTACACCTATGTCTTCCGGGCTCTACAGTTCTGTTCGTCAACGGACTCCTTATCTGATGAAATTTCTTTGCTTAAGACCATCGCTCGCATCCGTGGGTACTGTCCCAGCATTATCGATGCTGCCGTTTTCAAATTCTCAAAACGTTCTTACAGTACATCTCTTAGTCGAATATCTTCAAATAATTACATTGGCTTCGTAACACTCCCTTACGTGTACAAACTTAGCTCCGCCATTGCCAAAGTCTTTCGGCAAGCCAAATTCAAATTTACCTTCTCGCCTATTAACAAGATTTTGCCCTCTAGACTCAAAGATAACATTTCCACACTCCAACGCTGGGGCGTGTATCAAATTTTTTGCCAGTGCGGACTTTTCTACATCGGACAGACGAAACGTGCTCGCATCCATCGGTTGAAAGAACATCACCGATACGTTGAGAAAGGTGAGGTGCACAAATCATCCAGTGCTGTTCACAGCCACGAACACAACCATCGCTTTAACTTTTTTGACGCTCGTATCATTCGCCAACCTCATTCACCACTTGAACTGGACTTCGCCGAAGCTTTCTTCATTAACATGTTTCGTGATTCCATTGTGAATGACCACAGCTCAACTCCTTCCTTCAGCTCAACTTGGCGAAATGTAC
>QLNU02015003.1:97883155-97895796 GCA_006491805.2 Dysdera silvatica
CCGCCTAGCACCGGAACAGAAAGAGAATATTAGATATCTCATCAGTCATACCATTTCCACCAACTTTCCTAAAAAAGTTGTTCCAAACTTACTAAAAGAAGTTCTTTCCGCATTGAAGTCAGTAACCTCCAATGACAGCCTCCACATTTCCAAAGCAGACAAAGGCGGTCAAATTGTTGTCCTTACCAAACAGCAGTACCATGAGGGCGCTAACGCGGTCATCACCTCTGGTCCTTACAAAACCTTACCTCATGGTCCCACTGAACAACTACGCATCCACTACAACAAAATCATTCGTGCTTTGCCTTTGCTTACTCCTAGACAAAAGAACTCTCTTTACTTGTCTCATGCCATTCCAGCGCGTTTCTACGCCCTTCCGAAAATTCATAAACCCGGTTTACCATTCCGACCCATCACTTCGTGCATAGGCGCAGTCTCTCATAAACTCGCCGAGTTTCTTGTATCCATCATCTCACCTCTTACCTCTGCCAATATCCACACTTGCAAGAATTCTTTAGACTTCATCAAGAAACTACGTTCTTTCTCACCAGGTAACTGCTCCATCGCCACGTTAGACGTGAACTCCATGTTCACCAACATACCAGTCAAAGGTGCACTTGATTGCCTTAAACTTCGTCTTTCTGAATTCCACTTTACACAACCAGAAATTGCTGAAATTATCAATCTCATCTCAATCTGTGTCAACTCTAGTGCATTTGTCTTCAACGGACAACATTACCAACAAACCAGTGGCTTAGCTATGGGTAACCCACTTTCACCAATCCTTTGTGACATGTATATTCATTTCTTCGAATCTAATCTCCTCAACTCTATCAAGTTCAAACTCTGGGTTCGCTACGTGGATGACATTTTTATTATGTGGGACGGTCCTCCAGATCAAATCTCAACACTCCTTCCCACTATCAATACTTTGGATCCTGCGCTTAACTACTCCCTCGAAATTGAAGAAGATAATTCCCTTCACGTTTTGGATACATAGATTACTAAACATCATAACTACTTCGCTACTTCGGTGTACCGCAAGCCTTTCAGCGTTGCTCTCCCTCCACATAATCTCTCTTTCCATCCGTATCAACAAAAAAGGTCCGCCTTCTACACCTATGTCTTCCGGGCTCTACAGTTCTGTTCGTCAATGGACTCCTTATCTGATGAAATTCCTTTGCTTAAGACCATCGCTCGCAGCCGTGGGTACTGTCCCAGCATTATCGACGCTGCCGTTTCCAAATTCTCTAAACGTTCTTGTAGTACATCTCTTAGCCGAATATCTTCAAATAATTATATTGGCTCCGTAACACTCCCTTACGTGCCCAAACTTAGCTCCGCCATTGCCAAAGTCCTTCGGCAAGCCAAATTCAAAGTTACCTTCTCGCCTATTAACAAGATTTTGCCCTCTAGACTCAAAGATAACATTTCCACACTCCAACGCTGGGGCGTGTATCAAATTTTTTGCCAGTTCGGACTTTCCTACATAGGACTGACAAAACGTGCCCTCATGCATCGGTTGAAAGAACATCGCCGATACGTTGAGAAAGGTGAGGTGCACAAATCATCCATTGCTGTTCACAGCCACGAACACAACCATCGCTTTAACTTTTTTGACGCTCGTATCATCCACCAGCCTCATTCACCACTTGAACTGGACTTCGCCAAAGCTTTCTTCATTAACATGTTTCGTGATTCCATTGTGAATGACCACAGCTCAACTCCTTCCTTCAACTCAGCTTGGCGAAATGTACTCCACCAAATTTCTTCTGATATTAGTCCATAGTCCCGCCATAATTGCCACCTCTACTAACAGACAGCCAACTTTTCCACAATTTGGTAATTTCTGGGAAGAGTGGCCGCACCACAAAAACCATGTAGTACTTGACTTCCTACTTTTGGAAGTGAACATTTCACTTAATAACTCAACTCTAGTTACATCCGCGAATCAACCTCGTTTGTTGACGATATTCCACGTGTTCACTCCCGAAGAAGGGCGAACATCTATCGCCCGAAACGCGTAGCTCGAACTCAATCTTGACATAAATACGCTTCTAAAACGTTGTTTTTTGTGTCTTATCTAGCCCAATCAGTTAACAGATGGCTATTTCAAAAGTGTTTTTTAGATGCGGTGGATTCAACTTATCCCGTATAGCTTTCACCGTGCTACATGTGTGTGTGATGACGGAGCGACCTTCATCCTGCAGTGGATTGAAAATTATTATTGTTGTTGTTGATGATAATAATGATGATTTGGTTATTTAAAAAGTCAGCAAGATTATTCTATTCTTCTTGATACCTATACCTCTCTACATCATATATTAAGTTACATTTAAATACCAAAAGAATTTTTCATCATTTTATATTTATCTCATAAATTTTTTCGAACAGACACAGAACCAATTTCACTGTAACCTACGAAACAGTTTACCTTTTCCTTGTCACACGGTTATTTAAACTCAACTAAATGAATTTTAAATAAAATATCGAATAATCAGGTTACCGGTATATTTATAAGGATATATATTGTATATTTATAATAACGTATATAATATATTTATGATATTATATTATGTATTTATAATAATATATACAACATATTTAAATAATACGCCCAACATATTTATAATAATATATACAATGTAATAGTAGATCGACTCACTGTGCTAAACACTCGATGGATAATATAATACACAATAGGCAGAGTTTTTCATGTTTTGATTCAAAAACTGTGCCTATTGTGTCATATTCATCGAATATATACAATATCTTTATAATAATATATATTATATATTTATGGAATCATATTTATTACATAAATATTAATATTGGTCATTTGGTGGTGTAGACATACAACCTTTTTGTACTGTGCCGGAAACCTGCAGTTTAACCCTGGTATTAAAAAGATCTTTTCTGCCATTCCGTAAATTGAGATTGACTTTCTTCAGAAGCAAATTTTCAGATCACTCGGACGACAAGATTTTGTTCAGAAGTAAATTTTCAGATCACTCGAACAAGATTTTGTTCGGAAGTAAATTTTCAGATAACTCAGAAGACAACATTTTTGCACAACAGGGCCCTTGTGGCATTTGCGTATATAAATCTAAAACGCAAACGTGTTAAAATATTTTTGAGAAGCAAATATGATACGCTACACGGAGTATACGACAGTACCGAATCAAAGGAATAAAAATACAGAGTGAATGATCTATACGATAAATTCCATATATTTTTACTTCATACGGAAAGAAAAACAATTCCTTTACGCTCTAAACCAAAAGTACAAAAATCCCTTTCACCAAACAAATTTCCTAGGAAATTTTGTGGCACCGCATAATTTATATTGGAACTTTCACTGAAAATTAATATGACAACTATTAGTTAATTGCATACATGGGCGCCCCAAGGGGGTGCAAAAGGGTGCACCTGCACCCCTTGACTTATGGGAAAAAGGATTGAATCCATAAGAAACTATAGTCCAACAACATTATTCAATTGGAATTTTTCACGGATGCACCCTCTTTCATATAGTTATGGGGGTGCAGATGCATACACAATATTTAAAAGTTTGGATAATTTGTTTAAAGGAAAATAAAGAAAGTGAAAGATGTTATAGCCCTAATATAAAGTAGGCCTTGGGAATCTTGAAAACTGAAATCGCAAACTTAAATTTCAATTTCTTTCCCTGGCACCCTTCAGAATTCTTGAAATGAAAGAAAACCCACCGCTAAACCAGTTTTGGGACTTTTATTTCGGCAGCCGGTTCCAATATATTTCACCCCGATGTACGATTTGTCCGCGTTTTATGGCGAGACCTGGAAAATCCAACTGCTTTGGAAAATTGAATATCTTTTCATGTATTCTTCCGGAGCATGGACTTTTCATTTACACGTGGCTATTTTCAGCAGCCTGGCCACTGTATGACAAAAATGGGAATCCTGCAACTATGCAAACTTTCAAAAACATTTCCGGAAGAAGAGCCACAACAAAAAATAAGCTTTTCTTCGTCATATTTTTCCTATCCTCTATTTCGAGTTATCAGTTTGATGTAATTGGTTTTACATTTACCAAGGAAACAAAAAAAAATAGCTTGTGTAGAATTTAATACAGTTGTTAAGAACGTTTACATTTGCACCATTCTGAAGACTCAATGTTTTTTTAGCTTAATCTGTTACATTTTGTAAGAAATGTCAATAGGAAACAGCGCATAAATAGCCTTACGTGTGTTATTGTGATAATGATATAAGCTATTATGATGGTATTGCTACCATCGTATGAATGGGTTTGCTACAAATAATTCGAAGTTAATGATATTGTCAAAATTCGTTAATTATTATAGATACTTTAAGCAAAAGTACTTGCTATGTGCTATTATCAAATTGCATAATTATCCACATTTCAAATTTAATATTTCTCTATATAAAAAAAACGTAATCATGAAAACGAAATATGTGAAATTAAAATTAAAAATACAGAATAATAACATTCCGTTTAAAGACAACGATTCATAGGACCCTTTTCAGTCATAACCCATTAGATTATAATATAATTAATAATATAATCCCATTAGATTATCATCACCAATGAATATAGAATAATTATTCTATATTCATTCATGCGATATATTCAACACAAAGCTAATGGAAATCAATGAAGTCAGTTATTTCTAGTATTAAAACATGGATCAATTGATTATTGTCTATTTTTAAAGTTTATACTTTGAAATTCTCGTAACTGAACAAATATAAATAAACAGTAATATAAGTATTATGTTTTATTTCTGTCCTAAATGTATTTACTCTCCACTTGCATACGCACAAATTAATTTAAAAAGATATTAAATTATTATAATTTTATAAATATTAAACAAGCAACAATTTATAAACCTGTGTTTACAACTATTTTGTCATATTACCGTGTGGCCATTGCATTTGTTTATAATATAAAATAAGACAATGCAATGATTTATATTAGAAAATGGAAATCAAATTCTGGATTTCTTATAACTAAAAAATGAGGTTCCGGAGGAATTAATGAGTCGAGATAATGCACACAATTTGCGAATTATATTAAATCTGGACGTCAACTTGATTATAATATCCGAATAAAAAGTTATAAGAAAGTACAAAACTAAAACAATTGAAATAAAATTAATATTTTTTCATACTAGTAGAGATGAGATACTCAAAATTATTGTATTTTGCATATTAATTTAAATACAGTGTGATAAAATGTTTTTATGTGATTTAGAAAAGCAAGCGATTTTAGTACCAAAAGCTTTCACTATTTGAAAGAATTCGTTCACTACAGATATGTTATTAAATGTTAACTGTGATATACGGTACATCTAAAATGCCCATGTTTGTTAACATTTGAATCGAAAGTTGCTTGAGTTAAAGAAGTGGATAAAAAAAAGTAAACCCAAAAAAAGTTGTGATCAAATACAAAAATCATATGGAAATTCATAAATTATTTTTTTGGGGTTTTAAACAATAAACATTTTTATTGACCATATTTAAGATCAATTTTAGTTAGCACTGTGAACGAATAAACTGGCAAAAAAAATTATAGTTACAATGATAAATAAAAATAATAAAGTATAAAGCGAAAGCATTATTTACTTCTAAAAACAAATATGTCTATATGATGATAGATCGTTATGAACTGCATTATACAAACCTTAATCAAATCAAATCAAACTTTATTCAGACGGATTCAAAGTCATTTTACATGCTCACATTACACTTAATGTATTTAAATGGAGATTAATTGATAAATATTAAGCACACACGTATTATTTTCTGCAAATTAACATAATCCACTGATTAATTCCCAAGATATCGCGTCAGAAATAGATTTCTGTGGATTTGAACGAACAATTGTGCCACGTTTAAATACGGCTATCAACGAAGCTTCCATTTGTGCTCGTACTTCACTACAGATACTGTAGTAAATATCGAAAATTCTTCTAATATTGTTTATTTATTATTTTATATTATATTTGTTATTTATAAATTATTTATTAATATAAAATATTTCTGCACTAGCGCAAGGTTTAGAAACACTCTTTGTATTTCATTTTGCATGATTTTCTAGCTGTTTGTAATAAATGATTTAAGTCAACTCAATTTAGCCAATACAAAAATTTGTGAAGATTTCGACTTGATAAGTATTTATTATGTAAAATGTGTTCTTTTTATAAATAATTCGCAAGTCATCGTGCAAAAACACTTATAATTTATTTCATACAAATATTTACGTATGGTTTTATTTAATTTAATAAATATTCCACTAAAATCTGGATGTATGGAACTCTATAAATCTTTCGATGAAATTTTTATAAACTTGAAGACAAAAAATTTTTAGATATTGGTAAATAATACATGGCCCTTTATGATATTTTAGTTACACAACGTTTTATTTCTAGAAGAACACTTATTCAATGTATAAATAATAAATGTCGATAAATGTGTAGGGCAATGTTTACGACGCTGTGATTCTTAAAATTGAAAATTTGTTTAATACGTAAATAAATAAAATTTCGATCTAGCTAACATTAAAAATTTTCCAATATTTTCCATTTCGCATTTATCTATAAGTGTATATGTAAATGTACGTTTACGTTTTATGAAATAAATTTAGGAGAAGTTAGAGCGATATCTGGTAACTTTAAGAAGTATACGGTAATTGTATGCATAAGTAAATCGAAATTTCTGATGAAGACATAGGTAAAATCAAATTATTTCGGAATCGCAATTCATATTGTTGAAATTGAATTTTTACTATTGTTAGGTAACTGAAAGGAAGAATCTTTTAGAAATTACTTCACAGCTCGTAACGTGATTTCCACTTCACCATTATTAAATTACTTTATTATTATGTGCTTGTTTATTTAAAAAGTAGCCAATTCCCTAAAAAATTGGTTTTATCTATTATCTTTGAATAGAAACAGCAATATGTATAACATTTTACTTATCGTGAAAATCCAATTTTCAATTGGTGTAGAATAAGGTTGTTCGTTTTTTATTTAGATTTTTAACATTCTGGTTGGATTTTCAGGAAATTGCAATTCTCATAGCAAGTCCAGATTTTGGTGCTTATTTTCTTTTTTGTTTGATGATTTAATTATATATATATATACCTTTACGCATTTAACTCACATAACATTTTGTTGGGCTATTCTTTGTCTCTAAATGTATGTTACTTCCGATAAAATATGTATTTTTACAACACTATTTAGAAATAAATTTAAAAATTTAATAGAAAATATTCTGAGACAAAAATGCTTCTGATTCGTTTACAATTATCTTTTGAACGGCTGGAGAACTTCTGAAAAAAATAAGGCATTTTAAATTGTCAACATGACGTCAATTTTTTGTGCTTTGAGAAAGATTATTTAAAATAATCTCGAAGGCAAGGATTGCATTGGCATTTTGTTGACAAAATGTCAATCGGATGCCAATTTCAGCATTAGGGTAATCTCATTATTATGTTTTTTCCATGTCACTTCTGATAGACATTATTCTGAAAAAAAATCATTTCGCATTGTGCTTTTTTTCTGAAGGTTTACCAGGAAATATTTTCAATATTTTTCTTGCAGAAAGTTCATTAAAACTTGAAGTTATCTACCAAACAATTGTCACACGTTCTGTTTTTAATGTTTGTTTACAAAAAAAATATTTTCTAGTAATCAATGCTATCCAGTTTATCTTGCAATTAAATTATTATATGTATTGTTGTGTGATTTCGCTACTTACTGTTTAATACTATTAGATTTTTCGCTATGTACTTTTTAATGCTTTTAAATTTTTCGATAATTCTGCTCAAGAATTAGGAACGTTAATGACGTTCAGTGCATTTAAATTCGCTATGAATGTTATCATAATATTTATTCCCTATACGTTTATAGCGGAGTGTCGATTATCAAAATTAATTGTTTAGATTATATGCCGCTGTTTACTATATGGATATAATTAGTTCAGAACAACTCGAACATGCAGAATATTAGAACACTAGTGATGATCGCTAATTATTCTTCATGAAAACTATCGTCTTCTCTGAAATCCATGAATTGTTGTTAAGCATAATCTGTAATCTGTACACGTTAAATGCTTTGAACTTTATAACCAATTTATTGGAGATGGTCCTAAGGAAATCTTCAGTGTAATACGTCATCTTGAGTATGTTCATTATGAAACGATGATGGAATTCTAAACTTATAGCACAAATATATTGTGCACATGCGAGCTAAACTCACACTTTAGTTCCTGTTTACGCTCCTTACCACTGAGCTAAATTACAACTGGAGTGCGGACTCCATATTCAACAGCCCAGCGGCACCTCAAGCCGTTTTTTTTTGATGCGGAAGGATACACTTCATAAGCGAGTTAGGCAAACAATCCGTGAACGAGCACTGAAACGTAGTCCTATTAATAATACCCGCTGTTAAAAACTTATATTTAATATAAAGATATAATTTTTCACAACTATAGCGTGCATAGGCGTAAGTTAGGTGTTAAATATAAGTGCTCATGGAGGGGAACCTAAGTGGTAAAATTTTGCCTCCTATATATATATATGCTTTCTAAATCCGAAAATTGTATGTTCGACTTTTATATACAATATGTATGCTGTAGAATTTTTTATTTCGTTCTAAACTAACTAATCTTTGAAGGTTAATTAACTAAAGCATACACTAATGATCATTAATTTATAAATTTGTAGAAAAACACAAAAATAAGCGTTGAATATCGGTCTGTTAACTGAGTATATAGTTCTCAACTAAAATCCAAATTATTCTTACTTCTTAACACAATTTGAAGATAAAAGACATTTTCACTAAATGTCCTGGGTTATTTATGTGATTTAGATGAACTTAAAATGTAATAACTCCTCTAATTTTTCTTGTTAAAATATCTGTTAACATTACAAGACGCAGTGAAATTGACTGTTTTCCTAAC
This sequence comes from Dysdera silvatica, assembly GCA_006491805.2. NCBI lineage: Eukaryota > Metazoa > Arthropoda > Arachnida > Araneae > Dysderidae > Dysdera > Dysdera silvatica. The sequence continues at coordinate 97,892,119 of QLNU02015003.1, forward strand.
GCGTATAAATAAAGGAGTGATGCAGTCCTTTGGACACAGCACACTCAATCTTCACTCCAGTTGTAATATAGCTCAGTGGTTCTAACCAAACGAAGGGATAAACAAAACCAATTATACCAGTTATAAATAACTAGGAAACTTCTTTGGGAAGAAAAGAGAAGTTCAATGTTGACTTGCACTTCACTGGATCATTTTTGCTGTGACAAATTATGAGTTTGTTTCTCCTGCAACATATTGAAATGTGCTGGTAACTTGTTTAATTTTATTTATAATGACGCAGTCTCTCTTTCGTTAACTCCAACGAATGCATAATATAAAGCTCAGTTTTTGCAGTTTCGTTTAGGCGGTTTAATGACAACATGTATGTTAGTAGTTACGCACAATTCTTTCTACCAGACTTATAGGATATATCTCTAACTCGTTTCCTTAGCCAGCGATGACCTAATGGCAGTTTATGGGCCACGATTGGCTAGCCAATCTATTTAATGGGTAAGCGTATTACTTTTATTTTATTCAATTAAATTCATTACATGATTTCTCAAATTATTTTTTGAATCAATTCTTTTAATTAAAGAGTTAAGCATTGATATTTCATGAATATTTTAGTTAATTAATAACATCTGTGTTTTCTTTTTAATTTAAAAGAGGAGTGTTCTAAAAATTTTTCAAATATGGCCATATAATAGTAATATATATATATATATATATATATGTTGCTTACTTATGATAAATTTTATTAACCATACTTCTTTAATCTTTAATTTAAAATTGTATTTTATTTAATTAAAATATATCGAAAGACAATATCTATTATTACGATTTCCTGTGCAAATTCCGATTTAAATTACTACAGAATGAATGCCTCGTTCCACATCCTTTCTATAAATCTATTCATTCATAAGACATAAATTTAACTATTTTTTTGAAATGCTGATCGACTAAAATATAACTTCAACATAATCATGATAAGAGTTTCCTTTTTATTTTTATGTCTTTGAATTGACTTAGCATATTATATTGCACGCATGTAATTAATTTTCAATTTTAAATGCAAAGATTGAGAAGAAAGGAATAAAAATAAATGCAAGAAAATTATCGCACATATATTATAGTATATTATCATGAAAATTTATTCCAAAAGTTATAGCTCAAAATTACATCCCCAAGCATACGCGTAGAGTTTATGAGCTCGTGGGGCCCGGAACACTTGACAATTTGAAAAAAATAGAAATTTTCGTATACTGCAATGTATAGATGGTCATAATATCTGCTTGTCCCCAATAATTATAAAAACTTTACAACTATGAACCTAAACATATTTTAAAAGTTACGAACTCCGAAAAAATTCATGGAAGCTGAAAACCTTTTTATCTCTTTGAGATTGATATTAGTAATTTTCACAACACATAACCTGTTTCAGCGTGTGAATAAATCTTGCTTTTCTCTCTGAAATGCGTATGTTAACACTAAGTTATTCCTCGGAAGATATCCTTTCAAACATACTTAAAAAAATACGTTGTATTATGTTAACATGTACACGAAGAATATTTAAATATTAAGTTCTTTTATATTTTTGCAACTTCTCAAGGAAAACTTTACTCATCTTGTGGGTGAACAGTTTCATATTAAAGTTCGACATCGATATCTAGAAATCAATATTAATAAAAATTGATTGTATTATTTAATAAAATTTAATCTAATGTTGACATTGATTCAATATCAAGATATACGGCATACTTTCCCTATATTCCCTTCCGCCGATATGTTACTTTTCATAAATACAATATATATTATAATGATATGATTATACGCACATAAAGCCTTTTTTAATTTTGTGAATATCCCTATTATATTGAGAAAATTAAGAAATAGTTCCAAATAGGGATTTTTTTTTCAACTCCACATTTTTATTAAATACACAATGAAGTGACATTAAAATTAGAATAAATGATCTCATTTTGAATATAAAACATTTATCTATTAAAATTGTTAATTTTATTTTAACTTGATTTTACGTTCACCTATATAAAAGAGAGGAGATTAATAAATATAAAACGTTTATTTGTATCTATAAAAATGCAAAACTGTAAAAACAATCCGCAATAAACTGCCTAATGCGATTTCAGTCATTATAAATTAAGACTTTTCAACCCTCCAGCATACGATCATTTTATACGATATGCAATTTTTTTCTATAAATTTCAATAATGCAACTGTGATAAAAAAAACGGAGAAAATGGCTAAAATAAGGAAATAACAATTTTAGGTAATATAAAAAAATATATTAACACGAATATATTTAAAATTCATGTACCTGCATTAAAATAATTATATGTATATTAAATCGCTCTGTTTCTTTAAAATTAGATATTTAAGTTTTGAGAAAGAAATTTCTTAATAATATATCTGATAAATAGAAAAGCTTCACATGTGTTACTTTTCTATTTCTAGTTTCGCTTTTATTGTTTAATTACTTTAAAGGAATACATACAAAGTTGACTACGTAGGTTCGTGGATTAAATAAATCGAAAATGCAAATATTGATAACAATGTTCCGAATTAATACTAGATTAATTTCAGGGACGTCGTTTTACAGAAATTGCCTTCATCCCCGCATCAATAACAAACTTAAGAGCTTCACTTAATGTTTTGTGCTAAAAGGATTGTACAAAGAATAACATGAAAGTTTAGGAGTTTTCAGCTTATCGAACATTCGTATTTGTCGTGGCTAGATCAACGACAAATGCTTAGTGAAAATATTGTAAACCGCATTGAGTGAATAACTTAGAAAGTTAGAGATTTATTCTTCGTTTAGTTCAAATTATATTTTTATTGGAAATCCAGCATTGCTTCCTACGGATATAATTTTGAAATTAAAATGTTCGAACGCCAAACGAACTCGTTGTCAAACAAAATACATGACAAATAAAATATATCGAACTATCTTGAAGCAGTGCATCCTCCGGGCAGTGTGGGCTTTATCAGACCTTCGTCTTTATCCATTACTGCCCGGGTGGTTATCATAAACATAATGATAACGGTGGTTATCATAAACATAATGATAACCAATGTTAATTTGGTGTTTTACAATAGCTCTTCAATATTTGTTCTACTATAATCATTACTTCTTCTATTATTATTTTCATTTAAGAACCACCTGAAATAAAGTTGTTAAAAAAATATATAATTTAATCTAAAGTTTTATTTTCATTTCATTGGAAACTGATTGTTGGGATGAATATTTGTGTGCTCTTAATAAACAATAACGAAATAGCCACTCTCTATTGAAATATTGTCCAGTATATGATATTAGCCTAGTACTGTATAATAAGCTGGATTGTGTTTCTTTTTGTTTCTTTGTCTTCATTAATTAGTTTTCTATATATTTATGCTTTCTTTCATACCGTCCCTAATATGTTAGATTAACGCATATGGAAATATTTGTTAATTTTGTTAACGAAGAGAGTTTTCGCAGTTGTTTAATGGTCACGTATACTCTGATCAGAACATGAAGGTGCGCTGTTAACTTTTATGGCAGTATATATTACTTGCGTTTCCTTCTACTCGCGTTAAAGCATTTTCAATTAAATCTGGATGTATAAATGAGCATGCTGAGCGAGTGCCAAGGGAGGGCCAAATTTTTAGGGGCGCAGGATTTTGAAAGCGGCGATTATTTTT
>QLNU02015003.1:97895896-97919332 GCA_006491805.2 Dysdera silvatica
TATGTCCATTGTTATTAAATACTGTGTTTTAGACAAGTGCATATGATGGATCTAATAAAATCCCTTAAATTACTGATTTTATTTTTCCAGTTATATGCTTTGACGAATTACATAAAAAGCGGGGGTATATTGGAGTCAGAACGCGCATGAGCGCTGTTCTGCGGCACTGCTTTCTTAAGGTCTACCTTTATTAAAAACCCCCGCAAAAATAACGAAAAATATAATGCTTTTTTAATCGACCTCCGTAATAACATTTTAAAATTTAAAAAATACGCTATGGAAATCTACGTTTAGATATTTCTCTAAGGTAACTTTGATCAAATTTGTCACTTGCTTGATTGCAATTCCTGATTTTGACACCCTTTATAAAGGAACATAAAATATATTCTGCTTATGTTATCAAATTTTGGAGACAATTGCAAGAAGAAATTGTTTTGTTGAAAATTTCAAAATACAGAATTGTTTATTACGAATACGGAAATAACTTAATGCGAATGAAATGTTACTAAACTGGTTTAAAAAATGAATGAGAATACAGCATGTAACAAAATCACACAATATCCGCATATATGTTAAAATTTCGTTATAAATAAAATGCTAACCTTTTTTCAGCAAATTCAAATAATCTTTGGAATTTTAGAATCGGTGTGGAAAAAACTTTGAATTAATAAGCATTAATAAATTTAAAAGAAACCTTAATTAATGCAAAAATATCAGCAACATACTATCTTACACATGCTTGTATGTCAAAATCACAAAGTTTAATTATTTATTGGTTCAAGCATGTATTAAAAGAAAATTTGGATTTTCATCTCGATTATTTATTGAAAAGTAGCATCTATTTCTATGGAACAAACAATGAACTTCCAATCAATTCCAATTTTCCATTGATTACTCTGTCGTAATTAACAACAGATTTCCCAATTCTGGATCATATTTCTGAAAGATATCATTACGTGGGAACTTTTGTATAATTAATGATGGTTTTAGGATCATCTAGGTTTGGTTGTTATAAAAGATTCCGGACACTGTTCCGAACTCTAATACCGCAAAAATAATTATGGTTCTTAATTAATGCCGGTCCATTATGTACGGTCAAATTTATTTATTTTATTTTACGGTTGACTTAAGAGCCGAAAAGCACCCCACGAAAGAATAAAATCTGCCTTTCTTTTTAAAATATGAAGTGTTCCATAATATGCAAAAAATTACAATTTACATATTTGTATCCGAATATTGTGCGTAGTATATATATATTTATTTTGTATATATTCATTAAATACTTTCGACACTTTTTGACATTTATTAAATATTAAAGACATTTAAAAAACTTATTCGTTTCTTCTTGGGAAACAACGATTAATAATAACTTATATGACCTAACCATTGTTAAGTAACTATTACTTTATAGATCCTGTCGCCGTAGCCACTGAATCAATAGCAAATAAAAGAAAAAGAAATATATGCCAAACTAATAATAATAATATATAATATAATATCAAATAAAATATAATATACAAAAATATAACATACAAAAATATAATATAAAAATATGACATACAAAATATAATATATACAAAAATATAACATACAAAAATATAACATACAAATATAATATACAAAAATATAATATACAATATATATAATTTAAAAAATGTGATATACCTTATAATAGCAAATATAAGACAATAGCACTATTATATCAATCCTTGTCCGGCCACCAGGCACAAGGACTGATATACCTTATATTGCTTTGTTTGGTACCTTCAAGGTAATTTCACCAGAGGTGAGGAGGGAAAAATTGGTAAATGGACATTTAATGATATGGATAATGAGTATATCTAATGCTAATATGATTATTGCCCTGGGCGGGTCGGGCTTCGTCAGACTTACGTTTTTACCCGCTGCTGCCTAGGCAGACATTTTTTCAACTCATGTATTGCTAAGTTATTTCTTGGGTTGCATTCAGGGGTGGACTGGGGAGAGAAAGCAGCCCTAGCATTGTTAATTATGGAAGCACACTTTGATATTTTGCTAATCTTCTTCCTCCTCCTCCTTCGGTGCTACAGTCCCTGCACGACCTGGGCATCCTAAACAAACGTGGCCCATACTCCTCTACCAAAGGCCTTTCTTCAGTATTCCCATACTCCCATTCTTCGCAGATTTTCTATTCCATCAAGACACCTTTTCCTAGGACGTCCCACTCCCGTTCTTGCTATTGGATTGGTTTTCATGATTTTCTTAGCCATGCTAGATTCTTCCATCCTTTCTACATGTCTGAGCCACCTAAGAATTCTTTTCCTTATTTCTGTCACCAGCTCAGGGTCTCCATAAAAATGGTTATTTCACTATTTTTCCTAATTCTCCATACGCCATTTAACTGCCCCGAATATTTTCCGGAGTATTTTCCTCTCCCATATTCTCAGCAATTCTTTGCCTCTAATTTTGAATGTCCGTGTCTCTGCTCCGTATAAAACTACAGGTCTTATTATTGTTTTATAAATAGTAGGTTTTAGTTTTCGTGAGATATCCTTTAACGTAGTACTTTCTCGAATATCAAGTAGCACCTACTACCAGTTGTTATTCTTGCTTTAATCTCTGCACTTGTTTTACAATCGTATGTTATCATATCTTCTAAATATTTAAATGGATGCACTCTCACAAAACTACCACCTCTCCTTCTTTCCAAGCCATTCATATTCTGAAACCTTCTTTTATCCCTTGAATTAATCATATATTTAGTTTTATCTGCATTGATTGTTAATCCTAGCTCTTTAGCACTATTTTCAAAATCTTGTAGGGCTTCTTTTAACACAGATGAATCCCTGCTCATTTAGACTATATCATCTGCAAAACCTAGATGTTGCGAAATTCTATTAAAAATGTGTACACGCTCGTTTTTCTTATAGCGGCTTCACAAGCGTTAAATTAAACAACGTTGAAAGGGCATCACCTTGTCTTAAACCCTTCTTCACTTTGAATTCACGACAGTTGTCCTTGGATCCTTATTTTGGTCTTGATATTCTTTAATTTTAACTTTACTAAATTAATAATTTTTGAGGGAATGTGCAGTTCTATCAGAACTTGGAAAAGTTTATTTCTTTGGACGCTGTCATAGGCTGGTTTAAAATCAATAAATAGCTGTTGTATGCTGATATTAAATTCGTAGCGTTTCTCATGGATAATATTTAGTGAAAATATATGGTCTGTTGTTGATCTGTTTCTTCTGAATCCGCATTGGTTATCACCCAGAATTTCTTCTGCATAAACTTCCTGACGTTTTGAAAGCAATTTTGAAAAATTTTTACTAACAAAATTTAATAATGAGATTCCTCTATAGTTATCACAGTTGCTTTTGTCATTTTTCTTATGAATGGGGTGAATGATTGCTGAACTCCATTCTGTCTGCATGTTTTCTTTCTTCCACACTTCTTTCACCAGTGAATACACTTTGTCTCCTAGTTCAATTCCTCCATACTTGACTAATTCCAACTGACTGCCATCTTCTCTAGAGCTCTCATTATTCTTTAAAGATTGTATCATTTCATCTACTTCTTCTCTTTCAATATTAATTTCTACTTGGTCTTGGTTTGTCTCTTGCGTTGCTTTTCCATCAATAACTCTCTCTTCCTCAAATTTTAACAATTTTTCAAAATATTATGCCCATCTATTTAATGTTTGTCACTGTCTCCCATTAAGTTTATTTCTTTATCTTTACATAGAGAAGTTTTCGCTTGGAACCATCTCTTTAGTTCACTAGCTTTCTTAAAAATATTTCTTGCCTAATTTCTTTGATGAAATTCTTCTAATTTAAGTAGTCTTTTCTGTTCCCATTCCCTTTTATTTTATTTTTTAAGTAGGTATTTTTCCTCCTTTTGCGAATTTAAGAAATTCTCATACGTTGATCTTGTTTTCCTTCGAAGCATTATTTCTCTTACCCTATTCCTTTCTTCTAGCACTTTTTGCAGTCACCATCAAACCATTTAGTCCTTTTTTCAGGGTTTTTGTATTCGATGATATCCGACGCCGAAGTCTGAATTATATCCTCAAGTACCCTCCATTTCTCCTTCCTCTAATATATTATTCCGAGTAATTAATTTTCATCAATAGTTCCTTGGAATTCACTTCTTACTAAAAGGTTGTGTTTAAGTGTTTGTATATTAAATAATTTTTCTTTTTTGAGGAAGGACTTGTGGGTGTTTACAATCCTCTACCTATGTAAGATTCGAACCATGAAGTGGTCGGAGTCAATATCCGCTCCTCTATATGTCCTGACATCCATTAAATCTGAACCATATCTACGCCTTATTAAGACGTGATCTATTTGATTTTTAGTGGTACCGTATGGTGAATCCCATGTAGGTTTGTGTATGTTTTTATGATCAAAATAGGTACTACTTATAGTCATGTTTGCAATGCCAATGAAGCAAAATCAATGACCCGTAGCCCATTGTTGTCATGAAAACTATAACGATCCAATACCGGTCTAAACTTATCTTCTTTTTCCAGCTTTGCGTTTATATCCTTTAGAACGATTTTCACATCGTACATTGGGATCTTATCATAGGATCGTTCAATTGTTGCATAGAATTCTACTTTAGCTTCATCCTCTGCATCCTCTGTCGTTGAATGTACACACACAAAAGTGGTATAGAAGAATTTGGATTTTAGACGTAGAGAACACGTTTTTTCATTGATGGCCTCAAATCCAAGAACGGTCTATTTTATTTTATGGAAACCATAAATCCGGTGCCAAATATATTGGTACTCCCTCCACTGCAAAAAAATTGTGTAATCTCCGGAATCACTTATGGCTGTACCTCTCCATCTGATTCCTTGTAGGGCTGCGAAATATAGTTTACATTTCTTTAGTTCACCTTTCAAATTTTCTAGGGCTCCAGCTCGATATAAACTTCGGACATTCCAAATGGCCATTGATACAAATCCTTTGTGGAAGTATCCTCACGTTTTTTATTATTTATCTGATTAACGGCTGTTGCTATTTCTCCATAAAAGCGTATGTAGAAAATTTTGAGGAAAAAGTGGAAATCTAGAATTCAAATGAATATATTTTGCTTTATTTCTCAATTCCTCCTAATTTGCTTGGACTCGTTGAAAGGAAATAAATTGATACGACGGATCAAAAGCAGAGCTCCATGATGGCCCACCGGGCATTTGCCCGATGACTTCTATGGCCAGTTCGACCCTGATTGCATTAGATATCACTTTATATGTTTCTTAAGGGGACTTGGGCGTTTTAAACCTTAGAAAATATTTTTTTATTTGACAGTGCGGACATTTCTGTGTATTTTAAGACCAACAGCTAAGTGTTAGCTTAACTAGAAGCCGAGATATGAGGGAAATAGTAAACGCTGTTTTAATTTCGTGACTGTCATACTTTATATTTATTTTCGTTGAAACGTATATAGTACATATAGGAAATGTGTAAATATTATGTAGTGCCTGCCTGAAATAAAGTCAATAAAAATAAATCGATACTATAGAACGCTTTGAACGACTTTCTTTTTGACAGAATGTGGATATTTATAAAAGATTTTCAACATGCTTGGTACTATCACATTATATGAGGTATACCAAAATTTGTCAAAATTTCTTTTGGTCTTTTTTCAATGCAATACTTTTGATGTTGCACCAATAGCCTATTGTATCATTAACATCTCCTACTCTAACCCTTGTATTATTTTGAATGCTATATGCTCCATGCCATTGAAATTTGCCCCACTGATGAAGACTTTATCAAAGAACTCGACTACACTAAAAATATTGCTGTATTCTGGGGCTACAACACGAATATTATCGATCAAGTCTTCGAAACATTATCTGCCAAAACTTCAGACATCGGCCTTTCTCCTGACAATAGGCCTAGTCTACAGGCCGTCTGTTTGCTTTTGCACCTGATGTCATCTCCAAAATTGCCTCTATTCTTCCGAAGATCCTTTTCAATTTCAAGATCACCTTTCTCTCCTATCAATAAAATTGTAATTTTAAAACCAAGATTGAAATTCAGTTTCCATTTTTAAACTAAGTCTCAAATTCTGATTACAATTTATAGTGGATTTTTCGTATCATATACTCATGTCCTAACTCGTACATTGGTTAAACTCGTCATGTACTCCAGATACGGATTAAAGAACTCCAGGTGTATGTTAAAAAATGGGAATTTCCGAAATCATATATAATGGTTCATTGCTGATCTTCTGCCAATTAAAATTTTATGTCGATCAAACCAAATTAATTTTCAAACAACCTCGTCCGGCCGATTTAAATTTTTTCAAAGTTTTTCTCATCCATCAAAATACTTTTTTTTAATTTCCGGGTTTATTACATAGAAAAATTGTTTCTATGTAACCGGAAAAATTTTCTATATGTGAGGAAAACATTTCTATATATCCAAACACAGTTTTATATATCCGAAAAAATTTCCTATGTATCCGGAAAAATTTATATATTCGGAAAAAATTTCTATATATCCGAAAGTAATTTCAATATATCCAGAAAATTTCTCTCTCTCTATATATATATGTAAGCAAATGTTTAGACAAATCGGACTTTTTAAAAATTGAACTTCCTGAAACATCAAGGTTTTCCACTCTCCGAAAATGCCTTTTTGGATACGATCTATTTCACGCATTTGAAAAGTGTCAACACTTTTATGAAGATCCATTATCAAAATTTGCTGCGTAACAAGATACTTTAATGCTTATTTTATAAATATATATACATACGTATGTGAATAGAGTACAGTCTTGTTAGTTCGACTCCCAACAGTGTACAAAGAACGCTTACTCAGAGATCTCATAAAAAGATCGCACTGCTCACTGTAGTCCGGGGTTTGGTTCCCTAGGCCATAAGAGGTTCGGATTCCTCGGAAAACAGTAGGTCCCGGCGCAGCATGACCATTGTAGTCTTTGAGCCGTAAAACCACAAAACAAACAAACAAACAGTCTTGTTAATCCGACCAAAGTGGGACCGAGAACTATCCGAATTAATCGAAATCTTTACTACAGAATTTACTCTAAGCTATACTTGTTTTGCGTGTGTTGTGGTGCACATGAATAAACAGCGACTGAAAATTTTCACTTTCTTTATAGGAAATTTTAAGTAGTTGACGATGAACACAGAGCTCATTGTTTACGTCTTGTTAGTCGGCTGTTCTTACAGTGACTAAAAAAATTCGGATTAACTGGATGTTAGGTTTGGTGTGGTTCGGATCAACGCTATTCTACAATACTAAACAAATACGATATTTTCAAAGCATGTTCATTTTTTACCTTTACTTCTTGCTTTCAATTATTTATACAAACATAATTTCCACATAATATGATCCATATCCATTTAATTGTAGATGAGAGTGTGTTCATTAAGAAAAGCCTCTAAATAAAATATATGCTACATAATTAGCACACAGTATATAAAGAATATTTTTTCTATATATCGATTTTTTTACGTAAACGTCAATTTCGTTATATGGAGGTTAAATTTTATATCCATTTTATATTAAAGAGCGGGACATACATTTTTATTTTATATCGCAACTGAGAATTTTCTAATCTCATGAGAGTTTCTGCTAAAAATAATGCCGTGTGTTTATTAAAATCTGTATATGAAATCCTGGTATTTGGAGGTCTTCTCAGACTTTGATCGTTACAAATTTTAAGCGTTCAGCCTTTCTTTTTTATATATATACTATGGCAACACAAACATGCCGCACACTTGAAGGATGACTGTGTCCACCCACCCAAAGGTTCCTCTCTCCATTTTCTGAAGTTTGCTCCCTACTGCTATATGTCATATATTGCAACTTAATTCTAACGCTTCCAATTTAATTATTCATGGCAGGCTTTTTAACCGAACGATTGAGTTTAGGGGAAAATCCACGGATCCGAAACGACATAACGGCTGCAGCAGCCATTTGTCAAGAATTTCCGCATCGAATAAACAAAGAACTTAAAACCAAATCCCATCTATATTTCTACTCAATTTGAAAACGTAAAAAAACAAACCCGTTTGTCATCTTTCTGTTTATTTTTGGCATGTTCCATCCAGCTTCCTTTCCATTTTCTCCAAATTCGACGTTAATCTCCTTTGAAAAATTCTTATGTCTCAGTAATATTGACAAAGGCTTCCCTTTAGATATTCTAAGTTGGCTTTAATCTCCACAGTGACGTGTGATGGGATAATAACTTTATTTTCCAACAGCCCATATATTTATAAAGCAGTTGTTTTTGCTGATCTTTTGTGAGAATTCAATTGTATTTGGAAACACTTGTACAAATTTTAAGGTGATGGGATTTTTTCACAATAAGAAAGTTATGTCAAAATTCACAAAAATTAGTTTTTGTTGTTCGAAAACTTTTATGTTTGGTATTAAGTAAGGAATTCTTGCCGTTATGTGTATTTAATCAAACGGAAATATTTAAATTTTAAAAAATGCAATCTTTGTTATGACGTTTTTATAAAATCTGTGCCATATTTTCTAAATTACCTATTCATTCCGTGGGCACATAACGATTTTTCTATAATCCGTGATACTTGACATGTTTTTTTGCATATATTTAATGTCTGTTAAAAATAACAGCTTTACATTAGTTTTGAATAAAAACCGTAATATTATATTTTAGTTGATCGTTACTTGTACATCGAGAAAAGTTAATAACATCTGCTATAAAATATTTTATATTCATGCCAAATTAAAAATTTTAGCAAATTTAGATTTATCATATAAAATAGCTAAGTTTTAATACCACAGTGAAATGTGGAATTTTTTTCAATAATAATTATACGTCAGATTAATCTAAGGACCGCTCTAACAAATATTTTCGTAGGGGGGAGCATACATTCAAAGTCAATGTGGAAACCTATAATTTGTATAAATTGTTTATTTTTGAAAGGGGTGAGAGCCATGCATCTGGTGAATAGTTCTTGAATGGTATGTTATTTCCCTGTGCTTTATATACATTAGATTATTTAAAATACCTAGGATATGCTTCTAAACTTTTCAATATATATTATTCAATGTATTTGATGAACTTTACATTTTGATTTTTTGCTTTTTCCTTCCTTCGTTAGTTCATTCATTTATCCATTCATTCAATCTTTCATTCTTAAGTTTATGTCATAAATTTTCCCAGCAGACGAAATTAGGGTTGGTTTGCAACGTGGCCTTTGAAACTGCATTATCTCAATTTCTTTCGTTCGAACAATAACTTAAATTCAACTTGACATTTGTGTTTTAAGGCGCAAGGACAACAAAGGTCGTACTGAGTTGGAACCTTCAGTTTTCTATGGAATGCGATCCTCTATTGCCATGGGAAACAAACCTCGGATCAAAATGTTCAGAAAACGAAAAGCGTTCTACAATGACATTGCGAGTTAAAATCAGGTTAATTAAACTTTGGAGCATGCGTCACCACTTCGACATCGTATAGCAATGGACTTAAAAAAACAATGTTTACTCAAGCAAAACCGAACTACTTATGGACCAGACACCGTGCAATCCTAATCAAGTGATTATGCTGTAATATAATCACTTTATTAATAAATACACACTTTTGCAAAAAAAAAATAGCACCATGAAGAAATTGTCTGTTTTTATTGAAATTAAATGTAAATCCAGCACATGCAGAATTCAAGGCCGTAGGCTCCATTAATGGCTGCAAATTGTACATTGAATGTTCAAATCAATAGGTGGTGAAATCCAACATGGCGGCGATGCGTACTTCTATACGTCTAGGTAAAGAGTTATAAAGGTTCCTAATATCGTCCTCCGACACATTATGCTAGCCTTGTTGCTCCAGATTTGCCCCATTTTGGGGTGACCGAACCTTACGGACTAACATGTCCCATGCATATTCAATCGGCGAAAGACCTGGGAACCTTGCTTGCTAAGGAGAGTATCAACAAAGCACGGAGGAAGCTCACAGGTGTGTTCCTTATAGGGCTTGACACTATTTTGTTGGAAAATGACCCCAGGATGTCGTGTCACGAAGGGTAACATTGTAATATATGCATTCAGTCCCAGAGGCGGATCCAGAAAATATTTTAAGGTGGGCGTGCCAAACCAATATAGAGAGCTTAGAAAAAAATAGGTAACAAAGACTGATCCAGAGGGGGTGCAAGAGATTGCCTCTAAGATTCGCCTTTGTTCAGTCTTAATATTGCTGGTCATGTAGTTCGGCCCGCGAGCCTAAAGGAATAAATAAAATTGGCCCTTTGACTGAAAAAGTTGAAGACCCCTGACATGTTATCTTAATCGAATGTTTTGAAGTAGCTGTATAATCTGCAATATAATCATAATCACACTTTTAAATTTCATTTAATCATAATCGTTTTTTGAAATTCTTAGGTAATCGTAATCACAATCGCTATGATCATAATCTGAATCGTAATCATTTTTTGAAATGCTTGGGTAATCGTAATCACAATCGCTATGATTATAATCTGAATCGTAATCATTTTTTGAAATTCTTAGGTAGTCGTAATCATAATCGCTATGATTATAATCGTAAGTGAACTGGTTATTTCTGATTGCACGCGATTAATCGTGATTGTAACCTTTAATTGTAATCAGGTTTTTTTATGTGCATTCATAATCGTGGTCTTAATCGAAAACCGAAAATTGACTGCAATCGTAATCAAAATCTCAATTTAAATTTTGATACTTAGGTAATTGTAATCGTAATCCTATAATAGATATCCTAATCGAAATCATATTCATATAAACCGATTGTAATCATTCCCAAGTCTATTATGGACTAGAAAAACAATTCCTGGCCTGCAGTGATCAAATTTCCGATAAGGCGTTTCTTGGTCACCGTTAGGAATCGAACCCGGAGTAACTAACGTCAAGCTAATTGAATGCTTTGACATTGTGCCTTTACAGGGTCATCCAACTCATTTAACTCCGAATAAAGTTCAGAGTAACCAGGCCACAAGTACGTTATTCGTATGGTAATGGTGAGATAAGGCCTTTTTCTGCAGTACGGAAAATCCTGGTTTCAACCCATGTGTCACTGAATGTTTGCTCTGATTATTTCCATCATTCCGTGAAATTGTGTGTGCTTTACCAAGTTACGGAGATTCAATTTCCCGGGACAAATATGGCTTTTAAAACCAAGGGCGGACACAGGGGTCATGACACCCTCAAATATATTTTTCACTGCAAAAAATTCCAGCTTTCATGATAAATGAAGGGTGTTATTCCAAGACCATGGCAAATTCGGTACTTGCCACCCCAAAATGAAAGTCTTTGTCTGCCATTGCTTAAAACAGCAAGAATTTCTCTGTGTTTTTTTGTTTTTTTTCGTCTTGAAACGCGATAGAAACAATATTTTAAGCAAGTTTTGAGTCATCGAAATGATACGTGATAAATATGATGATACTAAAATAAAGAGGAGAAAATGTGTCAAGTTGAATTACTATGCAGACAATAACCACAATGTGCACTTGAATTCAGATAAGAATAAACTCCGTCCTGCCATGGCGTAGTGCTGACCATCAATAGAGTGTTCTAAAAAAGACGCTTACTAACTGTTCGCTGTATTTCATTGTTTGGTGTCCTAGTTCTTGCGAAGTTCAAATCCTTTGGGAAAATGTAAGTCCATTACCCTGCTGTAGCGTAGTTTATTATGCTAGTAACAAATTTCGAGTGCTAGTGGTATTGTAGGACGTTTTCCTACAGGCCGTTTCCCCGCCCTTAGTTTCCTTAATCGCAGACGGGTTCAGAAAGCTCATAAAATTGTATGTCAAAGCTTCACATGACTTTTGATGTCCTTCCGTCGTAAAAACACAAGTAAGCAAAAAATAAAAAAGTAACCCAATTTGTAAATACAGTCTAACCTCGATTTAACGATTTTCACAGGACTAGTGAAAATAATTGTTAAATGGAGCGATTCGTTAAATCGGTTAAATTGTTAAATCGGAGAAACACATTTATCAAAACCGATGACGCACACACACAGGGTCGGGCGATGGTCCCGGGCCCTTTCTTGGAAATTTACATGTAAAGTACATTAAAAGTAGCAACTACTACATTGGAAATTAACAATATTTTTTTTAGAATTTTCGGTTCTCCCTCGAGCAAAAATCATTTGTAGGATATTGATCGGAACTACAATAAGAAATTATGGAAAAGCAAAATCAAAAAAATATTTACTTGCATTCTAAAGAGTACGTGTTAATTTGGATAAACATACGACACAAGTAAATTCGTAATTACTATCTCAAAAACGATATTTGATTGATGTTTGCCTAAAAGATTTCTTTTATGTTTCCTTAAATCGCCTAGGATATGTACCTCACGAAAAATGTATACAAATTGGGTTTAATAAACAAACATTATTATTACTGTTTTAAAATTTCTTGGAGAGTTGGCCTTTACCATTGTCTTTTCGTTTTGTTCCGAATGCATCGAGAGGATCATCGTTGACATCGAAACGTAATAAATACTTCTTTACCCACCATAAACCAGCGGTCGTTTTAATTAAGCTCATTCAATTGAAGTTGATTTTCTGACGACAGTTGATTTTCTAACTGAAATTCTACTTGCAGCTACAGGCTCATGACGAAATTATCGTATAATCGAAGAAACAGACGTTCAATCGAAGAAAATGTAACACTGGAATCAATGTAACTCAATCCAAATCAATAAAAACGATCAGTAAACCGAGATTATCGTTAAATCGGAGTTAAACTGTACTTAATGGTTAAGCTTAGAAGTACTTTAGAAATACTTTTAAGCCAGAAATTGCGTTGGTACGAAGTTATTTGTTAGGATACCAACTAAAAATCTATATAATTTTATATTTTGTCCAATTCTACAAAACGCTTAAAGATTGTATAGTCTATTTCAAGGAGAACTATCTAGTCCAGCTCGAAACATACCATGAGCAACTTAATATAAAATGGTCTTCGAAAAATTGTAAACGGAAATCTCAAACCTAAATATATTTCAATTCCCTTTCCTCTGCAGCCTTCAAAACTCTTGAATATAGCCAACGAAAAGCCAACTCTAAACCAGTTAAGTAATTTCGGTGGAATAGGTTCCAATATATATACCTATCTGACGTGCGATTTGTCCACATTTTACAAACAGACCTGCAGAACCCTACTACTTTTGAAAATTCAATATCTCTCCGTGTTTTCTTCCGAGATCCGTACTTTTCATATGCACGTCATCTATTTCCTGCAGCTGCCAATTCTTTGACGAAAGCTAGATTTTTGCCACCATGCGCTTTCAAAAAACGTTCCCCGTGAAAGGAACTACAAAGAATTGACCTTTTCTCACCATCATTCCCTTCTCTATGTTGATATGTAAATCTGAGATGATTGATATTACATTCGTCGTGGAATTTTAAACGACTTCCGTTAAATTCACCACGGATATCAAAGACGTTTGGAGCTGTAAATTTCTGGAGATTCTATTGCTCAATGCCAATATGTTGATTTCTGTGGGAAATTTTAATGTTATGAAGGAGACATTTTAATCCTCATCTAAGTGTAATTTAAATGTCGATAGCTTTGTGTGATTTGCTTTGCTTCTGTTACGTCGCACTTTTCAGATACATTTAAAAATCATTAATGATTTTGAGCCCTATATACAAAGTTATAAGTTATGTGTGGTCTTCAAATTTCATGTATATTCATTTTTAAAATTTTACCGTACCCCAGGTAAATAAAATAAAATTATGCAAAACTGCAAATAAAAAGTAACAATACGCTTTACGACTTTGTTGAATTATAATTAAATTACATCATATCATGCTATTTTGAGGGTGATTTTCCAACATAATGGATGGTTATTCATGTTGTGAATGCAATAGCTTATTTAGCTCCATTTCGATGAATGATGATTCAAAATTAACAACTATCTGCGGGATGTATTTTGGAAAGCAAGGCTATTGCGTATGTAAACATAATAGAATATATTGCTTCAGTTTAGGAAATATAAAAAGAACAAGTTATAGTTAGTAATCGTACTCTACGTGAGTAGTAAATTACAACTACGCAACCGCGTGCTAATCCAGCTTAACAACTGGCGAGAGATATTGAGTAAGTTAGTTGGGGAACAGCGAGCAAATATGCTCTAGCCTTTTATCCTGAGTAAGCAACGCCCCCACAATAACTCAAATACTTGAATGTGTCACACTTTGTTGCGAATGTTGTATAGATGTACGCAAAAATGCTTCAACACTATTATTCACGTGTTCTCCATCTTTAACGGAATGTTAATAAAAGTAAACCAATGCATGCATTTCACGATGTTGAACTAAACGAAGTGAGTGCAAAATGTTTAATTAAACAAACTTGATGACATTATATACATACACATGCTCTTATTTTAAGAACATTAACCTGTGGTATTTAATATTTTTAGACATCACTTTAAATAAATATAAAATAATACTGAAATCTTTTAACTGAAACTTCGATTAGCATTTGATCCTTAAAATACTTTGTCAATCATGTGTGTGGCCAGTAATCAGTATATTAAATATTAGCATGAATTTTGTGGCATCGACATGTTTCGAACAAACATCGCTGTAATTCTTCAGAAATCGACGGAGGCGACCTCTAACTGAAGGCAGAATATAGTCACTTCATTCTACTGTCTTATCTACCCACATTGCTCCTATTGGTGGAAATAATAAAAGAACAGGGATATATATAAAACTGGAAAAGTTGTGGGGATAAGTGCGTGATTAGTGAGTTAGAGCCTTCCTTGTAATGCTAAACGGGGCTTGGATTTGTGATCATTAACATTGCTTGGCTGTTCACAAATATAGAAAACGTACAGAAAGATCAAATCTCAAGGGATTTATATTAACCAATAATAGAAGATCTCAGAATATTAAAATTATGACAGTTCTCTGAAAAGAGATTAATTTTCAGAAGTCTTCCATTGCTCTACATTGCTGAGAGAATAACCATAATTTAAAGTTTTGGGAATTTTGTTAATTTCTCAACTTAAATTGACTATGCAGTTAATCTTTCTACATTTACGAACAATCAAACAACCTTACTAACGATTCTAAATCTATACCTGCCTCAAGTAATGGGAGGAATATCCTACTAAACTCTTCCCTCAATGATTTCACTCGTCCCACCTTTTCAGTTTTCTACTCGTTTCTTAGCGTCGATATTTCCTGTCTATTTCGTCCACTGCAGCCAAATGGTTTATTAGCATGAAATAGCAACACTGAGTTTACATGGCTTTCACCTAAATCTATTCCGGGCAGAGGGCAGCGAATCCAGTCAGAAATGCGTCGGTACACACTACCGAACATCGAGAAACGAGTCTCAACAACGTCACTATTAAATAATGCATTCTAGGTAGTGCTACCTAGATTTTATTTCGTAGTAGGAACGAAAAAGGCGAAACCAACAGAAATACAAATATTTATAACCAACTCTACAGATTATTTATTAAATATTAACTGCTATTAATTTATAAACCTGCCTCATATAAATATCTAAAGTACATCATTAAACTGAATGCCTTTAAATGGATGTTAATTACGAAATAACAAGGAAATGTGTGGTGTTATTTTCCTCAAATCCCGGTAACTCCTTGCTTAGTTTCTCCGGATCTCATTAGAAGTGGGATTCTGCGGGATTAACGAGCATAATTGCGCTACGATTACGTTTCAATTAGAGACTATTAGTTTTACAAACACTTTAAACTATTCCAGAATATGCGATGGAATTTTTGTAAATAAGGGAATGCTTGTGACTTACAGAAATAAATCAGGCCTTTTTGAATAAATTTTGATAAAATTTAAAATATTTAAATATATAGCTTTTTTTTGTTGTTGCACGGATTTTTACAGCTGCTGCTGAATATATTATATTA
The DNA here is from genome assembly GCA_006491805.2 of Dysdera silvatica. Taxonomy (NCBI): domain Eukaryota; kingdom Metazoa; phylum Arthropoda; class Arachnida; order Araneae; family Dysderidae; genus Dysdera; species Dysdera silvatica. The sequence continues at coordinate 97,911,768 of QLNU02015003.1, forward strand.
AGTTTAGTACTGTTATGTTTAAAATAATATGCCCATTTTATATTGTGAGATTATAGTAGGTTTTGCGAACTGGCGGAAATAGTTCATCTTGCAAATTTCCCTGTATGGGTTTAATTAAGATATTCGAAGAAATTCACTAAAAATTTTAGTTGCTGCTCCGCCAAATGTTATTTTTAATTAGTTATGAAAAACTTAGATATATAAGCACATTATTTTATATTCAATATATCAACATGGACTTTAATATCAAATATATCAATCAGTGCCGGAATCAGTGGTCCTTAGGTGTTAAGGAGAGAATGGGCCTCCAAAGAGGGGGCCCCCTAATGAACGTGTCTTCTGCGATATTCTGGAAACAAATCATAAAGTCTTCTTTCAAGATTATTGTCTACAATATTCCGGTTTATTAGTAACGAAATTTGGACCATTTTAAATAAATAAGATTAAAATATCTCTTAAATGATTTCAAGCCCCATCAAAGTTACACAGGGTGGCCCCAAAACCGAAGGGCACTAGACCTATACGCAAATCTAGCACTGATACCAATACAGTATTCCACCTTTAAAATTTATCGACATAGTATTTTACATTACATGTACCGATTTATATTTTACAGTATTTATTATCGTGAATATGTATTTTGTTTTTCTTGTCCGGAGTTAGACAATATTAATTATGTTTTCATATGCATTCACTGGTTTCAAAAATAACCACCTTCGGTAAGCGTTAAATTACTCGTAAAGAAAAGAATGATTTCCGGCGCCTGGTGGGACCCGAACCCACGACCTCCTGATTGCCGGTCAGGTGCTCTACCTACTAAGCTACAGGCGTCAATCATTTCCTCCCTTACGAGCATATATATATAGGGCTTTCTATGGACAAGCTTCGCTATTGGTGTGGCAATGCTGTGACTACTTTGTAACCAAAGCGAAAAGTCAAAAAAACATGAATGTCCGCTATAACGAACTAGCATTAATATTTTTAAATAAATTTTCAGGAAAATCATTCTTTTCTTTACGAGTAATTTAATATCTATTGTTGCCACATCATCCGCTAATATAAAAAATTATTTAATAATTTAATGATGTCTTCGGTAAAACTTTTACCGTGTTAATTTTTACCTTGTGGTAAATTTAAAATATCGCTTTATTGACTAATATGACTCATAGCACCCTGATATTTTGTGGAAGTGAGGTGTGATCCCAAGACGGTGTTTTCCTTCAACGATGCTAAAAAAAAGTTAAAAATGGAGCTTACTGAGTAACTGCTTCACTATAGTACAGGGTTCGTTTCCCCAGACCTTTAGTGGTTCGATTTTCTATCAAAACAGTTGAGAGACTCGTACTGGTATCGCTTTGTGCTTTTCTGCTTACTTGAGTTCGGAGTGTGGTTCCCTATGTGAGGAGGCTGGGGGAAAAAGAGGTCGAGGAATAGAGCAATCTTTCCTGTCCTTTCACAGTAAAACGCAAATGAATAACCAATATGCAGCCCAAACTTCTTCACTCTTTCATAAAAGATACTGAAAAAACCACTGATGCTTGCAATCTATAAAAGTCCTCGGTTTTCTTTACCTTGTTTCATAAAACTAGATACCGATATTTCCCTTAGATAAGATGCGAACATAGCCTGTTATTCCGTATAAGTTTTGGGTAATAATATAGATTAAGAATTTAATGCAAATCTCGAATAAAATATTTAAATTAAATTCAAAATTTCAGCAATTTAAAATTATTTTATATAAATCGAACACTACGCAGATTAAATCAAACAACAATGTCAATCAATCAACGTTTATTGGCGTAGTGATACCAACGCCGATGGTATGGCGTGATTAGATGGTGGTGGGTAGAGCCTCCGCCCGGCAAGTGGAAGGTCGTGGGTTCAGGTCCCACCGAAGGCAGAAATATTTATTTTCTTTCGAACGTTTCACCATCTAATCACGCCATACCATCGGCGTTGGTATCACTACGCCAATAAACGTTGATTGATTGACATTGTTGTTTGATTTAAAATTAGAAACTTGTATACTTACACATTATTGTTTGTGACCTATTGAGAGATATTATAATATTTTTCTTTTTTGCACCCACAGTTACACGTTCAATCTAGAGCTGTTTTTGGGGAAAAGAAGTAAAAAAAAGGCTCTTTCATGGCGCGGAGTTGCCACGTTATGCACTGGAGTGCTGAAACCGACTAGACTACCGTTATCCGAAACGACGCTCTTTTTCTTCATATTTAAAACTTAAAAAATTACCATCTTTCGCAGGGATAACACCATTGCCAAATTTACAAAATATTGTTTAACATATAAAGCGTCAGGATCATATTTATTACAGTTTTACATGGAGAATTTAAGATGTGTAATATTTTGGCACATGCGCCTACGAACAAAAGTTAGAGTTGTTTGTGGAAATTAAACAAAAATGGAAATGTTGAAAATAAATAAATATGCGTACCACCCTAAATAAATATGTTACAATGTGATGTCCAATGTTCACTTTTTAATTAATAGAGGTCACGGATACATTAAGGGTCAAGCCGGAAAAAAGGTAAAACAAAATATTTACGCGCCGTTTCGAAGTTCGATATTTCCAATATACTCGCTGAACACATGCATCAAGAAAATTATGAACTTAACTGGAATTATCTAGAGATTTTACGTCAAGATGCTACAAATCTGTACAGCAGACATTTTCTAAAATCATACGAAAGCCATAGAATTCAATATCGTGCCAAAACTAATCTAAACCACTTCCAGAGCCTTACACGATTTTTACAAACAAACGCTTATGATCAGCGGTTCTTTAACTTTCCTAAACAGCGAACCCCCTTCAGAGATCACTCGCCCTCGCGGACTCTAAAGAATTAACTCAAAATTTAAAGCCAGGAATTAGCATCATACTTCTAGTGTTTCTAGTGTTCATACATTCTTTTTTTTAAGTGTTTTTCTAGTGTTCATACATTCTAATGTTTTACCACTGATTTTCACCATTTAATGAAGGAATTTTCCGTTCCCTAGTAATTTCTTCTTAGCATTTGAGAGTAAATGCTTTGGTCTTAGTATTTTTCCGAACTTTTGTGAAACACTTGGAGGGTCTCGCGGAACCCTAGGGTTCCGCAAACCACAGTTGAAGGACTGTTGCTCTAGATAATACTTTCTCCACACTCCCACCATCAACGGTCTCTCATTTTTCATTTCCTTCATAATCTTCTTCTCGCGACTTAAAAATAAACATAATTTTATTATTTTGATCTTTTGTTTCGTATTCTATGTTTGTTTTTCTACTTTTCATTGTTCCTTTCTTCAGCCTTCTTCACTCGATAAAGGGAGCAGGTAGCTCCCGAAACGTTGTTATTATTTGTTTTAATAGAACATCTCTCTAATGGCAAAACGAAAATAAGATTTTCAACAATAATATTCGAATTATTTATGGATAATTTCGTATTATCGACACGTGAAATTAACAAATACGTAATTTTTTACAACGTACTCATGCTGACATAATATGAAAATCTTGCGCAAAAACATTCCTATCTATAATAGTCGAACATTCCTTGAAAGTTGGCAATCTATCAACAATAGCCATCGTAACGCGTTAAATGAATTCCACAATCTACCCGCAGAATATGTAACGCTCAAATAATATTCTAACATTTTAACAATTTCCGAGCTGAAGATGAAGCTGCGATAGCTTCGAAACGTTTGCCTTCAACTTGTTCTATGTAGTTTTAATGGCTGCTTCTCAAAGTGCTAATGTATTTGCTTCTAACACCAGGCATAATGTATTTAATTTATTTCGCGTAAATTATTATTAAATTTAAGAAAATCATTTATTTATTTACGAGTAATTTAACAAATATGTAAGTTAAAATAAAAGTTAAAAACTTATATTTTAATGATTGCTTGAGTATTTGAATGAAACTTCATAAAGTTGAATATCTATGTGGAGTTTAAATAAAGTGTTTATAATTTCCTGTACCCATTAAGTTTGAACGTAGACATTCGAAAGTTGGGACGTTCTAAACTCATTCGAAACTATTGATCAATGAAAACCAGATAACTCTTAAGATACAAATTTTACTCGCACACTGTACATTTCCACAGGTAAGTTGACAATATCTTTATTTAGCCATAGCTTCCTAGACATGTAGCTTCAGGTCTGCTGCTCTGTTTCCTTTTAGATAAATCGTTTTGATAATGATAGACTATTCTTTAGTAGGTGACAAATGTGAGCGACATTTCCTGGTATGGAAAAAACCAACGACAATGACGTCACCCCACCAAGGGCCCATGACGGGATGTAATTCAAAGGTTGTCAGATAATGAGAAATTGATCGAAAGCAGCTGCTAAAAGTGTTTTGGTAATATATATATATATATATATATATATTTGTAATGTAATAATATTTGTATTTTTATTTAACAATCATTTTCAGAATTAACTCTTTAAACTTATTATGCTACTGGCTAAAAATTCAAATATTGTAGTTTTGGTCCCAAGCACTTGAGATCCAAATAGCTTGTCGATTCCAAGATCATTTCATAATGGCAAAACTGTCCCTTTTCTTTTCATTTATCATTTAAAATTTAGTTCACTCTGGATTTGAATGCGTGTGTGGTTCTGTATGTATATTTATTATTATAAATTTTGTATATGCATACTTCTTAATATCACGTATTATCCCCGTTGCATCGTTTCATTGATTTATCGACCAGTTTTCTGGTGTTAAGATTTTTGCACTTTGTAATGTAAAATAATTAGATGGATATACATCAATATTTCTGACATGGGTAATATTTTTGGCACTTACAAACGCCTACATTACGGACTTACATGACATTTACATTACGCCTACAAGCTCATTCTAAAGCGGTGTCGTAGAGAAGAAAGAGGGTCGCTATTCCGGTCTGCAAGATTATCCCTGCCGAAAATAATAATATTTTATAAATATTTTAGTTATTAAAATAACAATTAAAAGTAAATATAATGGAAATTAGAAGCAAATATAATATAAATAATAAATAACGCTAATAAAAAATAAGCACAAACAAAAAATAAATTTAAGTTGTTTTTAGTGGTGACATATTTTTTCATTAATTTGTGCGTGCTGATAATATGAAAACTTTTGTATAAAATATATTTTATTTAATTTCATAAATTTGAAGGAAATTTATTCGAAGGGTGCAAGATAATTTGACGTAGCATTACGCAGATTAGATTTATAAGCAAAGAACAACATTATAAGCGTAAGTAATGTTGTTAAAACGTTACATTTCAACGTACGTTTCTGACGGACTTGGCCGTCTTTCGTCAGGAATACAAAATGAGAAAATAAATATTAGAAAACTGGAGATGGTGTTATTGCGTGACTAATGCTTTGCCAGTTGTGGATGAATAATTAATGTGAAAATTTTATTAAACGTTTCCAAGCTTGACTGAAAGTGGGAGTAGATTTTGGTTCATTCCGTTTTCCCCCAAAATTAGCTTCCTTCTCTCCAAAATTCTTAAAAAGGCAAACTTCAGAGTAATTCTCTCCCCATTCAATAAAATCCATATCTCTAAACTTAAGGACGACATACCAATTTTAAAACATTGGGGTGTTTACCAAATTTACTGCGAATGCAACTTGTCCTACATAGGCCAGACTAAAAGAGCCTTGTAGCACAGACTAAAGCGGCGTTTCCCAACGACTGTTCCCTGGAACCCTAGATTTCCGCGAAACGTAAGTTTCCGCAGTAATAAGGAAATAACATCTACGTCATAAAATGGAAAAGAATTTTTTTCCTGAGTCGGTATTGTACTCGGGTAACTTCGGTGTTGGAAGCGGGTGTGACCGTGACAAGAGTCTAGCCGATAATAATTTAAAAGCTTCCTGGCTGTTCAGCTATGCTCGACTTGACTCGTCAGACGTCGTCAACAGTTGTATGAAATTCTTTGTTAATTGCGTTACTGATTCAATTTAAAAAAAATGATAATTTTTTTAAAATGGAAGGGGATTAACTTATTCGTTAGCAATTTTCATTAAACTGTACATGGACATTGCAAGGCTATGTATGCAACACGAGTCTAACCGAGCATAACCAAAGGCAGCATTTTAATTGTCACGGACAAAACTCTAGTGTGACTGCGTATGCATTAGTGATGTAAGAAGTGTAGGATCATGTGGTTGGTTAAACAGAAGGCTAGTGCGTATTTTGTTATTTTACAACTTATTAGTATTTTATTCGGCTTTGTTTGTCATTTTTTAATTCTTCTGTAGATTTCAATGGTTAAAATGTGGCAATACTCGAAGACGAACAATCCAGATAATTTTGAAGAGACTAATGATGGAGCTTTAAAATTTCATACAAAATTTCAAAAGACTGATAAAGAAAGAGGTGCAAAAAAGGTTCGTCGTTACAATGAAAGTTATTTATCAATGGGCTTTACATAGACTGGTGATCCAGAATGTCCTCTTCCATTGTGTCCTGTTTTTGGTAAAAACTTTCGAATTCAGCAGTGGCTCCAACAAAATTGAACATACATTTCACGACAAATCATACTAATATGAAAAAGTAAATCGTTGATTATTTTAAAACTCTGTTAAAATCTGTAAGTAAACAAAGTACAGCTGTTGTAAACACATCCACAGTTAGTGGAAAGGCTCAGAAAACACGTTATTTGGTAGCAGACCCTATTGCACAGGAAAGGAAAATTCACATAGCCGGTGAGAATCTGATAATACCCGCATACAAAATTATAGTGGGTAAAATGTTGGGAGAAGTTGCAGTAAGGAAAATTGAAACTATTCCACTTTCGAACAATACAGTAAGTCGACGAATCAATGATATGTCACATGATGTTGAAGAGGTTTTTGGTGATAAACTGAAAAACGGCAATTTTTTAATTCAAGTGAACGAGTCAACAGATTTTACCAACAAATGCTATGTTCTAGCATTTGTAAGATTTTTTGATGAGGGAGAAATGCAAGAAAACTTCCTCTGCAGTAAAGAATTACTTGAGACAGACAGAAGAATATATATATCTAACATCTTATCTGCATATCTGGAATAAAAGATTTTGGAAGAATTGTATTGGCATTTGTACGGATGGTGCTGCTTCCATGGTTGGCTCCGTAAATGGCTTTGTTACTCTTGTAAAAGAAAAAAATACCAATGTTGTTCCACGCACTGTTTTATTCATAGAGAAGTGTTGATGTCAAAATTTCTAGGTAATGAACTACAAAATGTATTTGGTGTTATTATAAAAATGGTAAACTTCATTAAACGAATGCCACTTCACTCCAGAATTTTTAAAAAGCTCCGTGAAAACATGGATAGAGAGCACAAAAATCTGTTGTTATACACTGAAATCCGGTGGATAAGTAGAGGCAGAGTTTTTAGTAGGAATTTTGAGCTAAATGAAGAAATTCATGCACGTTTTCAACAAAACGACAAACAAGATTTTACTAAATGCCTTGAGGGTGAAATGTGGGCGCAGATGCTAGCTTATTAGCAGATATTTTTCATCACTTGAATAAACTGAATAAGTTACTGCAAGGCGGCGGGGAAAATATGCCCACTT
>QLNU02015003.1:97919432-97940576 GCA_006491805.2 Dysdera silvatica
GCATCCTCCCTCATTAAACTTATAATGAAATGTGTAAATTTTTTCTGGTGGTTTATATACCCCAGCATAATTCTCATGGTTTATATACCCCAGCACAATTCTCATAAAAAAAATGAGTAACTAAAAGATAAGTGAAAAATTGATAGTAGGAAGAATTGTTAATAGCTCCAAATGCTTATATAAATGGCACTGTTATATTCTAAAGGAATTGGAAAATATATTATCGTGTTTATAATATAAAATAAAAGGCAGTAATTATTGAATAATTGTTTCATGTCTGTTTTAAAGAACCTGTTTTTTTATTTTGTTTATGTTTAACACACAACGCGTTTAGAAAAATAACCCTAGTTATTCACTTAATTTTTACGGTCTTGCATTTGAAATTTTAGGTAAAAGTCAACCAATGTTTACTAACCAGTATCAACGGGCAATTTACAAATTTATTCTGGATAAACAAATTTAATGTTTAATTTTATGGAAATGGGGTTTTCATGCTCTCAAATAGTAAAAATTAAATCAAACAATCATATCTTTGCAATATAACCAAACTAATTATAAAATACCTATAATAAATCATTTACATTTCATTAATTATAATTATAATATACTTTAATTTAACATTAATTCTGCTTCACTTTAAATCATATATTATATTAATGTTAAAAATTTATTTTAAATCATAAATCATGAATAATTTATAAATGATAAATTATAATACAGGGTTTGTCCCAGAAGTTCCCGGAATGATTTTTTGTAGTTGGCAACGCTGGCTGACGGGGCGGAGAAGTTGGTGGGGGATCTGAGCTTGGAAACGAGACCGGTATCAGTCGCCTGCGGGCAGTTGTTGAGGCAGGGTCACGCTCCGCGCAGAGGTATCTACTGCACCCTCGTCGATCAAAAAATGGACCAGTTTTTGGAGCAGCGTTATGCAATCAAATTTTGTGTGAAACTGGGTAAAAACGGGGCGGAGACACTCGAAATGCTTCGGAAAGCCTACGGTGACGGGGCGATGAAAAAAAGCCAAACTTTCATGTGGCACAAGCGGTTCCGGGAAGGTCGGGAGTCCGTCAACGACGACGACCGCTCTGGACGCCCGTCGACATCACAAACGGACGACTCGGTGCAAAAAGTGCGTCAAGTTTTGGACAATGACCGACGATTAAGTGTTCGGGTGATTGCAGAGGAGTGTGGAATACCCAAAACAATCGTTCATCGCATTTTAACGGAGGATCTTCAAATGAGGAAAGTCTGCTCGAAAATGGTGCCAAAAGTCCTGACGAGTGAGATGAAGGAGCAGCGTTTGTTGAAGTGCCAGGAATTGCATGAACGCTACGAAACGGACCCAGAATTTTTGGACAGAGTGATCACAGGGGACGAGACGTGGATTTTTCAGTACGATCCCGAATCAAAGCGCCAGAGCAGCGAGTGGCACACCAAGGAGTCTCCTCGCCCGAAAAAAGCAAGGATGAGCAAATCGCGAATCAAGGCAATGCTCATTGTGTTTTTTGACAGAAAAGGTGTAGTTCACAGTGAATTCGTGCCACAAGGACAAACAGTCAACAAGGAGTTTTACTGTGAAGTGCTCAAACGGTTGCGCAACAGGGTTCGACGCGTCCGAAACGAAATTCGCGACAATTGGATCTTGCACCATGACAACGCGTCAACCCACACCGCGCTCATTGTCTCCGAGTTGCTGGCCAAAATGGGTGTGGCAACGCTGCCCCAGCCGCCGTACAGCCCCGATCTGGCACCAGCGGATTTCTTTTTGTTCCCAAGGATCAAAAGAACCCTGAAAGGAACTCGGCATGGGACGCTGGAGGCGGTAAAAGCAGCCGCGACGACCTCACTGAAGGAGATTCCCGTTGACGACTTCCAGGGCGCCTTCAATGATTGGGTGAAGCGTTGGCAACGGTGCATCGAAGCAGGGGGAGAATACTTTGAAAAGTTCTGAAAAGATTGTAAACTGATATTGAATAAATGATTTTAAAAAAAATCATTTCGGGAACTTTTGGGACAAACCCTGTACAAATAAATATATATCAAACACTATTATTCTCAAAAAAACCAATAACATTTATGTAACCGAAATTTTCCACTTGCATTTTTATACACACATTTCACCATGTCAATGTGCACTTCCTCAATTTCTGCTGATCTTAAAGAGTTGATGACTGCTGATGTTTTAATAGAGTCAAAGGCCTTCTCATAGTCAATAAATGCCACACACAATGGAAGTTCATATTCATGTGTTCTTTCAATTAATTCTCTTAATACTTGAATATGGTCCACTGTACTGAATCCACTTCGAAATCCAGCTTGTTCTCTTGGTTGAGCTGCATCTAATTTTTTCTGCAGGCGATGTGTTAGCACTTTTGTGAAGATTTTATAAATAGCAGGTAACAAGCTAATTGGTCGGTAATTTTTCAAATCCTCTTTATCACCTTTTTTATGCAAAAGAATTACTGTTGCAGAATCCCATTGGTTTGGTATGTTACCACTGTTGAGGCATTTGGTAAAGAATTTTGCGAGTATGTCTTCTACATGTTCTCCAGCTTCTTTTAGGATATCTAATGTAATGCCATCATCACCAGGGGCTCTTCCTTTCTTCATACTTTTTATTGCAAATGAAACTTCTTCTTTTAAGATTTTAGGAGCTGTTCCTTCGACTATCTCAGAGTCTTCGTTTAATCCACTGTTTCCCTCATACAGCTTTCTGTAGAATTCTTCAACTCTTCTAAGTATTTCTTCCCTATTTCTTGTTACAGTGCCATCCTCTCCTTTTAATGCAATGATGTGTTTCTTCCCAATAGACAAACTCCCTTTAACAACCCTAAGGCTCTTGTTGCTTTCAATGGCCTTCCTTACTAACTCACAATTGAATTTTCTTATATCTTCTTTCATGTTTTTGCGCAAAGTTTTGCAAAGTTCTACATACTCGATCTTGCGACTGGTATTTTGATTGTCCACCTTCATAAGTCTTCGCCTTTTCATGAGTTGTTTCGTCTTCTCAGATAATTTGCTATTCTGCTTTTTACAGGTTACACCACCAATTTCCCCAGCAGTTTCAATTATTGTCTTAACAATGTTTTCATTTGCTTCTGAGATGTCAACTTCTTCAATAAGTCCTTCCAGTGCAGAAAAGCGATTTTTTAATTCCAACTTGAATGCCTCGGTATTTTCTTTTAATTTCTTTAAATCCACCCTCTTACATACTTGTTTCCTAATGAGCTTCTGTCGTTCTAATTTAGTATTTAAGTGCACTTTACATCTCACCATTCGATGATCACTTCCAGTATTAAATCTGTTCAGTACACTGCAATCTTCAATAATTGATTTCTTGTTTGCCAGGATATAGTCAATTTCACTAGTTCCCCCATTTGGGTGTTTCCATGTCCATTTTCTTTGCGGTTTCTTCTTAAAAAATGAATTCATGATGCTAAGGTTTTCAGCTTCTGCAAATTCGATGAGTTGATCGCCACGTTCATTCCTTTCCCCATATCCGTATTTACCAACCGATGTCTCTCCTTGTTCCTGTTGTCCAATTCTTGCATTGAAATCCCCCATGATGAGCTTGATATGTTGTTTCCCTTTGGTGTGTAACTCTTTGATTTCTTCATAAAATTCTTCAACCTCTTCGTCGGTATGGCTTGATGTTGGTGCATATACCTGTACTATTTGAAGTTGGTATCGCTGGGTTAGTTGAACAACGAGCCTCGCTGCTCGATCTGATGTACTTTCAACTTCCAGAAGACAGTCTTTAATTCTTTTGTTGATTAAGAAGCCAACACCACTTGTTCTTCCAGTTTCCGTTCCTCTATAATAAAACAAATGTCCACTTTTAAGTTCCACCAACTCTTCACCTTTTCTTCTAACTTCACTGAGTCCTACAATGTCCCATTTGATCTTGTCAAGTTCTTCTTCCAATTCCTGAAGTTTTGCTTCAGAAGCAAGGGATCGTCCATTATACGTTGCCAAGGTCAATAACAAACGGCAGCCTGGGCCATTCCAGTGATTCTTAGCACCCCCTGCTTTCATGCCACACTGACCGCTGCCTTGATCAGGAGCACTCCAGCACCTGGAGACTAGGGGCCATGGTTTCTGGTGTGTCAACATAATGGAGGAATTAGCCATAATTTCACCACGCTGGCTAGACGGGTTGGTGAATTAGCCCTCCCCTTCCGCCTTTCTATCCGTGCAGCAAATATTAATTTGCCACATAAATAGAAAGCTCAGCCTGCACCACTTGAAGGCGGGGTAGGACACTAGGTTACTGGCCTGGCCGGTTCCACACATCGTCACATACGTTCAGCGTGTGGGTCTCCTTCCAGTTAGATACCAGATATATATATTTACTGATCATTTTATTTAATATATTAAAGCTTTAAAAGGAAACTGTCCATAGGAAATTATGAATAAAATTATGCTTTGCCTTTTCTGTAAACATAAAAAAGAAAGATCAGAAGTTTAAGGAATTTTGGTGAAACATGTATAGCAGTTTTCATTTTAGATCTGTTTGATTTTTCAGGTGAAATTCTTCGAACTGAAATTAAAAATTTCAGGACAAATTCCTTTGAAAACTCTTTATTGTTCTTAGAGGCAACAGAGCTCTAAGAATTAGTTCAAATGTGTAAATAAATGAAAATTTAATATATAATGGATATGAAAAATAGCGCCATTTCATTCAATATGTGCACAAATCAGGTTTATTGTTACCATTCCCACATCGAGAGGGGAGTCCATAGGGATTGGTGTCTCCGAAACTGAATTTGCAACAGGACTGGAAATATATTAAAATTTATTTACTTCTTAAACTTATAGAAAGGGGAGAGAATGAGGTCTCAAAGCTTGCATAATTATGAAAATTATTACCACAAAATCTCATTTTGTGGATGACTAATTTGAGAATACTTTAAAGTAAAAATATAGGAATAATTTTTTTAAGAATGGTGTCATTATAATAAGTTAGAATTAAACGACAAAACTACGAGAAAAATTTACAACTATGCCTGAAAACAAAATTGGCATTTTCATATTTATATTTCGCATTATTTAAATTTTTGTCTCTCCAATAAAAGTGACACATCTTTAGTCAAGGTTAGTTTTGTATTTTATTCTTACTTTCAAAATTTATGGCAATTTACAGTTACCGCAAAAAAATAAACATCTATTTTTGAACATTAAACGTGGCTTTTTCCTATAATTGATAAATTCCAAATAAAAACTTAAAATGAACATGAATTTTGAAGAAAAACAAGAACTACACATTTTCCTTGTTTAATGTTTGTATCCGATGTAAATTTTATGTTAATAAATGATGCAGATTTTAGGAGCTATTTTTCGAAAACGTTGATTTATTTCATAATAGCTGAATATCCTGTTCGAAGTAACAAGTGGATCAAAATTCATGTAATTTTGAGACCTGCTACATCAATGAAAGCACTTATACAATGTGACTGTAATCTTTTTACATATTCATACACGTTGTTAAAGATTCTTGCTACAGTTCTGATCTTTACTGCAACAGCAGAAAAAATATTTTTATTATGGAGATTGAAAGCATACTAAAGTAACCCAATGTGAGACAATAATCTAAATGAATTGCTTACTTTTAGCTATTCATTATATTATTGATGTGCAACTGGGCGAAATTTTAAATCGATTTACTAAATCTTCAAGGCGGTCTGATTTTTGATAAAGGGGTGAGGACCTGAGTTACTACACTTTTTCTATGAAGGATATACCTTAGTTTTATGCAAAATTCGATTTTCAGTTTGATCTTCCTCTGCGTTACAAATGTTATGTTCTCTGCTGAAAAATGCTCTCCTTATTCGGTTATTTGTATAAATATTTTAATGTTTGCCTTAAAATTACGATACAATATTTTATTTTCATTGGCGCTATATTACAATGCTTCAGTAATGTCAAAATATGTAGAAATGAAGAGCAAAAGAAAAATTAAATTTAAAACAATTTGGACATAACAATCACTAAAAATTATCTGCCGGTGCTGAAAACGTTATTAAAAGACCATAAACTGGTCTGATGAGTCTAAAGCATCTAACAAAAAATACTGATCTTAAAATTATAGAAAAGGTACGGATGAAATAATCATGGAACTGACATGCAGTCAGCTTAAAGAATAAAGTCACGAATCCGATTCCTAAATATAGCAAAAGAAAACGATGAAATAATGTCATCAAGAATCGAATTCCAAATTTTGGGTCCGGTGAAATTGAAATTGTTGTCACCAATGTGAGTACGAAAATATGGCAATCTAAAGGAGTTTCTATTGCACAGAGTTTGCTGAAGATTCCAAGGAATGAGAATAATCAAATCCGATAAATAACCAAAGTTTATCCTTTAAACATCAAAACGTTCATCAGATATAGGTAAAATCTGATGATGGGTATAATGCCAAAGAAGGAAAAGATGAGATCCTAATGTCGAGAATCCAAAGATTGCAGAAAAAATATCCTAAAGAACGTCGACCGTAATGGGAAAACTCTGTCAAATTAAAAAAATTATATCGATATGTGTAGCAATTGTAGTGATATTTGCTATATCGATATATTTTTTAATTCGAATGGTAGGTATATGCTCTTCTGGTATTGATGTTTGCCGTGAAAATGTTATTTCCCTCACCTCTCATGCCTCTTGCTAGACGCTTTTTTTGGAAGTTGTTGATGGTCAGAAAGCTATAGTGCGGCTTAAAATTCGTTAAAGTTTTTACATATTTTATTAATATATTTAATATTGCTCAATATCTAAGTGTATTCTAATACATTTAACATTAATGAACAAATTTATAAAGGTAAATTTCGCAATGAAATCTTATAGAAATATGCACAAATTTACAACTTCCTTTATCCTTATTATAAGGTAGATGAACCTTTGTAAAAAATGATATACAAATGATCTACTTTACAAATATATTTTAAATATATTTTTAACGTCAAAGAACAATTTCCATTGTCATGTACAATTTTATTCAAAACAAAAAATTTAAAAGAAAATTATAAAATAATTTATTTTTGAAAAAAAGTATTTTGCAGGGTGAAGGCTGATCCCCCCGATTATGTTCAAGTCCCTTCTCCCGAAATAAACCCCTAGATATCGCCTTTCATGCTGTGTTTGTATCGATACATGCTGTCAAATTTTGGAACCTGCCCCCCACCGACATTATGACTTGGCTACTGCCAACAGACTTGATAGTTATGACACAAATCCAAAATAATTTGTAGCAATATCTGTTATAGAAAACATACAGGATTATTACCTAACAAAATAAGAATATTTAGAGAAAATAAAACCTTTGTTTTAGTCATTTATAAGGCAGGTTTAGAAGTATTTCATTTCTGCAATACCCCCAATTGAAATCAGTTTTCATCTATCAACATTTTAATTTATAGGACTGAGCAATATGATGAAATAAACAGTTATTTTAAATACATGAACTACTTTATCGCAGGTAGGTTGTTATTGAATATTACTTCAATGTGTACAGTAGAAGAAAACAACTGGGTGATAATGAATATTTAAGAAAATACTATTGTAACACGTTTCCAGTTTCAGCTACCTTTGTTGGAATGCAAAAAAGAAAAAACGAAGCGGCCATATCTTGAAGGGTAAATGCAATGCAAACTTAAAAATGTACGTTGCGTGAGGATTCAAAATTAATTGCTTTGCAAGAAATATCAAAAGCTGTACTTATTTTAATATGTCGTCGTGAAACAGAGAACGTCGATGACTGTATTTAAAACTTCCGAGAAAGGAAATACGTTGAATTAGTTGCTTCGCAATGTACTGACCCTCTACAATTGCTTCATATCGAACCATTGAAACATTGAAATGTTCTCGTATTGAATATTCCTAATTAAAATAATAGCGGAAAATTTGCGATAACATAACGTGTATTTAAGTTGTCGTTGCTATGGGGAATGTTACGTCCAATCCAAAACAAAAAGGGAAGGAAAAAGTAAATATCATTATTATCTTTTGGAACTATATGCCATGGTAACCACCAAAGCTCAGATTTTGGTTTGCTTTTGTTTATTACGAACATTTATGAACACGCGACAATGTACATAAACGTCGTTTGAGGGAAAATATACAAACATTTATGAACACGCAAAAGGTATACAAAAATGTCGGATTTATTGAAGAGCGCAGATTAGTTTAAAAGTTTGTTCATTTTCACAGAATAAGAAAGTTTGATTTGTTGCAAAGTTTGAACATATTGCATTATTTTATCTAGATAACAATTTCTGTCATCCACGCTTAAGCTCACACTGGGGATTAAGCCTGTGTGGCAGAAATTGTTTTCCATAAATTGGACATATTGCATTATTTTAGCTACATAACTGTTTCTGCCACCTCCGCTTAAGCTCAAGCTAAAGATTAAGCCTGGGTGGCAAAAATAGTTTTCCATAAATTGAACATATTGCATTATTTTACGTAGATAACATTTTCCACCCCCGCTTAAGCTCAAACTAGAGATTCAGACTGGGTGGCAGAAATTGTTATCTATAAAATTCCAAAGGAAAGTTACAAAAAAATCCTTCAATGTCTTTAAGTGTTGACCATTTGATGGTTGTTTTAACCTAATGGAGGGTAATAATACATTACATATTATCTAATATTCCATACATCGTTTTGGCATCATTATTTGCATATTAGCATATATTGCAAATAAATTTCATGGAGGCTCGTTCTAAATTCGAATGATATTTAATTTTGTGTTTATAAATAATATAAAATATATACACGAATATTTTTAGCTAACGTATACAAATAGTAAGTCATTTTGACGAATATCGCATAATTTATATGTACCGCGTTTTATTTAGCATTTCAATTTACTTTTTATAATATTTACATATAATTATTTAAGTGAATAAATTTCACATTTATAGCTGGATAGTTCTGATTTTATATAATTTTTAATGTGTGTTTTCTCGTCTCCATGTCTTTGCGGTGTCGTTGTATATATGCTATGAATATAAATTATATAAATTTATAAAATTTTCGAGGCCGTATAAAACGAGAGTGTTCTGAAGGCTAAATCCCTCATTTGGTAAATATCAATAAATACAAAATAAAATTCCTTATGCGGAAAATTGTTTCCAAAAAATATCCGACACATTTTATAAAAAAAATCTTTCGAAATCTTATATATTAGCTTGGTATGTTTGATGGCATGCCTCCATCAAACAGTGTTATCTGCATTATGCTACGTTAGACACCTGGTATGATATATCACAAGATTGTTACAGCACCTTATTGAATATTCCATCAATTTGGAATAGCTAGAGACTGGAAGTTTAGGTATTAAAAATGGCCAAAAAAAAGCAGGCAAAAAAGGTACTTAAAAAGTTCTAAATTTGCATTAAGAAGGCATTTTAAATTATGGAAAATGACATTTAAATTAGCAAAAACAATATAGAGAAAGTCATTTAAATCAATGAAAAGGGGCAATTAAATAAATTTAAGTTCTAAAGGCTGGCTATAGCCATCTAATACATATATTTCATACACTCTCTTAAAAATACAATGGAAGAAGTAAACATTATTGAAAAAAAAAATTAATCGTACATATTTTTTTAACATTTGAAATAGAACAATTTTATTTACAATTTTAGATGGGTTTATTTGAACAACGTATCTCCTCTTATTGTGCATTACTGTGATATGTTTTTTAAATTTTCAAATGTGAAATTTTGATATCTATCAGTCAGTAGGATTTTATATTGTGAAAAAATCTATCTACTTCAACTTAAGTTACGGGCACATGCCTAAAACTGCTTTCCATGCTAGGAGACATAGAGAGTTCTACTATAGCATCATCACTTAGAACTTCTCCTATATTGGGAGAATTCAAGTATTAGATAAGCACCTTTTCTGGGGTTGCTGTTGTGCTTATTTCCCTGTGTTAGTCAATGCTGCATTTTGATTACAGGGGGTATAAAATGGCCAAAATATTGCTTATGTAATACTTGAACTTTCCCATTCATAATGGATTCACAGATCCTTGATTCGTATGCACGGTGGGCGAGGGGAGGGTTTGGCCTTAAAAATGAAGTACCCGTACTTCACGGTGTCCGTTAAGAAGGTTCGTATGGGTAGAAATTCCAAAAAGTATATAAAAATACAAAGTAAATGAGCATAAAACACAAATATTAATCAAAATAAGGATTTATAGCAGAAAAGTTTAAAAAAAAGGTATTTGCAGCAAAAATTTTCAAGAAAGGCATTTTACTAAAAAAATTAAAAATAGTAATTCCACATAAGTAGAGACAAGAAAATGTGATTCATGTTGGCCACGACCTTCCGAATCGAAAAAGGCATTTGACGACGATAAATTCACAAACGAATTTATTGTCGTAACAAACTATACACTGACGGATCCGAAACTTCGTTATACCTGGACTTAAATTTCTCAAATCGTTCAACACAATGACAGAAAGATTGTGTAAGATACCACTGAGTATATAATTACAACGTTCTGTCATTTTCACGTTGTTTCCCCCTGTTGATAATAGAAATAATCTTTGAATACATTTTCATATCTGCACTTTTCATATGCCAAGTTTTGCGTGCCGAAGTGGTTAAACTGTAAGTTTCAGGCAATTGTATATCTGAATTAAGTGCAAGATAAATGATCATGATTTAAATTTAGTAGCGAAAAAGAAAAATTATAATTATTTCATTACGAAATATAAATTCCGTTATTTCCATCTCGCAATCAGTAACTCCGATCGTAATGATTATGACCCAAATCTCCTAATATTTTAAATATTCAACTAAAATGAATATTCTAATATCGTGCGTAATGTTCCAACGTTAGAAATACTAGTTACACAAAAATTCTGAATTATATACTAGAATGGTCAATCCGAAGAGGAAATTATTTCAATTTCCTCATTCCCATAATGTTTCTGACAGATGCTTTCGATCAATTTCTCATTCCGCGATAGCTCTGGAATATATCTCATCATGTGCTCATGGAACGGTCCAATGGTCGTTAGTTTGCAAATCTAGAAATGTCGCTCACATATGTCACTCATCAAAGAGTAATCCATCATTGAGGAAACGAAACGAATTTCCTAAAATAAGACAGAGGAACAGACGCAATTTTAGGTATGTAGGAATTTAGACCTTAATGGTCCAAGTTTGAACTAACCTTCAGAAATTCGCAATTTCCGAGCGAAATATTAATCTCAGAGAACATACGGTTCGCGATAATCAATAAGTTGAGATGTTCTTGGGACATTGGGCAGTATTCACTTTTAAAAATAATGGATGAGAAAAGTTTGAATTTTTTATTTAAAAAGATGCTAACTTTTTGAATTTCTACATATAATTGCAGATTAAAATCGTTTAATATCAATGCATATTTTTTCCATTCCTGAGTATTGATATGTTAATTATATTAATACATATTAATACAGCCATTATATTGATATATATTATTATATTCATTTTGATAATATATATTTTTGTGTCTATTATGCTGATACATATTTTAAATCCGTTTCATAAATACCTATTTTATGTATATTTTACTGATGAATATTAGTTTATTCATAATTTTGATGCATATTAATCTCTTTTCATTTTATTTATTTATTTATTTATTTATTTATTCTTTTCACTGTATTTTGATTTTATCAATGTGTAATTTATATATTAATACGTATAGAAATTTTAGATGCATATATTGTCTATTTTCAAACTTAATATGAAGCATTTCTATGTAATTTTAAAATAAAATATGCATATTTATCATCAATATGACATTAAAATACCACTATATCCCATTTTTTACAAATTCTAAATTTTACGATGCAGAAAAATTCATATTTTCATGTCCTTTACTCAAAATGCTTTATAGAAATGGATTGATTTTATTTAGGGGGATATATGCAATTAGGGTAAATATATAATATATAATATACTATAAGGCCATTAAATAAAACAATGTTTTAATGTATGAGTAAATTCAAAATTTCATAATAATAAAGAAATTTACTGCAGACAGATATATCTAAAACGAGATGCCATTTATAAAATACGTTGCTATTTAAAACCGGAGAAAGGTAAATATAAATTAGAAAAGAATACAGATATTTGACAACATTAAACTGCACCAAACAAAAGAAGCCCTCAAATGTAAATTAATAATTTAAATGTAGAAATGGTAGATATTAAAATAATTTTAAATCTATATCTTCCATGAAGAAATTACGTAAGGTTGATGGAGTTCTTACATTTAAAATTCATGAACATTTTTGGAAGAAAATTTCATCCAGTTAATAACTATTTTTGAAATATATTTGACATTACTATCAAAGATATAGATATGAATTTTTGGTGGTGAGTAAAAGAAATCAGAAATCCACTAGTGCTAATTTTAAATGCTTACGTTCTAAGAATTTATTTTTATTATCAGATTTAGTACTGAGCCATTATCGATAATAGAAAACAATTCCCTAAGGTATTCAGCTATTGTGATACGCTGTTATTCTTTACAAATATGTTTGCTTCAATTTTATGTTAATTCAGATTTTGCTTTATAATTATGAAATCGCATCGAAATTGCTTTGAAAATGAACGTTAAATTTTATTTTTTGTTATAGACAAAAATATTTTAATTTTAACTATATTTGACATGTAAAATAAACAGCAAAACAGCATAAAAATACCAACAACATATGAAGAAATTAAGTAATTTATATTAAGTAAAAATTAGCAATAAATAGCTTCACTTTTTTTTGTTACTTGGTTCCAAAGTTTGTTTTAAAGCTTATCGGCGAATGTATAAATCCCGAAAGTGATATAGTTACAAGTACATAACGTCCCGTCTCCCAGAAATTTCTCAATTTCTGTTGATTTCTATAAGAAACAGATTTCTCCCTGTCACAGCAAATTACTACACTATAATCACGCACAGAATAAATAAGGTTTTATATAATTTTTCTTGCGCAACAACGATAAACAAAATAACAAAATGAGTGATCACTCTGAATGAGGAAAAGGGCTACACATAAAACAGATTTAATATTCTATTATGTTTTCAAAAATTTGAAAACATAAACGTATTACAGAGCGTGCCCATAAGAACTTGTTTGACATTACGTAGTTTATTCTTTCTATGGTCTCTGTATTTTATTTATATTGTATATGTATTTTTAATTTATATTATCTCTTTATTATTTATTTATGT
Organism: Dysdera silvatica; assembly: GCA_006491805.2. Classification (NCBI taxonomy): domain Eukaryota; kingdom Metazoa; phylum Arthropoda; class Arachnida; order Araneae; family Dysderidae; genus Dysdera; species Dysdera silvatica. Next base: position 97,932,655 of record QLNU02015003.1, read on the forward strand.
TGCCTCTCTATTATTTTTTCTATATTATTTTATTATATCTTTATTCTTTGTTTCTATGTTACTTTATTGTCTTTTATACTTCGTATCCATATTATTATATTGTCTCTTCATACTTCGTAGCCATGCCATTATATTGTCTCTTTATACTTCGTAGCCATGCTATCCTATCATCTTTTTATTCCTAGTTTCAATCTCATTTTATTGTCTCTGTGTAATATATTTTTACCTTCATCGGAAACTGAGCATTATTTCATTATCATTATGTATTTCTATGACGAATATTGTATTATCCTTAGGCCTGTTTCTCAGTAAATATATCCTAATTATTATCTTAAAAATGTATCCTATTAAAAATGAAATATTGATGGCACATATTTAGCACAGTAGCAATAAAGAGAGCATACAAATAACAATTATATATATAAGGATGTAAGATATTATTACCCTTCACAGGGATAACACAATTGCCAAATAATGGTCAACACAGAAAAGCCTCCGGGGCGAGATTTTTGTGAGTTTTTCGTGGGGGAATTTATTATACAATAATTTTTGCCACCCACGTATATTTAGCTCAAGCTAGAGCTTTTTTGTTTTTGGAGAAAAAGAGGCGCCGACATCATCCTGGACTCGAACCAGGGTCCTCACGTTGAGCCTGCGGTGTCTTGTCCTCATATACGGAGAAAAATGCGTTTGTTCTTGTCCTCGTTCGTCTAGTAGGTCAAGACACCGCGTGCTCAATGCGGGGACCCTGGTTCGAATCCAGGATGAGGACGGCGCCTTTTTTTCTCCAAATATAAAAAAAGCTCTAGTTTGAGCTATATGAACGTGGGTGGCAAAAATTATTGTATAACAATTATGTAATTAATTGAAAAAATCGAAAATATAAAGTATTTTGAAATGAATTATTGTAGACCAAATCCACCTGAAGCATTTTAATCATGACGACATCAGCAGCTAATAATTATATGAGGATAATATAGCAAAATTGCATGCGAAAAAACTTAAATTAGATAAAAATATTGCAAAGAATCTCCAGAATTTTGTAACAATAAACGCTTTTAACATACATGGTGAATTTATTTAACACAAACCATTTGAGTTTTTTCGAAGAATGTAAAAATCGGTCGCATTAGACTTACATTTCAACCCAAAGGGGGGTGGGGGGGGGAGATGAAAGAAAAAAAAGAATTCTCTGAACTCTTTTCTCGCAAACACTTTTTGAAAGTGCAAAGTGGCAATACTCCAGTTTTGTCATACAGTGAGCGGCTGCAGAAAATAGTCGAGGTGTATATAGAAGTCCAGTCTTCGAAAGAAAACAGAGAGAGTCATTCAATTTTCAGAAGGAGTTGGATTTCCCAGGCCTGTCCATGAAATGCAAGCAAATCGCACATGAAAGAGGCAAATATATTGGAGCCTGCCTCCAACTTGGAATACTGGAATTGGTTTAGCGAGATGTTTTGTTGGTTGAATCCAAGAAATCTGAGCGTTATAAAAGAATGGAATACAAATTGAAGTCCGTAATTTCGATTCGATCATTCCTTGAGTCCATGTTATATTAAGCTCTATAGTACATTTTCAAAATTGAATTTCTTTAAAATTTCCATATTGTATCAATAGAATTAATGCAGAAAAATTCAACAGAAACTGATTTACAATAATACATTACAAACCCCTGCTTAGTGGTCGCTCTTCATTAAGGCCGCGAAAACTGTTTTCATGGTTCAGTCCATTAGACTCGAACCCCTTTACGGCCAAAATATGGTTGGACTTCGGTTTTATTAAAGGCATTTTTGACAAAAGGAAACAAGGAATAAACAGGATAACAGATAAGAAAATTTCCTCCCCTATTAATAAAAATGGCAATTGACCGGGATTCGAATGATTGATAACAACTTTGATAACAAATAAATCATGTAGTAATACATAGCGCAAAACAAATAAATAAAACAATTATCAATGCGAAACTATTGTAAAATTTGTTATAATTGTTTACTCAGCTGCCATACAGGCCCTGTAAGCGTAACAATGGGAAAGCGGTGGACTTAATCTCCCAATTAAAAATGCATTTCTGAGGAGGAGGAGGAATGGCGAGTAAAACCCACCAAGCAGTTGTTGATATTTTTTTCCAAGACAAATAAATTTTAATATTTAACGTTTTGTTGTAAATTTACTTGTTATATTCAACAAATGCTTATGTTCGTTATCTTAAACTGCTTTTATATCCTCGAAAATACATTAATCTCGAAATGAAGTATTTGAGTGATAGAAAGTGATATTTCAACTATTTCAGTATGACCTCCTCTTTTACGGAAAAATTTTTCTATCCGGCAAGTGTCCGCTAATGAGGAATTTCACTGCATTTTGTGACCTTATAGAACATTTTTTTATATTTCGTTTCATTTCACTATTTCGGGCTTTGGTTCTCACACAGGGGCCTTCGCTGCTAGCGTTGCCAAATAACGTGTTCCTTTGATGATTTCTAAATAAAAGTAGTAAAAATGCCGGAAACATTTAGGCATCAGTCGAAAATTGTAATTGATTGAAAACGCTTCCAAAGAAAATTAAAAAATTTTAAAAATCAAGTTTTCGAGTATTTACACTTATTTAAAAAATTTTGTACAGAGTTTTGAACTCGAAAATCGTTTACGATTTAAATGCGTTGTAAAAATCTTCGTGGAATCCGATTTTCGGATTCTTATAATAATATGGAAGGGATCAAACAACAATATTAACCAACGTTCATTGGCGTAATTGTACAAGCTAGTGATACGACGTAGATTACTACGCCAATAAACGTTGATTTATATTGTTGTTTGATTTAATCTGCGTAGTGTTCGATTTATATAAATACATATGCTGCAACGGGCATTTCGATCAATTTAATACCAATCTTTTTGTGATTTGGTTTAAAAAGTAGTCCATGTACTACACCATTCTGCGAAATAACCGGCTTCAGTAAATAGTCTTTATATACGTTATATAATGAATATAATATTTCTAACATTTTAATTTATATATATATACTTAAGATATTGTAATTGCGTATCCAAATAACGACTGTGTAAAAGATTATACCAGAGTGGTTCTGGCCAAATCAGGACCCTCAAATCGAGAAAGTTTGTATGTTGTGCATTAGTTTTCTTTTTTTTTTATTTGGGAAATCATAAGCCGATGTAAAAAAGGGTTTTCCTAAATATCTTTCTGGGGACTCCAAAGTTTAGAATGGTTCGACTTTAAAAAGACTCTGTTTTTTGCATATTTCAATGAATGGAAATTTAACAGTATTGCACTTAATTGGGTTACTGCTTAAAATATGAATCTGTTTTTAATAAATTTTATAATATCTAAAAAAAAATAACGCTGACAATTTTTCAAAACTTGTACGTAATACAGTATCAAAACCAAATTTTAAAAATATGATGCGTCGTCTTTGTTTTACCCCAAACGTTCATAAAAAGTATATTTAAAAAATATTAATATTTCTCCTGCGAATATATACAATCTCGTTAAATCCTTACATAAACAAATAATTATTTCACAATATAAAACTGAATCCTTAAAACAAAATATTCAACTCTAGCTTTTATTTTATGTTACTTTTCTTCAAACAAAACTGTAACTTTTCCTTAAATGTGAAGCTATCTACTATATGTATTAAATTAAGATAAAAAAATACTTCAATATATAGAAAGAAAATTTTGCAAATACACAGTTTGCTAAGAAATATATTTGTGACTAAGGTTTAAAGCTATCTTAGAAAATCCGAAAAGAAGTTGTTGTCAATATTACTGAGACAAACGGTTCTTGGCAGGGATTAATGCCGAATTTAGGTAAATCGGAACGAAATCTTGATGGCATATGTCAAAACATAAAAGAAAAGATGACAAAAGCAGTTTTTGTTACGCTAGAAAATAGCGAAAGAAGCATTTAATTTTAGTTTGGAGATGGAGACAATTTTGACAAATAGCTGGAGCCGTTGTACCATTTCGGTTGTGTGGATTTTTGCGTAAATTGATTTGTTCAATTGAGAAAGCATGCCATGAATATTTAAATAAGAAGAGTTTGCATCCGAAGTTATTATACTATATAGAAAAACATTCCGAAGAAAAATTCCGAAGCTTTGCAGCTTCGGAATTTGCAAGTGTGGCGTTTTTATAAAATGGCAGTATGTCTTGCAAGAAAATACGGAGCATTTGAATGTTATACTAAACGTACAAAGTTGATCAAAACCTTGCTCTTAAAATTGCGGAGCAGTATTTTAATACCATCAATTTAAAGACGGTTTTTTAAACACTCTTGACAGTCTTAAAAAAAAACTGGTTTGAGACCGCTGGAGCTGGATGCTTGCATACTGTAGACATAATCTCTGTTCTAATGTATAAACGCTTTCGAAAATAATTCTTTAAGAATTATTAAAACCCCGAAAAATAATGGTATTTCTGGGTATAACTTCTTACAGTGAAACCTGTCTAAGGCAGAAACTCACGGGACCGGAAAAAATTCCGTAGTATGCAGGTTTCCGCCTTATGGAGGTTACATGCAAAATAAATACATAGTTAAATTCAGTGGTAAGAGATGACTGGATATGCTAATTGTTTTTATTTGTCTTATCTTGCGAACTTTAAAACTAAATTTATTTTCCTTTTGATAAAAATATTTATTTTATCACTGCATTTTATTTTTATTAATTTTAATTTTTGCACTATTTTGTGGTTTTAGTAGTTACGATCAATATGGTGCAAAATTTCATTCTAACTGTACATGCTTATTCTATACAAAAAGTCTATTACGTAAGCTTAAATTGTAACGATAAAGTACCTCCCTTGTAAAGATACTGATTCCCTTGTATAAAGATACTCTTCCTTGCGGTGGGTTTATCCATGAATTGATAAAGTGGATATGAGTGACTTTTCGTTCTGGTTAATAATGAACGTTTTTATTTAAGAAGTGGGTGGCACTGGCATACGTAAGAGGGGTCGATTATGATTGTAACCCCCATTGCGATGAAATTGTATATAGTATACATGTAAATACAATGGAGTTGTAGCTCTGTAACCCCCCATTGTAAGCCTGTAACCCTCCCCTTATGAACTTTCTGGGTATTCCTATGGTGGGTGGGTGGTGTGCAAAATGGTGGTCATACAAGCATGGTGGACAAGTAGATGGTCGGACAAGTAGGCAGAAAGTTCATAAGGGAGAGGTATAGGCTTAATGGGAGGGATTACAGAACTACAACTCATATATTCCTATGTTAAATATACAAAATTTCATTGCAATGGGGGGTTACAACCCCCAAAACCGCCCCCTGGCTACGCCTATGTGGACAAGGGCATTCTATATCTGTAAAATGTCTTTTGTTCGTCATCCCCCACTTTGCTATTTGCATTGTATTACAACCCTCTTTCCTTTTTCTGCTGAGAAAATTTTCTTCCTACCAGCGATTTTCCGCTTTATGAAGGCTTTTCTCTTTAACGGGACTAAATAGTGCTTTCCGTTTCCGCGTTAGACAGTTTCCGTAGCTAATGTTAACTACCATTGACTTTTGAAGGGACCGCAAAAAAATTCCGTGTTGAGCAAGTTTCCGCTTTATGTAGGTTCCGCCTAAGACAGTTTTCACTGTACTTAGTAGTGAAAAACTCGATGCATATATATTGACACAGGCATATGTTGTTTGTTTCGGGGCACACTATCAGCAAAACACAATATTTCAAAATTCCTTTTCAAGATGTACAGTAGGTGCCTGTTTCTAAATAGGCATCAGGTAATTCATTAATAAATATAAATTTTTATGCAATGCACAACGCTAGTTTTTTAGTTTTAATACTTTTTCTCTTTTGCACAATGTGGTTAAAAGTGATATTTCTAAGGAATCTTATTTGAATCCGTATGTTTCCTTAACTTATTTTAATCATGCTTAATCCCTTATAGGGCACTGGGTGGGTAATTTCCCCATCATGTTTTGTTTTAGAACTGGCATAATTGTACTGAGGGATCAGGCTAGAAACACGGGGAAAATATTTTTTTAGCTAGATAAGCGTACGGCCTACAAGTTTTTGACATCAACCACGCAGTTTCTTCTTAAAAGCTTGTTGACATAACTGAAAGCAAAAAGCGGGAAACTATTATCCCACGGCCCATCTGAGACCACGCAAACATCTACATTTTTGAAAGTTTAGTTTTTCATGTTCATTTTAAAATATAGCATCCTTAAAAGGGTTTTCTGAATCTGAGTATCTGAAATTATGTATATTTAGCTTTATATTAAACGTTGAATTAACAATTTACAGCTATTCATTATTTATTAAGGTAACAGTTTTTTCATATTAGCTGATGATGTGGCAACAATAGATGTTAAATTACTCGTAAAGAAAAGAATGATTTTCCGGCGCCTGGTGGGACCCGAACTCACGACCTCCTGATTGCCGGTCAGGTGCTGTACCTACTAAAGTACAGGCGCAACCACTCTCTCATCAGATATCGGAATTATGAACTTTATTTTAAATTTTAATAAACTTTTAATTATTTAATAATTTAATTATTTAATAATTTAATTTATTTAACTCAATTTAATAATTATTTAATAATTTAATAATTATTATAATAATTACTTTTATTTTTATATATTTATTTATTTTATGTATATTAATTATTTACTTAATAAATTAAATTATATATTAACATATATTTATAATTTTACATTTTATGCTTTATAACTTTAATCAATTTAATTTTATATTATTTATAAATATGTTGTATATATATATATATATATATCATCATCATCATCATATTCAACCATTATCTATCCACTGCTGGATGAAGGTCTCTCCAAATGCTTTCCACACAAGTCTATCCTGAGCAATTCGCTTCCACGTCACCCCAACCTGTTTTCTTATTTCATCCACCCATCTAGTTTGAGGACGTTTTCTAGGTCTTCGGTGGTCTCTTGGAATCCAGTTCAGAATTTCTGTTGTCCATCGTTGATCAGTTCTTCTTGCAATATACCCAGCCCATCGCCATTTCAGTCCTTTTACTTTAACAATGATGTCCTCTACTTTAGTTTTCTCTCTCACCCAAGTGTTCCTTTTTCGATCTCTCCTAGTTATTCCAAGCATGCACCTCTCCATGCTCCTTTGCGTTGTCTGTAACTTTCGTATTGCTCCAACTGTTAGACTCCATGTCTCTGATCCATAAGAGAGGACTGGCAATACACACTGGTTGAAGACTTTTCTTTTTAGACATAAAGGCAATTTCCCCTTCAGGATAAAACTGTTTCTTCCAAATGCACTCCAGCCAAGTTTAATACGTCTGTTGAGTTCTTTCATAATGTTGCCATCCATTGAAATCAGCTGGCCAAGGTAAATATATGAATCAGCAATTTCTAGCTCAATGTTGTCAACTTGTATTTTTGTTTCCTCTACGAAATTATTGAACATGATCTTAGTTTTTTGTAGGTTCATCTTCAGTCCAACTTCTTTACTTCTAGTTGAGAGCTCCTGTACCATGTCTTGGAGTTCTGACGGGTTTCTTGAAAAAATAACAATGTCATCAGCAAACCGCAAATGATTTAAATATTCACCATTTATTTTTATTCCCTTGTCATTCCAATTTATCTGCTGAAAAATCATCTGTAAAGCTGAAGTAAAAAGTTTTGGAGAAATGGTATCTCCCTGCCTCACACCTTTACCAATTTTGATAGCTTCGGTATCTTTATGTAACCGAAATTTTGCACTTGCATTTTTATACACACGTTTCACCATGTCAATGTACACTTCCTCGATGTCTGTTGATCTTAAAGAGTTGATGACTGCTGATGTTTTAATAGAGTCAAAGGCCTTCTCATAGTCAATAAATGCCACACACAATGGAAGTTCATATTCATGTGTTCTTTCAATTAATTCTCTTAATACTTGAATATGGTC
>QLNU02015003.1:97940676-97951101 GCA_006491805.2 Dysdera silvatica
GTGGATAGATAATGGTCGAATATGATGATGATATATATATATATATTAACTAAAAATATTTTTAAATTATATTGCGATTTTACTTATAGGTTTAATGTGATATTTTTTAATAAAGAGAAATTATAGTTGTTTATATGTTCATAATTTACCAACCGGCTCATAAAATACAAAGTTGAATCAAAAGTCACATAGAATATTCAGGATCACAAATAGCGAGTGGAGAGACATGCTTATTAAAGATAACTTTAATAGCAATCATCCATGAATGAATCGGAGGCCATAATTAATTATGCAGAAATCTCCCAAGCGTGATTCGTTCAGAAATATGATTCCGATATGGGAATTCCGTTGTTAATTACGCTTCTGTAATCAAAACAAAATCGGAATTTAACGATAGTTCACAATTTGGTTTGACAAAATTACTCTCCACTTGTCGAGAAGTATCTGAAATATAGAATGTTTTAAATTGGTGTTCCTGCAATTCGGCATTCAATGAAAAGTTGGCCGTTAGATTCTCAATACATGTTGATACCATATCGTTATAAATTTGTATATTTTGAAGCCATCTAACGCATAGCTTGACGTTATTGCCGATTAATTTGTCACAAGTTTTTAAAATTTTTGATCTGCAAGTGTTGGCATTTTCGAATGTTCCACATCGAAAATTATATATATAATATTATATCTCATAATATTTTATATATCATGTTATATATATAATATTTTATATATCATGAAGACTATATATAATATTTATATATATAATTTGTATAATATATATATATATATATATAGAGACTCTAGGTAATCCGGCGGACCAATTTGTTTATTGCTTTACGACGATTTTTCCCAGAAACTATTTTTCTTAAAAAAAATGTAGTATTTTACAAGAAATTCAAATAATGGAGAAAATATAAATTGTTTGATATACATTAAATAACAAATAGTCTAAAACAGTTTCCGTCGAAAACAGAGAAACTGACCGTTTTTTTCAAGCCGTTTTCTGTAGTAATAGCCAATGCGTGAAAAACCTCCAAATCATTCTCTAATTCCCTGCGAAAGGCAAACCATTTATAGTGTTAAATTCATTTCAGACTTCTTGGGGATGGGAATGTAGTATTTAGTGTTTACATTTATTTTAGCGTGCAACGCCTGAAAATTCGAAGCCGTTGCCCTCGCTTTTGCGACAGAGTTGTATTGCAAAACCTAGTTGGATAGGGTTAATATATTTCTGGAAGTCGTAATAAGGAATACGTTTCTGAAATTTTCACTCGCTAAAGACGTTTTTAAAATTAGTTCGGGAGATACTACGTTGTGCAGTAATTTATACATACATATTCTATAACAATTAAATCATTTTTATTAATTAATAACTCTGATTTTGATTACATAAGACATTAAATTATACCAATATTATTATTTGAAATAAAATAAATTTGAATAAATCTTGGTCAAATAATATAATCAGTAGAGAAACTTAGAGTTTTAGCTGCTTTTACATATTTTAGTAAGGATAGATTATTTTATATATGTTAGAAGAATTCTGAACGATCTTGTTGGGAATTTATAGTAATCGTTAATTCTCATTTGTATAATTCACCGAGACATCGGTCTTCGTCTTCGGTATAATTAATATTTATACAGATCATTATCGTTTAGCAATTATTATTAGCAATTATAATTTATGCAATTGTTATTATTGTAGGAAAGAAGGCACTTATTTGCATTTGTAGAATTGTCTTAACGCATTTAGTACCTGGTAATTCGAAACTCGTGTATAATAGAAATAATGAGAAACTATAATATACAGACTTTTTTCAGGCAAAAAGAATAGCTTCTATATTTCAGTGAGGGTCAGTTAAATAAATGTTATATCTGTTTACCTTTAAAGTTTCAAAAGATCGTGTATTCATGCAAAAAAATGTTGTTCACTATGCTTTTTAATTAACAAACGATTACAGAGTAAACTAGCGTTTTTACGAACCTCTATGGACCCTAGGAGGTTCGTAAATTCGAGAGTTCCTAAACAGTGGCGTATTTACCAATGCGTGAAGTGGGCTGAAGCCCAGGGCGAAAAATTTTCGACGAAAAGTTGGCCGCCGAGAAGTTTGCGAAAGCGGGGCTGAATATTTTGGTGGCTGATCGAATTATCGGTGTCGAATTGTTACTTTTCAGAGGTCTAACAGCAATTACAAAGTGAGTGGCAGAATTGGCGCCGCTTTGAGAGAGAGGATAAACAGGAGCCAAATTCGCGAATACCTGCGGAAAGAGGAATTTGAAATAACTGTCAGGGGCAGGGCCTTTCAAGGCGCGGATGTAATAGGTACAACCAGGACCTGGGTGGCTGAATCCAAGTGAGTCGCAGACTATTATTATTTTATTGTTACATTATTATTTTATTTATTTTATTATTATTATTTTATTTTATTTTTTATTATTATTTTATTTTTTATTATTATTTATTTTATTATTATTTATTTTATTTTATTTTTATTATTATTTATTTTATTATTGTTATTTTATTTTTATTATTATTTTATTTTTATTATTATTTTTATTTTACTATTATTATATTATTACTATTATTCGTATATTGTTTTCCATTAATGGACCAAAATCAATACCAAGAATCTATGTTTCATTTTATAAAAATATCTCTCATTTGCATGATAACTATTTAAAATATTTATGTATAAATATAAAATTAAACACTGCACATACAGAGTTATTAATTAAAGAAAATATGAAAGTAATAAGAGCGGCGATATTTTTTTACATCTGGGCGGCCAACAAGCCAGAAACAGCTCCGGCCAGGGGCATCAAATTAAAAATTTGAGAAAAACGCCAAAATCCGTCATTTCCTCTCTGTTAAAACAATTAGTTAGGTTTTGTAAGATTATGAGGCAAAATATCTTTTACAACAGGAGGCAGAACATCTCAGTGTACAGACAACGAAATCCCAAATCCGCCTCTGTTCGTAAATGTGAATGATATTAGGAAAACAAAAAACAAAAAGGTAATTCTCATTACAAAGTGGGTTTTAAGAATTTTTTGTAGATATGCGCTTTCTCTGGACAAAGATTCGATATTTACTGTATATAAATATAGGCCTCTTCGGACATTCTTTCCTTTACTAACAATAATTTACATGATTCCCGGGTAGATTTAACTCATTCATGGCAATTCCTGATATTCAAAACTGTAACTCTTCGATAAATTCCGGCACCAAACCTCTTACACGTCTTTACCTTCTAAATTTAAAATACATGCATCAAATCTAGTTTTATCCTGCTCTATATCGCAGTTTATCAAGTGTAGCCACAAACCATTAAAAATAATTCCCTCGTGTCATAAACATTTAATTACTGCAATGCTCTTAATTTTGTTATAAATGTATAAAATAAAACGAAATTTAATGCAAATCCATCTCTCACTTTCCTCTCCACCCCCTTCCTTACAACTTAGGAAATCCGAAGTCTATCCAGTTTGAGTAAATCTCGTAATTCTCCTTTCGAAAATTTCGGAGTCCGAAGTAGATAGTGAAAAGGAAGTGAGGAAATCGAATTCGTAAAGCAGAATGAATATTTAATTCTCGTTTGTAGGTGGGGGATTAACGTTAGTTAATATGATATATTTGGAACCAACTGTGATTTGCAAAGCGTAAGTTCTGTGGATGGCAAAAGCATGGGGTACATTGTATTTTCATTTCCCTCCAACTTTATATGCATTTAGTTTTAAATTTTTTAGCATTTCTCCCTCTCCCCAATAATAATAATACTACTAATAATAATAATAAAGATACAAAAATATTTCACACTGAAGGTAGACTTGAGAACTTGGCACCGCCCGTCTTAAGCCTAATCCGCCAAGTGCGAGAACGCACACAAAAAAATAATAATAATAAATGCATATTGTGATTATAGAACTGTGGGGGATAGGGGATCGTGAATAATCAATTATTCTAAATGAACACTGTTTCTTGCATAATCGATATCATTAACTTTAAAAACGTCATGTTTTAAAGTTTTAAAAACAATTCAGCACATGTCAAGGAAGTCATACAAATGTATAGAAGAAAGTTCTCTCACGAAATTTTATTCCATTTCATCACGACAAAGATATTAGGGTCTAGCGGCGACGTTTGTCACAAGTCCAGTCTGGAGAGATCCAGAAGCCCCTCCAATACTGTCCCCTCCAATAATAGCCCCTCCACAAAGGATTCTGGAGGGGGCATATAAAATACATGAGGGCTCATACTTATAAGGAGAATGCGTTTAACGAGGTTCCGGATACAGCGAGGAAAATGTGGATTTTGTTTCGTACAATGATTAAACGCAATACACTTTAGTCGCTTTTAGCGAACGAGTATTTTTGGAACCTGGATTTAACGAGAAAAAATTTTTGGAACCCGATTGAATGAGCAAATTTTTTGTAACCCGATTGAATGAGCAAATTTTTTGTAACCCGTATTTTACAAGCAAATTTTTTATAGGTTACCCACTGTCTAAATTCTCGCTACGCCACTCATATTTTTTTTTCACTTTATGGTATTTCACTTTAAGTTTCGTCAGTGTCTTTATTATAAGGACTATCTCCTCATATTATTTCAATTCACTTATTAATTTCATTTGTGCATTTTGTTTAACGCCTAATTTTCAAAGCCCGTTCCATCCTCAAAAGCTGCTTATGAATAAAATATCAAATTTTTGGCATATAAAGCTTTAAAAATTTCTTCAGTGTCTTACACAGTATTGTACATTTTTTCCTTATCTCTATTTCTTTGCTTCAGCGTCACTCTATTTACAAATGTATATTTTACATAGTTTGCAAATATTCTAATCAGAAATTAGAAGCATCGATTTTGGAGATTTTATTATGTTACTCGTAAGTACCTACGTTTGTAGTCCAATGCGCAATGCTAAGTAATTTCTGAGCACTTTCTGGAGAATCGAAATACTAAGGAGCAAACATAGCGGAGAATCGGATGATTAAAACTTTTAACATAAATAATCAGCTAAAATAAGCGTTTGTCAAACATATTTGAGTGCTATTTTCAATTGAACACAAAATACCACAAATTTAAATTAATTTAAAATAAAATGTCAAAACCTTATAGCCTTAGAATCTATGATATCGAGTGGATATTTTATGATTTACATTTAATTTACATGCAAATGGAAATTGTTTGGGTATTTGGGGATATTGATTATTTTTATTCTTCGGCATCTAGAAATACTATTTTGTTTATATTTTTAAGAAATTTGTTTATTGTTTTGACATTACAAATCTAAAAAAAAATACTGAAAAGGACAAAAGCTAATTTCATATGAACAAAGGGTGTCCAAAAACTATAACCCACTATCCACGTATGCAAGGAAACTCTTTATTACACGTATATGAAGCGTACAGGTACTTATGGTTTATTGACAACGATCAGCTTTGAAATAAATAAAACATAAATGGACAAAGGATAAATGCATTGGACTGAACCACGTTTCATTGCAATTGATCAGAGTAATTGATTTCCTAGATTTTTCACTTGACATCTACTTTGTTTCGACGGCGCACTTTTTATTTCGTTTCCAAATTATTTTCGCGGAAAGCGATGACGTATAGTCAATATAATTATCATTTGAATTGAATGAAGATCATCGGCATTTCTTATTTTTCAAACCAATCGATACCGCTCCATGGTTTTCTTTCCCTCTGTCTCTAAGGATACCTCTTCGATCCTGTTAGAGGTACATGTGTTTTATTTCTATTCACTTTTCAAAATTTATGCAACTCAATTTTTCCTCATTATCTGGATTTATAACTACAAAATAGGTACTCCTTACATCAGTGGAGTTGTACCTTTTTATCGCAATGTACCACTTTGAAGCAGTTGTATTTCCGGCGTGTTCCTCAAGGTATACTTCTGCGTAGCTAATTGGACACTCCATAATAAATATTTATTTTTAAATATTAAGTTTCCAAGTTAACCATTATTATATTTATGAAACTTCCTTACATTCGTTACCAGAAAACTTTAAGGAAACGATCTAGGATTCTGATTAGTATGGGGTGAACATGCTGCATAAGGAAACAGCTAGGATTTGAATAATAATGAAAGTAGTTTTTTTAATTAATGATAAATTCGACAATATATCCATTTATTAGTAGCATTATGAAAATAAGTTTTTCAGATTTATGTGCAATGAACACACACAATATTTGGTCAGATATGAGATACGAATATCCCTTGGAAGTAGTAAGCATACCTAGGATTGCATTAAAAATATGTGAAACTTTTTATTTGAATTTAATATCCATTATTCTAAGAAATAATATGTGATAATTTAACGTATTGAAACTTTAGAATAATTCTAAAATTATATTAACATTTGAATACTAATAAAATTGCCGTATAGTCAGTCCTTCCGAATTATTTATTTCTATTTCTACAATTTTCGCCACTTTTCAATTTTATACTTTTTATTTCAATTTTATTTAATGCATTTAACTTGATTAAAATTACACAGGGTTGTATGATAATTTTATGTAACATTATGCAGGTAAGCTTTATAAGTAAAGACGTTTTGTCTGTCTGAAACATAAAACAGGTAATAAAGCTGTCTTTAATTATAATGTTACATAGGGATGGTTTCGTTGACAGTCTAGGATAAGTAACACGGTTGCTTAAAATTTTTATACCCTTATCGAGTTTAGGCTAGAGTAGATAATCAGCAGCGAAACTTACTCCCATAAAGTTCAAACAGATACGAAGGAATTGAGCCAAGAACTTTCTCGAGCTTTATAAGTTTCACGATATCAGGGCAGAGATAAGTTAAGTTATAAATTTCGAAGTACTTCTTGTAAGATAACGTGACTTAATATCTCTATCTGAGGTATTACTCCTGTTCTCCTCTATTTTTCTTCAGAGTTTACTCAAAATTAATATAAAACACTGAAAATAAGTACGAAGTGAAGAAGTGTACAAATATAAACTTGAATCTTAGTGTAGATTAAAAGGAAAGTGTAATTTTTTAGACAAATCTGAAAATGATATTTTGGTTGCAATCTCATTATAATACAGCAGAAATCGGTTATATTGAGCACGAATATACCGAAATCACAGCTGTAACGAACAAATAATTGTCGTTAATTTGTTTTAGTGTATAATACATAACTAGTAAAATTTGACACTGGTCGGAATATACGAAATACAAATGAAGAAGGTAAAAGACATTTACCATCTGCAAAAATATTCGCAACGTTTCGAGAACTACTGTTCCCTTCATCAAGCGAAAGTGTCAAGGAAGTGTAGGTGTTTGGTATTTATACCCGATAACGGTTTACGGGTGATGTTCATCGCCTTACTTCGCATTCGAAAAGTCTCCCAAGACTCCAGAAAAAGTCTACAATAGCGAGAAGTTACATTTTTATGAAGAACTTTTGTACTTTTCCAATCAGGAACATGACCTTTCTCCCAGGCATGTTCTGCCAGAATATTAGTCTTCTCACCTTTCTCCACAGCACGATGATGTTCTTTTTTGCGAGTACAAACAGTTCTTCCCGTCTCGCCAGTGTATACTTTTTCGCAGTCTTTGCAGGGTATCTGGTAAATTGTTCCAGTCAATTCATCCATTGGAACTCGATCTTTCACTCTCACCAACAGGTCACGCAAAGTCGATGTAGGTTTATAGTAAGTCTTGATGTCAGCTTTCCCCAGAATACGCGCAATCTCCCCCAAAGTCCTCTTTACATATGGCAAAACAACCATCCCTCTAGTCTGTCTCTCCTCAACAGGTTCTCTATGTCCATTATTAGACCTTCAAGCGATAATCTTGCTTGGGTAGCCATTATCTACAAGAGCTCTCCTTACCTTCCAACCTCAGCATCCTTCAATTCAACTCTGCGACTGTGTGTGAGGGCCCAACGTGTTAGAGACCTCACAACAGAAGCTTTGTGGTAAGTTGGATGAGGTGAGAGGAAATCCAAGTACCGGTCCGTATGAGTTGGCTTTCGGTATACAGAGGTTGACAAGCTTCCATTGTCTCCTCTGGTGACCCTCACGTCCAAAAATGGCAAACATCCCTCATGTTCTACCTCTAAGGTAAATTGAATATGGGGGTTTAAGTCCTTAAAGAAACGGTGAAAGCTGCCCACCTCTGCCTTCGAAAGAAGAACAACAAAAGTATCATCGACACACTTTCTTCAGATCTGAACATCAAACTCGTCACAATCCAAAATGTCCATCTCCAAGGCCTCCATACAAAGGTTAGCTACAACACTAGAAACAGACGAACCCATTAAGGTCCCCTGTCTCTGTTTGCAGAATGTCCCATTGAAGCTAAAATACGTCGCGTCCAAACAGACTTCCGAAAGCATGGAAATACCTTCAGCCGTCAATTTGATACATGCAGCGAGAGAGGAGTCGTTCTTCAATCTTTCTAGAGCAGTTAAAATCGCAAGGGAAGTTGGTATAAAAGTGAACATTGAAACTACATCAAATGATACCATAACATCTTCCGTACCGATTTGTAAGTCACTAACAAAAGAAATAAATTCTTCAGTAGTGGATATAGCACCTGCTGTTAGTCCAACTGAAGGCGAATAATACATATGAATATCACGGATTTAACAAACGAAAATATTCTTTTTTTTTATTTGTATATAATTTTTTTCCTTACTTTAATACTAAGGCATATTATAATACAAAAATTAAACTTCAGTTTTCAATATAGTGAAAGATATTTCCTAAACTGCTTCGTTTTGTTATGTGAATCGGCTTATCAAGCTTATCAGGTGGTCCGCAGTATCATCAGCAAATTTCAGAAGAAAACAATGAACTACAAATTACCGGCATAGCTAGAATTTATGTTCTAGTGAGATTTAAGGAATTTCTCATAAATATTACTTGTTATAAAACTTATCTTTCGGCATTTCGTGAAAGGTTTGAATCCTCTGATGTATCCACGATGTCTACATTGCTTATTATTTAATTAAATTAATGATGTAATTTTAATTGTAAATTTGACAAAATAAGATCACAACTCACACTCTCTTTATCAAATAGCATTACTCTAAAAATTATTTTGTTCCAGGTGGGTTTCAGCGCCGGATTTATAAATGGGCAAGTTGGGCACTTGCCCAGGGCGTAAGAGGCTGCGGATTTTTTTTTTAATTGCAAATTATTTACCGTAGAATTCTGTCGATCAGCTCTCCCCGAAAATGCGCCCTCCACCCCTTTTTTCTAAATCGGAAATTCTGAAAAAGTGCTTGAAACAACTCCCCTTCCCCCAAAGACGGAGTTATGTACCCCGCCCCCCGGAGAATAAATTTACATTAAAAATAATTATTTTCAAGCAAAAAATATTTAAAACTAAACTTACAAGTAATATTTTCAAACTCTGCGCCCTACCTTAAATTTTATTTTGCATTCACCCTTGCCCCCTCCCACAATATTCAAAAAAATCCGTAAGATCTTCTTCAAATAAACTAAATTTATTTTAAAAAATATCGTTATTATATCTTATAATAATGCACATAAGATAGGCTAATCATAAATGTCGCTCCTTCCCTATCGTCTGCGATTTTTCGTCGAATTTGAGGGGGCGGAAGGACAGAATTTTATTTTTTCTGCTAGTACAGCGGGAGGGAGCATGGACGTAACTAGCTTCAAAGTCTAAGGGGCTGATCTATTTTCTAAGGGGGCTAAACCGTATATTTCGATTCTTAGAAGAAATTTTCTTGGGGGTTAGCCCCCTAGTTACGCCAATGGAGGGGGGGCGACAAAAATCGTTGTGCCCAGGGCGAATCATACTCTAAATCCGGCCCTACCCTCATATACAATGAATACATACTTATCCCCGTATAAAAATTGCGTCTAAAAACAACTCTGTTGCAATTGTACTTGAGAAAAACATCCTCCTATTCACACGTTGACAAACTTTCAAACTTTTTACCTTTCACCAAAAACAAATAACCAGGATATTTAGGTGGGCCAAGGCCTACCCGCTAAAACCGCCATTGCGGCGCATCTGTGAGGAAGAAGGGGCTCCCAACGATGTATTTGTATATACGAACTGGATAGACTGGTTTCCATTGACGTAGTGTCCATGAAAATGTCCAATGACGTAACGAGCTTGCGGTTAAGCCTTTTGTGAGATGGTGATGATGATGTTGGAAGGACGATTTCTGTACTTTTAATATGGAGTGCTATTAGATATGCTAGTTGTTTTTTAACTTTAGTTTTATTTCTGATTTTTTATCACTATACTGTTGTTTTTTTTTCTTTCCCACCATGGTAATTAATTGTGTGGCCTTTCATTGCAAAAGCAAAACCAAACCCAGAAATAAAACCCTGCAATTTCATAAGTAAATTATATTTCTTTATAGATCTTGGTTGGATTATATGAAAATCCGATCGATTTAATACATATT
>QLNU02015003.1:97951201-97980641 GCA_006491805.2 Dysdera silvatica
TTTACTAACAGGTCACGTAAAGTCGATGCAGGTTTATAGTAAGTCCTGATGTCAGATTTCCTAAGAATACGCGCAATCTCCTCAGAAGTCCTCTCCACATATGGCAAAACAACCGTCCCTCTAGTCTGTCTCTCCTCAACAAGTTCTCTATGTCCATTATTAGATCTTCGAGCGATAAACTTGCTCGGGTAGCCATTATCTACAAGCGCTCTCCTTACCTTCCGTACCTCAGCATCTTTCAACTCAACATTGTTGTTGTGTTTGAGGGCCCGACGTGTCAGAGACCCCACAATAGAAGCTTTGTGGTAAGTTGGATGATACGAGCGGAAATCCAAGTACCGGTCCGCATGAATTGGCTTTCGATACACAGAGGTCGACAAGCCTTCATCATCTCCTCTGGTGACCCTCACGTCCAAAAATGGCAAACATCCCTCATGTTCTACCTCTAAGGTAAATTGAATATGGGGGTTTAAGTCATTAAGGAAACGGTGTAAGCTGTCCACCTCTGTCTTCGAAAGAACGACAAAAGTATCATCGACATACCTTCTCCAGATCTTAACATCAAACTCATCACAGTCCGAAATGTCCATCTCCAATGACTCCATACAAAGGTTAGCTACAACACTAGAAACGGGGGAACCCATTGCGGTCCCCTGTCTCTGTTTGTAGAAGGTCCCATTGAAGCTAAAATACGTCTTGCCCAAACAGAATTCCAAAAGAATGCAAATATCTTCAGCTGTCAATTTGGTACGTGCAGCGAGAGAGTCGTCGTTCTTCAGTTTTTCTAGAGCTGTTGAAATCGAAAGGGAAGTTGGTATACAAGTGAATGGTGAAACTACGTCAAATGATATCATAACGTCTTCCGTACCGATTTGTAAAGAACTAACAGAAGAAATAAAATCCTCAGTAGTGGATACAGAAGCCGCTGTTAGTCCAACTGAAGGCGAATAATACATATGAATATCACGGATTTAACAAACGAAAATATTCTTTTTTTTTATTTGTATATAATTTTTTTCCTTACTTTAATACTAAGGCATATTATAATACAAAAATTAAACTTCAGTTTTCAATATAGTGAAAGATATTTCCTAAACTGCTTCGTTTTGTTATGTGAATCGGCTTATCAAGCTTATCAGGTGGTCCGCAGTATCATCAGCAAATTTCAGAAGAAAACAATGAACTACAAATTACCGGCATAGCTAGAATTTATGTTCAAGTGAGATTTAAGTAATTTCTTATAAATATTACTTGTTATAAACCTTAACTTTAGGCGTTTCACATGAAAGGTTTGAATCCTCTGATGTATCCACGATGTCTACAGTGCTTATTATCATTTAATTAAATTAATGATGTCATTTTCATTGTAAATTTGACAAAATAAGATCGTAACTTACACTCTCCTTATCAAATAGTGTTATTCTAAAAATTATTTTGTTTCAGGTGGGTTTCAGCGCCGGATTTATAAATGGGCATGTTGGGCACTTGCCCAGAGCGCAACTTTTCTAAGGACGCAAGAAGCTGCGGATTTTTTTTTTTTAATTGCAATTTATTTACCGTAGAATTCTGTCGATCAGCTCTCCCCGAGAAGGCGCCCTCCACCTTTTTTCTAAATCTGAAATTCTGAAAAATTGTGTGAAACAACTCCCCTTCCCCCAAAGACGGAGTTATGTACCCCGCCCCCCTGAGAATAAATTTACATTAAAAATTATTATTTTCAAGTAAAAAATATTTAAAACTAAACTTACAAGTAATATTTTCAAACTCTGCGCCCTACCTTAAATTTTATTTTGCATTCACCCTTGCCCCCTCCCACAATATTCAAAAAAATCCGTAAGATCTTCTTCAAATAAACTAAATTTATTTATAAAAATATCGTTATTATATCTTATAATAATGCATGTAAGATAAGCTAATCATAAATGTCGCCCCTTCCCTATCCTCCGAGATTTTTCGTTGCATTTGAGGGGGCGGAACGACAAAATTTTATTTATTTCTGCTAGTATGGCGGGGCAGGGAGCATGGGCGTAATTAGCTTCAAAGTCTAAGGGGCTGATCTATTTTCTAAGGGGGCTAAACCGTATAATTCAATGCTTAGAAGAAATTTTCTAGGGAGTTAGCCTCTATTTCAGGGCCGTGGCCAGCCTGGGGCCCTAATAGGGCTAATGGGCTAATAGCCCCTAATGGGGCTAAAAGAAATGGAGTTTTCTGTTTCACCACACAAACATTATTTTACGCAACGCAAAAGCAGGCCAAGCAGGAATCATCAAAGCGAAGCTTAATTTAAAACGGAAAATGTCAACAACTGCCTGTCATGACGAAATGAAGTCAAAATTGCAGATATTGAATAAATGTACAGATTAAGTCATCTATACAAGCTACAAGCATTAAACACCTGACATAGAATCTCTTCTGACATGCCCGACATTCTTACACTTCCGCCACGACCTGTATTGTGCATAGCAGCACGGAAAGATCCTTTTTCGGACAGTCGACGGTGAAAAAGAAAACATTTAATTGTCGGGAATGCGCCTGGTGGCAGAGCCCAACTTAGAAATTCTGAGGCCCGGTACAGATACTCATGAAGGGGGCCCCAACCCCTCCTGTACCCACGACAGATTTCTGATTGCTATGTTTATTATAGGTATGAGCGAATGACTTTTATTTATAAGACCAAGGCAAGTATAAAATATCATTGCCCAGCCAGCTAAGCTTGACGGGATTCGAAATATTTTGCCCAGGGGCAGACTGCCCCACCGACTGGTGTGCCCTCATGGGCGACAGAACTAGCGTCTCTGAATGAACAAGGACTCGCGTTCTCTGAAAATCCAAGGTCACACCCCCTTTGAGAGGACCTAATCCACCCCTGATTTTGCCCTAGATCAGCGCTACCTATGACTAAAAGGGGGCGTTGCCTAGCCTTGACTGATTAGCTTATGTCATAAATAGATTAACCAAAAAAATTCATGGCTTCCGTGGTTCGTGTACCTTTTATGAATATCTTGGACTAAATTTAGGGGTCCCTATAAATCGGGGGCCCGGGCAGGTGCCCCGCATGCCCCTGCGTAAATCTAGCGCTGCCTGGTGGGGAAGCTTCTGCGCTTCCGCGACATTATCATTTGCGAGACCATAGGCGAAATGCATATCCGTCTTCTCCACATTGCTGTACCGATCCATTCCGTGTCGCTAATGATCTTTCTTACGAAAATTAAACCTTTTTACGCGCGTCTGAAAAAGTCTTCCAGCACCAGAAAGCGTCCTCAAGTGCGAAACGTCTTTACTTGAGACCATGCACTCTATGAGTTAAAGTATTTGCTTCGGTGTGTTCTGTCACCTCTCAGAGTTTGTTCAACTAACTAATTTTGAAATGTTTTCCCTGTGTGAAGAGAGGTATTTTCAAGCGGAATCAGACTTTCTTCAATTTTAAAGTACGTACTAAATATTATTCTTACCATTGTAAAACATTCTTTGGATATCGGTCAGAGCGTATGGATATGTTTCATCGGACATCGTTATCACTCGTCAGGAAACGACTGGAGTGGACACTGACTAAACACGTATTTTACCACACTGTTCTTCCCTGTTTTGTAGGAGCGTCTTCTATTACTAAATCAACTTTATTTTCACATTAGCCGATGATGTGGCAATAAGAGATGTTAAATTACTTGTAAAATAAAGAATAATTTTCTTGCTTCTGATAGAACCAGAACCCATGACAACTGCTTCTCCTATTGGCGGAAAACTATTTGCAACAGAGAAACGTGGAGGGAATGGAAAAAAAAGCAAAGGTGGAATCCGTAATTAGCCAGCAGGGTATAATAGTGCTCTTTCCATGCAATGCTAATAATAGGCAGCACTGCTCTAAAGTTGCTCTGCCGCCAGAAAGAGAAGCTGGGATTAAACGGATACATTCTCAGCCCAGTTGCAATTCGCTCCAGCAACAGATGCCTGACAAGAGACAACAACGTTTTCCCGAAACGTGTCAAAACGCTTTATCCGACGTCAAAGACTGCACTTTACAGCATTTATACTAATATTTAATGCATTTTCCCTAGCGCTTTGTCAATTTTTTATAATTAAAGTATAATTTATGGTGGAAAAAATGTATTAGTTGATTTTTTCCTCTGTGAGCGTTGAAGTGAAATGTTATGCTGCCATCATTGTGACCTACAATAATGAACCTAATGTCACTATGAGGCGCTCAGGTTTGGGTGTGATCCCAGGAGTTTTAGGTATATGACCTTTGCGAGTGTGAGGATGAGACCATGGACAAGAACAGTCTTCATAACACAAACTACTTTATTATTATTTAACGAATACGTCACTAAATATACAGTAAACTCAGGGCCCCATATCAATGGGGCCCCCAAATTTGGTAGGTACAATTGTTAACAAGTTTAAAATATCAGTTTAACATCTAGTTTTTTAATTTTAGCTTAGTAATTTATGAAAATTAAATTTTTTTTAATTATAACTTAGGCATCATTGAAAACAGCTTTAAGTTATCGGTTATGTGGATAATATATATAACAAGAATTTGTATTTGTTATTTACTTACTGAATAGCTTCGTTTCAATAGGGTAGAGTGGGGCTCTGAATAAATACTAGGCCATGGACCCCACTTTGATTTGAACAGTCCCTGGGTACCACATAGTTTCTCATATTTGGCGTTATGTGGAAACAACCCCTTCTGGAGAAGCTAACCAAGGCTCAACATTGCCCTGATTGACCATGAGGAGGGGCTATTCGACGACCGCGCTATTCACCAGATAAGGAGCCTACGTCTTTTTGTGAACGTGGTCACTAGCGTCTTCCTTAGGAAGCTCCATCTTCCCCTTCCAAACATATTTGTCCCTATCCATCCTCTCAGAAGTTCATTGATGCACTGCACCCTCCTGCGAGTCAGGTACCGGGTGATGCGGGTTTAGTGTCATATAATCTTTATTATACGCATGTCCATACAATAAAAAAATGTAATTTTGTACTTAAAACTTAACCCAACTTATAAACAAATGCTAATTAAAAAAAACGAAATATACATGATATATATATATATATAGAATCAGGTAGAAATAAAAGTTTGTTGAAATATGGCAGGCGAGCGGAATAAAGAGGAAGCCAACCTTAACTTCCTATAAGGACACAGTATTCTAGAATAAATGGAAAAGATAGAGAACTCGAAAAAGAAAAAAAAAATCAATTACAAGAAGAATCGGAAAAAGAAGAAGACGAGATTCTCGCCTTAGGAAACACATTATTTTAAGATTTCTATGCAGAAATAATCGCCGCAATTAATT
The DNA here is from genome assembly GCA_006491805.2 of Dysdera silvatica. Classification (NCBI taxonomy): domain Eukaryota; kingdom Metazoa; phylum Arthropoda; class Arachnida; order Araneae; family Dysderidae; genus Dysdera; species Dysdera silvatica. Next base: position 97,956,499 of record QLNU02015003.1, read on the forward strand.
TTTTTTTCGAAATACGTTTTTTGAATATTTTTTATAATGGAACAATTTCAGATTAATGGTACAATTTTGTGCCGCTCAATTTGAAATTCCATTTCGAGCACTGAAGCAATTAAGAAAATGATATTCGGCTAACTTATTAGGCAATAGAGAAAATTCAATTTCAATAAAGAAATACGATTAAGAAATTGATTAATTTTACTGCACTCTTTATCAAAAATTTCAAAACTAAAACAAAACGAAGTTAGTTTGAAAAGTAAATTATGCTGAAGCTGTGTATAATTAAAGATTTCTGGGCCAAATGATTCGTTATGCAAGGAAAAATTTTCCGCAATCTGACCGAGAATAAAGTCATTATCTACGTATATGAATCGCTCGTAAATTTGGAATAAAAATTTGATTATAATTATCAGACTCAATAAAACTTCACTGCAAATTACTTTTGTAACATCGGCACTGCTAACTATAAATCCATTGAATAAAATATTTTCTCAGACGAGCATTACTTCAAGTGGAAAATTTTTGGATGGAGAATAAGGTGTTTAGTGTCTAAAACATATTATTAAATCCAATTAAACTTTATTCAGAATGATATAACTATTTATATGAGGTGATGATGATTTACCATTATTAGTTAACCCATCTAGGCAACAAAGGATAAAACTTTAGGCTCTGACAAAGCACCTTCTGCCCAGAACTGGATATAATTAGCGGAAGGAGAAGGAATCAAGAAGTAAATAAAATAAGGAAGCTGGATTTATGTTAAAGAAGCAACTGTGGTAGATGGTGTGTGTTTAACTTTCCTCTTCTTGGTTTAAATTCATAGAAATCCGAGAAAAACCTCTCGTGGTTCTAAAAACGTTTTCTATATGTTCATGACATTTTAGTTTGAGTATCTTAAAAAACGAAATATATTATAAAAATATAACAAATAAATTTATCCCCCACTATCTCATACATCGTATTTGGAAAATCAAATAACCGTTTATTTACCTCAGTTTAGAAATGGTATTAAACGCTCGCTGAAATACATCTAACAGGTTAAGGCATATTTTATTTTAGCTAGCCTTCACAATTATTTCTGTTTTGAATCAGTTATCGCTATGGTGAAATATTGCTACATATTTATAAAATTTTCTTGAGTTTCAAAGAGGAAGAATCTTAACTATTTGAATGGAAACTATAAACGATAATTTCCAAATGCCTTTTTTTTTCGCATAGGCGTCCGAGCCGTCAAAACAAGTTGGCTCATTACATTCCCATGATACAATGATTTCTGTTACTCGATATAGGACATTACCAATTTAATGAAATATGAACTAGTGACAAACCCATGACCGACATAATGTTACTAACATGCAATAGGAAAACCTTATTTTCAAACAATCAGAAATAAGTTATTTTCATGTCTATTAACAGCTGCAAATAATTCATATAAACTCACTGACTGTATATATATATATATATATTACACTACGATTGCTTGAAGTTGAGTAAAATATTATTATTATTATAAAATTACAAAAAATGCAAAAGGGTTCATTTTAAGCTTTCTAGAGATATTTTAGTTCTTGAAAATAAATGCCAAAATTTTCTGAAGAGCACTATATCCCCAACAAGAAAATATTCTTTATTTCTCAAGGAAAATCTTCTTGGCTTTTGTTGAAGCAGTACAAACTGTACAACTTCATGCATATTATTTGTGTCTTATAACGTAGGTTTGATTATTTCTTCCACCTATAAAACGTTAGAAAATTACTATCCATAAATACTTATTTTATGGGATAATAAGGATAATAAACAAAACATGCGGCTACAATATCTCTTTGAAGGTTATAAAAGCTAAGACCTTACTATACAATTCCCCTTCCTATTAATACTTATCGCTTAGCCGCTTTTTCTTCGCTTTTGTCGTTTTACAATACTGCACGGAAAACGGATTTTCTGTAGGGTTTTCGATCGAAGTTGTTTAAGTGCCGGAAAGGAGAACTTGCCCACACAAAAGAACAATAGTACAGTCGGTTCCTTAGATTATCCACAATATCGTGTGTTGTTAGTTTCTTTCATGTTTAGACGGTGGTGCCGCTCTATTTACGTGGAAATGCTCGGGATCGATGAAAGATAAATCGATAAAGGTTTTTCTGCTAGCTGTCTTCGATTATTCTCCCAAGTTGGTTGGGAGTCTGATGATATGTAAATCAAATTACGAAGCGTTTTCGTAACCACATGGAAGTTGAGAAACAGGAAACTGGTAAAATTTTATAAAATTTGGTCACGCAAATTTAAATAAAAATTGAACTATATTGCATTAAAAAAATTTGGGTTCTTAACGGCAATTGATTAATAAAATCACCCCACCGTATTAATTACATTTTCCTTCAAATAATGGCCTTACTAAATGAAACTTAATTAACCAGATCATTTTGATTCATATAATATTTGATGGTACTATTTAATAGTGTAAATTAAATTTAATATAATATTAATTATATTTAAACTAGATTATTATATGTGGAGTGCAGTATAAACATTTCCATTAACGACGTTTAAGAAGCTGAGATTGAACGTCGTAAAATGATGGAGACGTTAATTTATGTCCATTAATCCTATTGCGTATTTGCCGCAACCTCCAAATACCGTCGTCAAATGGAAGTAGATAATTAAAACAAAGTTATTAATGGACATTACTGTATTTAAAAAATCCGATATATCTACAATTTAATATAAATACGACATAGAAATAATCCAAAAACGAAATAAAGAAAAAGGTAATAAATTTAAACTGCAATGCGATATTTAATCCATTGGATAAATGTTTTTTAACCTTTTTATTCCACGGAACTCTTTTCTTGTCGCATGCTGAGCCACTAAACCATTTTCTTGTCACATGCCTAACCACGGAACCATTTTCTTGTCGCATGCTTAGCCACGGGATCCTTTACTTGTCGTATGTTTAGCCACGGAACTTTTCTTGCCGCATGCCTTGTTATGGAACCCTTTTCTTGTCTCATATCTAGTCACTGAATCCTTTTTCTGTTTCATATCTAGCTGCCTAGGAACCTTAAAGGGCTATTATTTGCCATTGCATGAATATAAACATACAAATAAGCAACAAATCAGTACATAAACATTAGGAAATACTTTTCTGCTGTCGCTAGATAATGGTTAAGGTTCGCTTAACTCTTTCTAGTGTGTTGTTAAATGGGGATGAAAATTAAATAATTGACAAATTTTCTTACCTAGGGAAGCCTTAAAATTTCCGTGCCTAGAAAATAATGAATTTGTCTATATAATTATTAAAATAAGTTAAAATAAAATAATATAAAGTAAAAACTGGAATACACATTTTGCGAAATTATTTTATTTTTAATGTATCACTATCACTATCACTTTTTTTAAATTGATTAATTGTTTTAAATTATGTCTCTCTTGTACTATATTTATTCGTTTTCGAGTAGTTTAAATACAGATTATAACAAGTATTTTTATGACTAAAATATTTATTAGCATCCACATTTAGGACATAATTTCTACACAAAATACAGTCGGACCCGCTGATATCAATCTCCCGCATATTGAGGTTTCACTTACGTCCAAGTTTTCCGGTATGCTTAGAATTTCGTAATACTCATCATCCTGTATAGATGTATCTAAATTCTCCTGTAACTAATGTTTTCGCTACTCCAGTCCTATTATTCATATGCAGGTGTTTAACGGTATTTATTTCATTTCACATTCAGATTTTTCAATGTACAATGATATTTTCGAAAAAAAATTGAGTTCTATAAAGGCATTTGAAAAGAGTTTGTTTCCTTTGAAATTTTATGGGTTTAATAAATATTGGAACTGCAGTTTACTCACACAAGGAAATTTTACTCTTATTTTTATTCGATAAATTATTGTTACTAAGGTCTTTTAGGTAATTTTGAACAACTTCAGGATTTAAATTTTATCATTTGCGTAAAATATGACAGTTCTTTTAATAACGTATTGGTCAAGATCTATTTGATGGCCCCAATGGCAAAAGTGTATGATACAATCCATGTATGTACAGCTGGTGAAGCAAAAATCAGGACATCCGTTGTCATTCACGTAATAATTATGCTACAAGAAATTCAAAGGTGCCAATCGATAGCAAACAATGAAAGCTACCAACACATGTGAATAAATTTTACATAACGGACGGTCTTCATATTGAAACTTGCAGCAAATTTGAAAATTCCAATAGCAATGCCGAAACTTGATATCATAATCAGATTGCAGACTATTCAATTAGGCTATTTTAACATTTTGGCGCCATTTTGAGTGACAAAACTCGAGATATTTTAAAGAACGTCTATGGGGTCTTCTATCGTGACAAAAAGAACTAACCTTTAGGTTGGATATCCAATTTTTTGATCACACATTTTGAAATCAAAAAGTTATAATGCCGTTCATATTTATTATTAAATTTACCAATATGCCTGTTAAATGATGATTAAGAAATGTCATTCTACAACAGTTTTAAGCATAAAATGATATTTATTTTGTACACCTTTTTTTAGTACAGATTGGAAATATTAAATTTTTGTTTGAATTTTCGAAGTTGCTACAAGTTTTAATATGAAGATGGTGACGTACTCAAATTTTAAACCCATGGATTGACAGATTTGATTGTTTGCTACCGAGTGGAATTTTTGAGTTTGTGTAGTACGATTGTTGCGCCAATGGCAACGGGTGTTCGGATTTTTGTTTCACCTGCTACACAATGGAGTGCATAATAAGAGCTAGGAAAAGTACCCAAATTTAATGATTAGTAAAACACAACTTCATTGAATTTTAAACAGAATAGATTACATACTCGCTGTCGGATTTTTTTTCCAATGGCAAGGAATGTGACGTAAAAAAGAAAAGAATACAATGTATGTTGTCATTATCTGATACGGCATCTTGCTTCCCAGTAGCGCTCCGTCTCAGTGACCCCGCGAAGAGCTTTGCGTCGCTGAATGTGTTGCCTATTCATAGTTTCATCTCCTGCACAAAGCGGACAGTTTAGAATGGACAGGACACCAATACAGAAAAGCTGCTCCGCCAAGCAATCATGTCCTGTAATCAAACGGAATTTTGCCACTGCTTTACGGCGTGGCCTATCAGAAACATCTGATATTTCCTGTTTTTTTTCGCGATTGTATTCGAAAGATCTTTATGGAACTCCAAATTCAGGGACCTCTTGATAGAAAGTTTTGCAATGTGGAAAGATGTTTCATCTATTGGAAATTGCTTTACTCCTCTAAAACTAAACGATCAATGAGAAAAAAGTCAAAAACTAATAGTAAAGAAGCATTATCTAACAAACCCCATGGAAATAGTCAAGCAATTAGAATAAGGAATACGTAGAGAAAAGAAGTAAACTTTAAGAAAAAAATTCAAGGAAAAATAGAAGTCAGAAAGATAATTAAAAACAGATAAAAAGCAAGAAAAATGGAAAACTTCCATAAAAGCCTGTGTCTTTCCAGGGAATAGAGCAAACAGAAAAACAAAATAGAATCTAGCTACAACAGACTTTTTATATTAAAACAAGGTCACAGCTTATAAATTAATTTAAAATGTCCCATTTGTAAATATTTATTCTGTGAAATTAATATTTACTCGTTACAAGTCCATGCAGAGTAAAATACAAAATTTATGCGTCTAGGGAAAACAAAATGTATTAAAATTCGTTGCATTTACTTATAAAAAAATGTAGGACAAAAATAATACTTTTTTCCTTGCCATAAATTTGAAAACATTTTCCTTTATATAAAGGAATTCTGCGGAATGTGATGAAAAAAGGAGGTGTCATTATCCTCCCACTGGGCTTTGCAGAATTTAAAACATTTTGATTTCTGAACTCTCGATTCTTCCAATTACTTTTTCGTCCTTGTTCTTTCGAAGTTTGTTAAGACCATCGTTGCGGGGTATTCAACCTGTTGCACTATTCTTTGGAAAATACACCCTATCAGGACATCTAACACATTATTACTGCTAATCAAGGGTAGTTCCAGAAAATATTTTTGAGGCGACTCAGAGCTCGAAAAATATTTTCGGTGAGTGGCGTGAAGATTGAAAACCAATGTAGACCGGTACTATGTAAAACAATTGTAATTTCCTGGGGGCACCCCATGAATTGAATCTGGTTATGCTACAAATTCATCCCGTTGTCAATGTTTCCATGTGGTTAGAAAAATACATTTTAGAACTGAATTACGTGTACGTATATAAATTCAAAGGAGCATAACGCAGATGAAACAATTTTTATACCACTTCATACCACACTATACCACATAAGAACCTTTTAATACCCTTTGACTGATTCTGAAAAAGAAAATAGTAAGAATATTATCCATTAGGAATGGCATTGGAATCGAGGAGTTGACACAGCTGAAGACACAGGATATAAAAAATGTTTCTTTTAAAAAAATTTGATATCAAAACCGCAAAATCCAATATGAAATTTCAGAATTTCGTTTTCCCACCTATCTGCCTTGTGGATCTGGACATTCCTTCGCTGCCGGATTCCTCTTGTTTGGTCTGTAAAAACTGAAGTGTTTGCCAAGGTTCCCGGGTGTGTACAAGTCTTTTTTTGCTCTTTTTCAAGAATTCGAACGTTGTGGCGATTTTATCTTCAAAGCATTTTAAGAATTTATGTAATATAGGAAATTCGTTCTTGTGAGCAAAGCAAATTTTTACATCACATTACATGAGAATTCATAATTATGATTGTATTATTATATTATAAACGATCACCGAAAGGCAAAAAAAAAAACGAAACGTTTGCAAGTGGGAAGTGACGTCGATCCAAGAAAGAAAGAGCTGCAGCCAGAGATCAAACGTCCTAAGTTTAAAATTGAAAGATAGGCCTGATTTGCCATCTTCGGTATTTGATGTGTGGATGTTTGGATGGCGACTGAATGATTTGTGCTGGGAAGACACCGGCTACATGAGTGTATCTCGTGTGTGGACTGCGGACATCGTGATCTTTAAAGCTGGATTCTTCTTCAATATTTGTTTGGTTCATTATTTTCATTTGAATTCGAAAGGACGCCAAATTCTTCTTTTGTTGAATATTATCACGAGACTGAAGTGAAATTTTTCAGAAACTAACTAGCCATTTGGCGAAGAAAAGTTTTTACGCAAGAGTTTTACATCATAGTCCAGTACTGATAGCTCGAAACTTTAAATAATATTTTGAATCTAATTTTTATTCCAATAGATTTTGTGCTGTGCATATAACAGCACAATATTTTGACTGCCATTTGCGATTGTATATATATCTTTTATCCGTTTTATTATCTATTTTAATTAACGTTACCGATTATTGTACTTCGATTATTTAATCTTTAATTGCTGTCATCATAAAATCGTAACACATCTGCTGTTGTGCGGTCTATCAGACCTCTGGCTTCAAAATTTCATTAAATACTGAAACAATGCGCATAATCACTAAAATTTATGGCTACATGCTTCATTAAATACTTATTAAATATATAATAAATATACCTAATTAAGATCTAATTATTTATAATTGATATTCAATTAATTTATTTGAAAATTTTTCGTATATCATAATTTCTGCTGTCTCCTTCCGCGGGTATCGCGTGTTGAACTCATGGAAAAGAAATTATTATTATTATTGTTATTATTATATTTTCCTTTTAAGGCTGAATAGCATAATTTTTTATAAGGCGACTTTAACTTATAAAATTTTTCGAGTGCTATACCTCTGTTCATTTATAAAATCAACACTTATCACTCACTGAATATATTTGAAACTATTATTTTTTCTTCCATTAAACTGATTTGATTGACTAATTTCCAGGCTCTTTGTGAATTATGTCAGTTCTTTCAAATGAGGCCTTTAGACCATTAAATTTGTCGGCAACATCAACAACATCAATTTAAATGTCCTTAATATTTAAGAGAAACTGGTAAAAAATCACATATTTCGATTTCCATGAACAAAACTTGTGTTCTTGTAATTGAATGAAGTACCCTCCTATTTTTACTTTCTCACATCTTAAAGAAAATTTACCAGCAAACTATTCTTTCTCCTCTCTTCCATTTCTAGTTTGTCTTGTGGAATTGAAGTAGTTCTGTATTGATACAATATATGTAGCACAAGTGTGGTAAAAGTTACGTTACCCTACAACGCGTATATTATAAAATCGAATAAATTATTATTGGCCTTATTCTGACCTCTTTTTGTCATTTTCATACGAAAGTAAACATTGCGCACTTAAGGCAAAAATTAAATTAATATACTTTCAGAATTTTAGATAGGCTATATATATATATGGCCTGCAAAAGGGTTGCTGGTATCTAACTGGAAGGAGACCCACACGCTGAACGTATGTGACGATGTGTGGAACCGGCCAGGCCAGTAACCTAGTGTCCTACCCCGCCTTCAAGTGGTGCAGGCTGAGCTTTCTATTTATGTGGCAAATTAATATTTGCTACACGGATAGAAAGGCGGAAGGGGAGGGCTAATTCACCAACCCGTTTAGCCAGCGTGGTGAAATTATGGCTAATTCCTCCATTATGTTGACACACCAGAAACCATGGCCCCTAGTCTCCAGGTGCTGGAGTGCTCCTGATCAAGGCAGCGGTCAGTGTGGCATGAAAGCAGGGGGTGCTAAGAATCACTGGAATGGCCCAGGCTGCCGTTTGTTATTGACCTTGGCTACGTTTAATGGACGATCCCTTGCTTCTGAAGCAAAACTTCAGGAATTGGAAGAGGAACTAGACAAGATCAAATGGGACATTGTAGGACTCAGTGAAGTTAGAAGAAAAGGTGAAGAGTTGGTGGAACTTAAAAGCGGACATTTGTTTTACTATAGAGGAACGGAAACTGGAAGAACAAGTGGTGTTGGCTTCTTAATCAACAAAAGAATTAAAGACTGTCTTCTGGAAGTTGAAAGTACATCAGATCGAGCAGCGAGGCTTGTTGTTCAACTAACCCAGCGATACCAACTTCAGATAGTACAGGTATATGCACCAACATCAAGCCATACCGACGAAGAGGTTGAGGAATTCTATGAAGAAATCAAACAGCTACATACCAAGCTCATCATGGGAGATTTTAATGCAAGAATTGGACAACAGGAACAAGGAGAGACATCGGTTGGTAAATACGGATATGGGGAAAGGAATGAACGTGGCGATCAACTCATCGAATTTGCAGAAGCTGAAAACCTTAGCATCATGAATTCATTTTTTAAGAAGAAACCGCAAAGAAAATGGACATGGAAACACCCAAATGGGGGAACTAGTGAAATTGACTATATCCTGGCAAACAAGAAATCAATTATTGAAGATTGCAGTGTACTGAACAGATTTAATACTGGAAGTGATCATCGAATGGTGAGATGTAAAGTGCACTTAAATACTAAATTAGAAAGACAGAAGCTCATTAGGAAACAAGTAAGTAAGAGGGTGGATTTAATGAAACTGAAAGCAAATACCGAGGCATTCAAGTTGGAATTAAAAAATCGCTTTTCTGCACTGGAAGGACTTATTGATGAAAGTGATATCTCAGAAGCAAATGAAAACATTGTTAAGACAATAGTTGAAACTGCTGGGGAAATTGGTGGTGTAACCTGTAAAAAGCACAATAGCAAATTATCTGAGAAGACGAAACAGCTCATGAAAAGGCGAAGAGATATGAAGGTGGACAATCGAAATACCAGTTCCAGGATTGAGTACATAGAACTTTGTAAAACTCTGCGCAAAAGCATGAAAGAAGACATAAGAAAATTCAACTGTGAGCTAGTAAGGAAAGCCATTGAAAATAACAAGAGCCTTAGGGTTGTTAAAGGAAGTTTATCTGTTGGGAAGAAACACATCATTGCATTAAAAGGAGAGGATGGCACCGTAACAAGAAATAGGGAAGAAATACTTAGAAGAGTTGAAGAATTCTACAAAAAACTATATGAAAGTAACAGTGGATTAAACGAAGACGCCGAAATAGTCGAAGGAATAGCTCCTAAAATCTTAAAAGAAGAAGTTTCATTTGCAATAAAAAATATGAAGAAAGGAAGAGCCCCTGGTGATGATGGTATTACATTAGATATCCTAAAAGAAGCTGGAGAATATGTAGAAGACATACTTGCAAAATTCTTTACCAAATGTCTTAACAGCGGTAACATACCAAACCAATGGGATTCTGCAACAGTAATTCTTTTGCATAAAAAAGGTGATAAAGAGGATTTGAAAAATTACCGACCAATTAGCTTGTTACCTGCTATTTATAAAATCTTCACAAAAGTTCTAACACATCGCCTGCAGAAAAAATTAGATGCAGCTCAACCAAGAGAACAAGCTGGATTTCGAAGTGGATTCAGTACAGTGGACCATATTCAAGTATTAAGAGAATTAATTGAAAGAACACATGAATATGAACTTCCATTGTGTGTTGCATTTATTGACTATGAGAAGGCCTTTGACTCTATAAAAACATCAGCAGTCATCAACTCTTTAAGATCAACAGACATTGAGGATGTGTACATTGACATGGTGAAACGTGTGTATAAAAATGCAAGTGCAAAATTTCGGTTACATAAAGATACCAAAACTATCAAACTTGGCAAAGGGGTGAGGCAGGGAGATACCATTTCTCCAAAACTTTTTACTTCTGCTTTACAGATGATTTTTCAGCTGATAAATTGGAATAACAAGGGAATAAAAATAAATGGTGAATATTTAAATCATCTGCGGTTTGCTGATGACATTGTTATTTTTTCAACGGACCCATTAGAACTCCAAGACATGGTACAAGAGCTCTCAACTAGAAGTGAAGAAGTTGGACTCAAGATGAACCTACAAAAAACTAAGATCATGTTCAATAATTTTGTAGAGGAAACAAAAATACAAGTTGACAACACTGAGCTAGAAATTGCTGATTCATATATTTACCTTGGCCAGCTGATTTCAATGGATGGCAACATTATGAAAGAACTCAACAGACGTATTAAACTTGGCTGGAGTGCATTTGGAAGAAACAGTTTTATCCTGAAGGGGAAATTGCCTTTGTGTCTAAAAAGAAAGGTCTTCAACCAGTGTGTATTGCCAGTCCTCTCTTATGGATCAGAGACATGGAGTCTAACAGTTGGAGCAATACGAAAGTTACAGACAACGCAAAGGAGCATGGAGAGGTGCATGCTTGGAATAACTAGGAGAGATCGAAAAAGAAACACTTGGGTGAGAGAGCAAACTAGAGTAGAGGACATCATTGTTAAAGTAAAAGGGCTGAAATGGCGATGGGCTGGGCATATTGCAAGAAGAACTGATCAACGATGGACAACAGAAATTCTGAACTGGATTCCAAGAGACCACCGAAGACCTAGAAAACGTCCTCAAACTAGATGGGTGGATGAAATAAGAAAACAGGTTGGGGTGACGTGGAAACGAATGGCCCAGGATAGACTTGTGTGGAAAGCATTTGGAGAGACCTTCATCCAGCAGTGGATAGATAATGGTTGAATATGATGATGATGATATATATATATATATATATATATATATATATAAAATTTTAGATATAATTCTTTTGTAAACCCATATTTTAATTTAATTGTGGCATACCTTTGGGATCTTTCTTTTAAATTAATTTGAGCTACTGCATTTTGTTATGTTAATGTTTTAATTTTTTTTTAATTTATGATAACCTCCAAGTAAATATGACACCAAAAATCAAGGTTTTCTTTTGTTATTCATGCATAAGTGTACGCAACCAATAGACCTTATAAACAGGAAATATATAATTTTAAATGAGAAAAAGCAAACTTTTACTTCAAAGGAATTTCCCCATAAGGGACTGCAGCTGTTCTAATTTTGAAATATGCCTTTATTAACAAAATCAATATTAAGCTTTATTTCTCACTACATTGGTTTAATAATCTTGGAATGAGTACCTATTCTTTTGCAGCAATATTCAAAGTGCTTTTATTTTAAGTAAAATATATTCTATATTTTTCAAGTACTACTTTTATGTCCATTAAATTAAATATAAATTTAAAATTGTGTAGAAATAGAAAAATAAATACTTTTCCGATGTATACAAGAATTTTGAATTGATTCCTTATTTTATTTCATTTTTTATCACATTGTCCGAAAATGAGCAAATTGTGCCAATGCGTATTTTTCCATTTATTCACGCTCTTTTCTTTCTTTAAAAAAAATAAATGTGGACATAAAGAAAGCACTCTAAGATATGGAAATAGCCTCGAGGAGACGTTTTGAAAGTTTAAAAAGGCGAGAGTTCCGATTGTTTATTTCCACTTTCAACATAGAATACAACGTATACCTAGAAGCTAGTAACAGGTTCCTTTTATTTGATTTTCTAAATAGTTATGTTCCATGAGAAAAAAGCATGAATGTAAAGCGATAAATATTAAATGGAAAGTAGAAATACTACTTTAGCGTTATTAAATATTTCAGAAATATTATTACGACTCAAAAATTTTACCCACAAGTTTAAGGGAATCATACTTTATAAATATTCAAATGAAAGTAGTTGTAAAAACACCCATAACGTAAGAATTAAAGAACTTGTGAATTAGAGAATTTACGAATTAGAGAACACAATACTTAAAAAATTTAAGAATTCAAGAACTTAGGAGTTAAGGAAATTAACTTAAACATTTATAAAGCTCTAATATATATTATTCCAACTCGGCATATATATACTGCATTTCGTCAATATTTATACTTTCCAGTTGAATAAATTTTTTTCTATTATTTCTTAAAGCTGCAACAGATGACAATTCTATTGGTTCATGTAATAATTTGCTGACATTGCAGCGAACTCGAAGCGGAATAAAATTTGAATGTACCATCTCAATTCTGTATGCAGAAAGAACCTGAGTTCAAGAGATGGGATGTTGTTTCAATAAAAGTAAAAAATGATAGGTCTTTAACCAAAAACATTAGCTTAACAACTTAGAAATATATTATAAAAACATTAGTCGTATGGGGCGATAAGCAATCGTTTGCAGGTAGAGATATAAAGGCTGAGAAAACCCGATTTAAACCCGGGAAAAATCGGGTGGGAAGGGAAATCTCAAAATTCTCAAAAAAAAAGCAAAGGTTTTTGAACATTATGGGAATTTTGAAATATGATCGTTTGAAGTGTATAAAATGATTTTTACGTTACTTATTACTTATTTTAAGAAATAAATATTGAACTAATCTTGAAAATTAATCCATGACAATTTTTTTGTATTTAGTGCCTTAAAGTGATAACATTATTTAATTTGAACTTAGGAACATTTCTAATGGAATATAATTTCGTCACCTAATAATAATTTCAGTTGAAAAAGGAAAGAATAAAAAATATGGGTAAGGAAAGGTTTATTGAAATATTTTGGGTCTTTTTCAAGTACTTTTTCTCTGGTGTTAATCAAATAAACTTAAACATTTTCAAGCTGGTTTTATTCCCATCAAAGTTTCCAGTTTATTGCCGAAAATCCCCAGGTTTATTCCCGCGTTGCAATATTCCCGGGTTTATTCCCGCGTTGCAATATTCCTGGGTTTTTTATATCTCTATTTGCATGTAAGCTGAGTATCACAACATATTTGCATGAGCGTGGAATAAATTAAATAAATTACGACTGGTGTTAGAAACAAATACATTAGCATTTTGAGAAGCAGCCATTAAAAGTACATAGAACTATTGAAAGCAGACGCTTTGAAGCTATCGCAGCTTCATCTTCAGTGCGAAAATCGTTGAAATGTTGAAATGTTATTTGAGCGTTACATATTCTGCGGGTAGATTGTGGAATTCATTTAACGCGTTACGATGGCTATTGTTGATAGATTGCCAACTTTCAAGGAATATTCGACTATCACAGTTATGAATATTTTTGTGCAAGAAATCTTGCACAAAAATATTCATAACTATAATAGTCGAATATTTCTGCCCTCAACTTGTTCTATGTACTTTTAATGGGTGCTTCTCAAAATGCTAATGTATTTATATTTACATTAGGTTTAACGGTTAAATTCGTACTTCTCACTCACAAAATTGGCTGCAAGTCAAAACCTTTCAGACTAGCATACAGATCATTAAAAAATAGATTTTATAAGTCTAGAGATGGCTTAACATTAACGGGTTCAGCTAGCTTGCCGTTAATCCGATTCGACTCCCAGCGGTGCATAAAAACGTTATTCATGCGGGACGATAAACAATCATTTGCAGGTAAGCTGGCCATCAGAACATATTTAAATTAAGTTTTACAGTTAAATTTATACTCGTCGCATACCCAATTGTCTGAAAGTAGAAACTTTTCAGACTGCCACACAAATCACTGAGAAACAGATTTTATAAGCCCAGCAGTAACCGGTTCAATTAGAGTGCCGTTAATCCAATTCGACTCCCAGCGGCTTATAAAAACATTAGTCTTGGAGAACTATAAGCAATCGTTTGCATGTAAGTTGACCATTAGAACGGATGTATATTAGTTTTTACCGTCAAGTTCGTACTCCTCACTCATCCAATTGCCTGCTGGACGAAACCTTTCAGACTGGCACACAAGTCATTAAAAAACAGACTTTATAAGTCCTGCAATAGCATAACGATAGCGGTTTCAGCCAGCATGCCGTTAGTTCGAACCTATTCCCAGCAGTGTCAAAATGTAAAAGAGGAAACATAAAAAACCTACAAACTTCTCACTATAGTCTGGGGATATTTTCTCTGAACTTTGCAAAGAGTTACAAATTCCTCGACAAAATGTAAGCTAACTGTATTACGGTGGCGTAGCGGTATCGTACTTGCCTGTCGTGACGGTAACACGAGTTTGACTCCCAATATTATAGCAAAATTCGTGCCGTTTCCGCGCATTAGTACGGGGTTTGGCTTCCTGGACAGAAGAATTAAGGACTTCGCTGAAACCTGTAGGTAGCCCTGCGCAACATAACCTTGACTGTTTTTACTCCGTAAAACGTAAACAATGAATAATAATTCTTGCAATAAGTTCTGAGTTTTGAAGCTATTTAAAAAAAGTGTGTGTGGTGGTAAAAAAGCTATGCAGATACCTTTTTCTTTTGCACTGGCATCGAAGAGAGGGATTTTCGTTGCCACCATGTACGCGTAGGCACAGCCCCACGTCCTGGCTCGTCAAGAGCCGTTTCGCTTGGTTTCTCTCACGGGTGCCGTTAGCAGGGGGCAGGGGGGACTCGTCCCCCAATGTTGGTGTTAGGGTTCCATATCTCCCTTCAATTTCAAACAAAATGCCTTCTACTGGCATATTGTCCCTCCCCTAATATTTTATGCCGTCGGCTCCAATGGTTTCCCCTGGTATCCAAAGCAACTTACAAACCTTCCGTTAACATAGACGCGGACACCGCCGTGGCTAATAACTCTCCACTCAATTATGCTAGAATTTAAGTCCGATGAAAACAGTACAACAACGTCGTATCTCAGGATCGGGGCTAAAATCATAGGTCGTGAAGATACACATCCGGTAGAAACCCTCCTTCAAACCAGAATGGACAGGGCACGACACTGGAGCTAGGGCAAGGGGCGTGTGTCCTCACGGCCTGCTCTCCCGCTTCTCTCTCAATTCCGTCGAAAATATCCCCGTCCTAAGACACCCCCACTTCATTCAGGAATTGCTAAATTGGTATATTTTGTGTTATGTTAGGACATGGTGTGATATCACTTCACTAATAGGATATACACTGTGGATTTTAAATGAAAATTAAAAGATGATTACAGTAGGTAGCTATAGTTTGAGGGTATAAGCATGGACAGGACTGTTCTTGGCAGAGTGTGAAAAAAGGTACCCCGGCACCTGGGTCGCCAAATCCAATTATAGCCGTAGACGGTTTATTACATCATCATATTGTCTTGGAAATCTTTCAATGAAAGGCAATATCAAGAACCTTTGTTTAGTTACACTAAAATAAAATCTTTGCAGGATGACAACTGATTAAAACTATGTATGTTTTAATGTAAAACCAAGCCCTGCTTACAAAATTCTTAATTAGTTAAATAATGTCAAATTTCTCACTGTATTGTTTTTATATCTAAGAGGACAACAATCCTGGAACGACCCTGAACGCAGGAGCGGTCCTGGCTGCCAGACAATCGCCGCCACCCCCGGACCGGTGCGCCCTCATGAGCATATAAATAGCATTGGCGAATCCGAATGGGCAAGGACACTTACCCTCTGATAATCCAAGTTATGCGCCCTGCGAGAGGACACAGTCCTCTCCTCAAAATCCTTATTATAGGGAAATGTCCTTCATATCCGGATCGGAACACTCCTGCCCAAGTAATTTATTATTCGTTGAAGTTTCCCCAAGTATATAAAGGAGGTGCTTGAAAATTAGTGTAATGATCCTCTATAGAATGAAGATCATTGCATGTTAAAGTAATACAAAAACAGATATAAAACAATAAGATAAGGTGACAACGGATTTACAATTAAAACACATTTATTCTAGATCTAGCACATAGTTACTAGTATTTCCTAATTTAACCTTGACTCTTGCTTAATTCCTTCTGAGAATTTACCCTAACTTAACATGGCATTTCGATCTGATTATATATTAGTATCTAGTTTTGCATGACAAATGACGGAAGACAATCAAAGGGACTTACGGCTTGCGGAAATGTGTGTCGTCCAGGCTAGTCCGAAACATACCACCAGACTGTCGGCGTAGGGAGGATGATTGTAGAAGAAGGCTGACGTTCGTAATCATTCAGGTACAGACCTCTTACAACGAATAATAGTTGTAATTAGAATAATAATTATAGCATTAAAACTTATGTCGACGGATTATGAGAAGACAGCGGATGCCACGGATCCAAATCTGCGATCGGATCATCCTCATCCGTGAAAAAAACCTGCTAGCTTCTTTCTCACAAGACACTCGGAGGTCGACCGCTTGCACTCACGGCAAAGTTCCAACTCCAACTCTAGCTCAACCAGAGTCAGCACCTCTCTTGGCTCGTGAAAGGTACCGACTCTCTCTCTTTGTCCCCAAGAAGGTTCTGGCGAAAGCTTGTCTTCCCGATCATTTCCAGATTTATCTAATGGCCCTTTTTGGGTGGTTGCTCGTTATGTATTCAGCTGCGAAATCCTCTCTCCTTTCTTATGGCCGGACGCCGATTTTCAGCATCCTTTGTGTCATGATCGTTCCGTTCCGCGGCAAAAACTTGGATGCGTATTCCTCACGGGTTACGTATGGCCGATACCGCAGTCAGCGTGTCACCGAGGTCAAATCTCTTCGTGGGAAGCCAAAATGGTACTTCGTCTTTGTCTACATATTTCCATCGAAAAATCTAGAAATGATAATGTTATGGAACCGTAGTTCGCGGTGATCATAACACTAGATTCAACGTTAAGGTTGCTACTCTCTCTCTCCCTCGTTCATTTCCGACATAGTCATGAACAGATGCACATATGTATATATCATCATCATATTCAACCATTATCTACCTGTATCTACTGTTGGATGACGGTATCTCCACATGCTTTCCACACGTCTATCCTGAGCAATTGGCTTCCATGTCACCCTAACCTGTTTTCTTATTTCATCCGCCCATCTAGTTTGAGGATGTTTAGTAGGTCTTCGGTGATCTCTTAGAATCCAGTTCAGGACTTCTGTTGTCCATCGTTGATCAGTTTTTCTTGCAATATGTCCAGCCATCTCCATTTCAGCCCTTTTATTTTAAAAGGGCTTTTAAAAGGGCTGAAGAAAAAAAAGTGTGCATATATACACACACATATATGCAGGGACAAACACAGCACACAATAAACTAACAAATTGAAAAAATATCGATGTGGGATAATCCAGGATACATAAAATTATAAGAAATAACAACATGCCAGAAAAGCAGAGTATGGCGCTATTCACTTTAGTCTTCATAACGAGGTGCTGTGTAATAGAAAGATATGTGTTGAATCCGTTTCATCATGTCATAGTCATGCATTAATTTGCTAATACTTTCCGCGAGAATTTAATATTATGAAAAAAGATAGCTTTTTTCTTTGCGCGTTTTTCATTCTTTACCACGTAAACGCATATTATAAATGTCCATTTTTGTTGAATAGAAGAGCAACTCAATATAAGTTCGAGTAATGTATCTCGTATCTAGTTTCCCGATTTCAATCAAGAATAAGAAATTTGCCTGATGGACAGCGTATTCCATTTATTATTGAATAACAATACACGCATACAGACAAATATATCTTGTTTTATCAACATGAAAATCTATTGAAATCGGGCTGGGTCTCTAAGATAAAACAAAATTAGGAAGAATGTGCTCCATGATCAGCAGATTATGGAATTCGTATTACGGGAAATATTTATACAGAAGAGCATGAACAGGTGGATGACTAGCTAACGCCGGCTTCTCTTATTATTTAATCATTTTTTCTTCTTTATTTTTTTTTTAATAATTAACTTTATTTATTGGATAATATGTATACCCGAATGTCAAGTTTCACATTACCGCACGATTTTAAAGTCTAATTTAAATGCAAATTCAGTGCTAATTTATTTTTCAGACGGAGTAACGGAAGCATGAAAGTGTTAAATCATTTCGAGGAGGAGTAGTTTAGTATGCAAGCAAGTTCCAACATGTCAGTCACATTTAATTGGCGTTAAAGGCAGAATGCGTTAGTCTATTAAGTGAAAGGCAATTAACGGGTGCTTTCCCTTGATTGTAGCCACAACGGAACACATAATTATTAATTGTGACGATTTAGCGCCACTTTTAATCTATTTACACACCTTTTTGGGACGTGTCTAGTGTTCTGTTTAATTATTATTCCTGTTTTCCTTTCTCTTTTTATTTAACACCTCCAGCTATTACATCAGATTCAGTGACGTCGTAGAATCATCTCATTTTAAGAGTATATCTACGCAACATGGGTCTTCACTCATGAAAATTAGCGTACTGTGGACAATTAGGTCTGATATCAATTTTGTGATTAAATTATAGAGGGTGTTTACACATTTTTAGAAAGATTTCGATAAAGGACAAAAAGAAGATGTTTTTGTTTGGAAAAAGATTGACAACAACTTCTTACTTAAAATGTAACATACCGTTTGCGACTTTTAAATTTATTCTGACTTTAAAATATCGGAAGTATGCAAGATCTGACCGAAGGTTATGTTTTCCGTTTTCTGAAGAAAAAATTTGTTGCTCCCTAATTAAAGTATTCGTAAAACGCATATTATTAAAATTTTTACGTGCAAAATAAACAACATCATTAATTGGAAAAGAAAAAACCGTCCATCATTACTTCTGCATTGAAAAAAGGCTCCAAACGCAAAAGCTACTCACAAAAGGTATTTACTGTTACAAATATTTCAAAAGTGAAATAGCTGGTAACAAAAGCAAATCCGCCGACTCAGAGATCAATTGCAAAGTCTTGACGTCTGCATCAACAATAAACAAAATACTAAATCAGGATTTACAGCATAAAAAGCTAATGTTCACCTTCTCTTGCCGAGGCATGTGGGCCAACGTAGAGCACTTTTTAGAACCCTGTATGAAAACAATTCAGAAGGAGATAAATGGAAATATATTGTGACCCTTGATGAAGCAAGAATTTACCCAAATGACTGCAACAAAAAAAGTTTATTTACTATCGAAAACGCTGAGAAAAAGATGCACAAACCTGCTTCCGTGAATGCGAAGAAAGCTTTAATAAGAAGTTTATGAATGTCGTAGGTTTCTCTTACAGTTGGAAGTTAAAATTAAAAAGAGATGAAAAAATGCCAAAATCAATTCAGCATCTAAAATAATTTGGCGTAGCATTACGTAGATAAGATTTTTGAGTTAAAACGACGTTATAAGCGTAAGTAAGGTTGTTAAAACGGTTTTTATTTCAACGTACGTTTCTGACGGACTTGGCCGTCTCTTGTCAGGAATGCAAAATGGGAAAATAAATATTAAAAAACTGGAGATGGTGTTATTGCGCGACTATTGTGTTGCCAGTTGTGGATGAATAATTAATGTGAAAAATATATACGACATTTCCAAGCTTGACCAAGCTTGTCAAATAAATGATGTGTTAAATGAAAATGTCAAATAAATGAGTGAAAGTTTCAAAAAAATTTTTATTCCTGAGGACAGACAGCCAAGTCTGTTAGAAACGTCCGTTGAAATAAAACGTTTTAACAACCTTACTTATGATTATAACATTGTCTATTACTTATAAATCAATTCATCGTACTTTCAGACCGATGTTTTATGTCCGATATTCACAGAAGAAATTCCACTTCTTTACTCCAAACAATTTCCAAACAATTTCCAACGATTTTCAAAGAGAGAAACTGCAATAACAAAGCCACCAGGGATAATCCGAAATCTGCGACTGCCTTCTTTCAAAATATGAAAGTTGATACACGTAATGCATATGTGCCATTTCAACATATACTTGCGAAATCCCATGATTATTCACATGTGGACTGTTCTGCTTTTAGCTTGCTGTAAATAGTACTTTCGAAGCGCAAACTAACCACCATTGATGGTCTCTGGAAGGTAGCACGCGAGAAGCAGAAAACAATACCTCTACACACTTTACGAAAATCCCTTCTATCATGCAAGTCACTATGTAGACGTAGAGTATAGAAGAAAGATTTTCAGATTGAATATTTAAAAACTTAATGTTTACATTTTGAGCATTAGTGAGACGACCCAAAAATCGTTCTATAAATGTAAAAACATTCTCTGCAATTTACCGAGTTGATTGAATTTAGATAAAATGTTTACTATACAATAGGCAAGTCTTATTGCGATGCTCGATTTACAGTCGGATTGAGAAGGTCCCAGCGGTTTCCCTGCTATATCAATTTAATTCTGCATACCGATCATTACAGCGAGGATGCCCTCAAAATAGCGATAAGGCTACAGTACTGCACACATAAATATATATATACATATATGGCCTGCAAAAGGGTTGCTGGTATCTAACTGGAAGGAGACCCACACGCTGAACGTATATGACGATGTGTGGAACCGGCCGGGCCAGTAACCTAGTGTCCTACCCCGCCTTCAAGTGGTGCAGGCTGGGCTTTCTATCCAAGAGGCAAATTAATATTTGCTGCACGGATGGAAAGGCGGAAGGGGAGGGCTAATTCACCAACCCGTCTAGCCAGCGTGGTGAAATGATGGCTAATTCCTCCAATATGCTAATACACCAAAAACCATGGCCCCTAGTCTCCAGGTGCTGGAGTGCTCCTGATCAAGGCAGCGGTCAGCGTGGCATGAAAGCAGGGGGTGCTAAGAATCACTGGAATGGCCCAGGCTGCCGTTTGTTATTGACCTTGGCAACGTATAATGGACGATCCCTTGCTTCTGAAGCAAAACTTCAAGAATTGGAAGAAGAACTTGACAAGATCAAATGGGACATTGTAGGACTCAGTGAAGTTAGAAGAAAAGGTGAAGAGTTGGTGGAACTTAAAAGTGGACATTTGTTTTATTATAGAGGAACGGAAACTGGAAGAACAAGTGGTGTTGGCTTCTTAATCAACAAAAGAATTAAAGACTACCTTCTTGAAGTCGAAAGCACGTCAGATCGAGCAGCGAGGCTCGTTGTTCAACTAACCCAGCGATACCAACTTCAAATAGTACAGGTATATGCACCAACATCAAGCCATACCGACGAAGAGGTTGAAGAATTTTATGAAGAAATCAAAGAGTTACACACCAAAGGGAAACAACATATCAAGCTCATCATGGGGGATTTCAATGCAAGAATTGGACAACAGGAACAAGGAGAGACATCGGTTGGTAAATACGGATACGGGGAAAGGAATGAACGTGGCGATCAACTCATAGAATTTGCCGAAGCTGAAAATCTTAGCATCATGAATTCATTTTTTAAGAAGAAACTACAAAGAAAATGGACATGGAAACACCCCAATGGAGGAACCAGCGAAATTGACTATATACTGGCAAACAAGAAATCAATTATTGAAGATTGCAGCGTACTGAACAGATTTAATACTGGAAGTGATCATCGAATGGTGAGATGTAAAATGCACTTAAATACTAAACTAGAAAGGCAGAAGCTCATTAGGAAACAAGTATGTAAGAGGGTGGATTTAAAGAAATTAAAAGAAAATACCGAGGCATTCAAGTTGGAATTAAAAAATCGCTTTTCTGCACTGGAAGGACTTATTGAAGAAGTTGACATCTCAGAAGCAAATGAAAACATTGTTAAGACAATAATTGAAACTGCTGGGGAAATTGGTGGTGTAATATGTAAAAAGCAGAATAGCAAATTATCTGAGAAGACGAAACAACTCATGAAAAGGCGAAGACTTATGAAGGTGGACAATCAAAATACCAGTCGCAAGATCGAGTATGTAGAACTTTGCAAAACTTTGCGCAAAAACATGAAAGAAGATATAAGAAAATTCAATTGTGAGTTAGTAAGGAAGGCCATTGAAAGCAACAAGAGCCTTAGGGTTGTTAAAGGGAGTTTGTCTATTGGGAAGAAACACATCATTGCATTAAAAGGAGAGGATGGCACTGTAACAAGAAATAGGGAAGAAATACTTAGAAGAGTTGAAGAATTCTACAGAAAGCTGTATGAGGGAAACAGTGGATTAAACGAAGACTCTGAGATAGTCGAAGGAACAGCTCCTAAAATCTTAAAAGAAGAAGTAGCATTTGCAATAAAAAGTATGAAGAAAGGAAGATCCCCTGGCGATGATGGCATTACATTAGATATCTTAAAAGAAGCTGGAGAACATGTAGAAGACATACTCGCAAAATTCTTTACCAAATGCCTCAACAGTGGTAACATACCAAACCAATGGGATTCTGCAACAGTAATTCTTTTGCATAAAAAAGGTGATAAAGAGGATTTAAAAAATTACCGACCAATTAGCTTGTTACCTGCTATTTATAAAATCTTCACAAAAGTGCTAACACATCGCCTGCAGAAAAAATTAGATGCAGCTCAACCAAGAGAACAAGCTGGATTTCGAAGTGGATTCAGTACAGTGGACCATATTCAAGTATTAAGAGAATTAATTGAAAGAACACATGAATATGAACTTCCATTGTGTGTGGCATTTATTGACTATGAGAAGGCCTTTGACTCTATTAAAACATCAGCAGTCATCAACTCTTTAAGATCAACAGACATCGAGGAAGTGTACATTGACATGGTGAAATGTGTGTATAAAAATGCAAGTGCAAAATTTCGGTTACATAAAGATACCAAAACTATCAAAATTGGTAAAGGTGTGAGGCAGGGAGATACCATTTCTCCAAAACTTTTTACTTCAGCTTTACAGATGATTTTTCAGCAGATAAATTGGAATAACAGGGGAATAAAAATAAATGGTGAATATTTAAATCATTTGCGGTTTGCTGATGACATTGTTATTTTTTCAACGAACCCATCAGAACTCCAAGACATGGTACAGGAGCTCTCAACTAGAAGTGAAGAAGTTGGACTGAAGATGAACCTACAAAAAACTAAGATCATGTTCAATAATTTAGTAGAGGAAACAAAAGTACAAGTTGACAACATTGAGCTAGAAATTGCTGATTCATATATTTACCTTGGCCAGCTGATTTCAATGGATGGCAACATTAAACATTATGAAAGAGCTCAACAGACGTATTAAACTTGGCTGGAGTGCATTTGGAAGAAACAGTTTTATCCTGAAGGGGAAATTGCCTTTGTGTCTAAAAAGAAAGGTCTTCAACCAATGTGTATTGCCAGTCCTCTCTTATGGATCAGAGACATGGAGTCTAACAGTTGGAGCAATACGAAAGTTACAGACAACGCAAAGGAGCATGGAGAGGTGCGTGCTTGGAATAACTAGGAGAGATCGAAAGGAACACTTGGGTTCGAGAGCAAACAGGAGTAGAAGACGTCATTGTTAAAGTAAAAAGACTGAAATGGCGATGGGCTGGGCATATTGCAAGAAGAACTGATCAACGTTGGACAACAGAAATTCTGAACTGGATTCCAAGAGACCACCGAAGACCTAGAAAACGTCCTCAAACTAGATGGGTGGATGAAATAAGAAAACAGGTTGGGGTGACGTGGAAGCGAATTGCTCAGGATAGACTTGTGTGGAAAGCATTTGGAGAGACCTTCATCCAGCAGTGGATAGATAATGGTTGAATATGATGATGATGATATATA
>QLNU02015003.1:97980741-98018053 GCA_006491805.2 Dysdera silvatica
CTTTCCCTCACTTTTTGTTTTTGTCATACGGGCCCTTTCAAATATAATATTAGAAAACGTGATTACAGATATTTAATTTCAATCTTTTATGAGATGTTGAAATTGAACAACGCAAAAATATTTAGCGTCTATTACATCACAAAAGATCGAACGTCGCGAAAGTGTAGCACTTTTAGTTAAAAAGAATCAAAATACAACGCTTTAGATCAGCGGTCGCCAACCTTCCTCACAGATCGCCAAGCCACACGGCCAAATCCATAACTTTAAATTCTGAGGACCATTAATATGTATTTTTTTAAAAAGATTAATACAGGGCGTCTCCTGGTAACGGCATTGCATCAATTGAGGGTTTTTTCACTAATTGCCGATAATTATCTCAAGTACATTATAGATATAAAAATTTACAATTAATTATTTTAACTCGCGAGCAGGCACGCCGATTAGAGGAAAGCGAGAACATACGCGGGGTGATTTGCACCCCATCTGATTATATAGCATTATTTCATTAAAAACGTCCAATTTTACAGGGAACAATAAGTGGAATTTTCTCTTTGTCACCCTACCCCAAAAGATTGTGACTTTGAAGGCAACAGGAAAGAGTTTGGCCAGTTTCAGAAGCAAGGGTGGACTGTTCTTTTAACATATTGTAAGTTGTGGGGTGTGAAACACCCCACGCGAGTTAAACTTTTAGGATCCCATCAAGCACATTTACTGGATTTAGTAGAATATAAAGGCAAAAATTGTCATTCAGAATATGAGAATTTCTTAAAATATTATTTTTGTTTTATTATTAATAAAACATTAAAAATACAAATAATGTCCAGATTTTTCTGCGGACGACCAAAATTCTCTCACGAACCACCGGTTGGCGACCGCTGCTTTAGATCAAGTTGCTATGTTGGGTATATTTATTGTATTACTCCTGATGAAGGACTGCTGCTGATGCGTCCGAAAGCTTGAGTGATCTTTTTCATTGCTATTTTACCATTTAACCCTTATTAAACCCATATTATTAACCATATTTAATCCTTTTGAATGTACATACATGTTTATTATGTAGTATTTAAGGCTTTATTAATGCCAGGACCTACATGACCTACAGGACTAATGCCAGGGACGGCAGCCCAGCCGTAACGCATTCACGTAGCATTTTCTAAATCCGGGTTCGCTTTCCAATAAGCCTCAATTACATTGGGCAAGTTTACTCGCTCCTCACTGGAAAATTTACCCGCTGCTTGTAAACTCGCTCAGTGTAATAAGATTGTCTAGTTAACTAGCCGCCCGTTCGGCTAGTGCTAGTAAAGTTGATGATGAGGCTACTTTTCTCGCTGCTCGCCCAGGTTTACTGGAATTTGATTGGCTGAAACAAACTCTCGAAAGAGGTAGGCAGAGTTGAAAGCTAGTTTAGAAAAATCACTGTTAGTAGTCGTCTACCGAGCACCTCTGCTACGCATTTTTACTGAGCGAGTGAGCGAGTTTTACTAGCTGTGTGCGATTGAGACTCGCTGAGCAAGTTGCAACTCGCTCACTCGCTGACTAGCTTACAAGCCAGCGAGGAGCGAGTGAACTCGCCCAATTTAATTGAGTCTACATTAAAAAAAAAGCTTATCAATTAGCTACTCACTGTAGTTCGTGAGTTGATTCCCTCGGCCTTAAGAGGTTCGAGTTCCTCCTAAAAATGCATGTCCATCACTGACGTACCGTGGAGGGCTCCACCGGGACGAAAGCCCCGGCGCAAAATTCTTAAGGGCTCAAAATTCCAACATTAGACTGGTGAAAGTGGGGTGTTCCGGAACACTTAACGCAATACTTAACTTGGCTCTGGCAACCCACGCTATGCCGCTAATGTCCACTACACTACGGTGGTATAGTTGGTAATGCACTCGTCTATCATGCCGCTAACCCGGGTTTAAACCCCAATGCTAGCGTAAAACATCTGTGTTTTTTGCCCACCGTAATCCAAGGTTTGGGTCCCTTCAGTGCTGGATTACGGTTTTTATGGGCCCTAGGCCGGAAGGTTTAAATGGACTATTAAAGAACGTTGTCCTCATGATATTTTTAGTTTATGAGATTTTTCTTTGAGGTTCCTTAACGGGGGCGCGGACTGGGTCCTCTCAAAGGGCGCATACCTTGGATTATCAGAGGGCGCAACGACCTGGGGGCCGATTGGCCGGCGGCCCCGTCCGCCCCTGGTTCCATATCTACAATATCTAGGTATATTAATAATGAAAATTTCTGACATTTGTAAATAAACAAGATTAAAATTGCGCTTAGATTTAAATAGCACCAAGTTCCTTCAAAACCTTCCTGTGGGTCCCCAAAAGGGCGGGGCCCCAGACCCGGGCCCACTTGACCTAAACCTAAATCCGGCACTGGATCCCTTGGCAGAAGAGATTCAGAGCCTCTGAAAAACTACAAATTCCGGTGCATGGTGATGTTCTTTCCTGCCCTTGAAATGTAAAAATGTAAACTTTATTAATTGCTTTAATGATAATAATAGATCATCCAAGCTTTCAGACGCATCAGTAGCAGTCCTTCATCAAGAGTAATGATCATAGTCATTACTCCTGATAAAGGACTGCTGCTGACGCGTCCGAAAGCTTGGGTGATCTTTTTCATTGCTATTTTACCAGTATTTAACCTTTTGTATGTAAATTTCTTCCCTGGTACTTTGTATCTTTTTTCTATATGATAATAATACGATTTTATAACTACAAATTCTACCCTCGCGGCAAAGCTAACCTGGTACACTGACAAGGAGAAGAGCAGTATGATTCTGCCGGTGTGATATAGTTGTTTGCTCTCTATTACGTTAACAGAGTTAATAAAAGCTACATTTCGGACATAAAACATTAAAATAATGCTCAAATACATAAAACATAGGCATGTTTGTGTAATTAAAATCTGGTATTTATTAAATTTAGGAAAAAGAATCATTATAACTAGCGCTGATGTCATTCAAATAACTGACCACTCAGAAGACTTTGTTCGCTTGGCGAGAAATTTTGGCGATTGCATTCAAAATTAGGCGATAAATATCTTAATAATGTTGATGGTTGGTTCATTTTTCGCCAATTTGCGAACGAACACTTGTTGCACGGGCGTGAATAGGTAGGTCATCGTAGTGTTAACAGTGTTCCAGGTTAGCTTTGCCGCGAGTACAGTATAATGTAATCATGAAAATTATAATTATAAACGCATAAAATCATTTTCACATACTCTTCTACTCCACACAGTAAAACCCGTAGCTGTACCCGATGTGATACCCGTCGTGAAGCACATACAAAAACCTATTGCGTTCTTCACATCTATACCTATCCCCAGATCTGTACCAGTACCAAAGTTTATAGGCTTGCCTGTGCACGTTCGAGTACCCCGACCTGTACTAATTCGGGTGCCAAAAATCATACCTATCGCCAAAAAGTTTGCTGTACCCATCACTGTCAACGTGCCTAAGCCTTACGTGGTTCCTATATATCAGCAAGTACCTGTTCCAGTGCCTCACAAAATTCCCAAGATCATCAACATCGTTAAAGAAGTACCGCACATTGTCAAGAAGCCTATACCCATTTAGTAAGTTCTTTTTTTTTTCTTTAGAGTTGCTTGGTATCACTCTAAAAGTACAATGGTACTTGATTATTATACTCAAATTTATATATACAAAACTGTCTAATTATACAGCCTTGATCAAAAGTATTAGTTATACTACTGAAAGCCCTTTATTTTAAATTACTAATGTAACTAAATGTATGAAATGCAACTAAATGTATGAAATGCAACTAAATGTATGAAATGCAACTAAATGTATGAAATGCAACTAAATGTATGTAATGTAATTTCAACTTCTACTACATATGAAGCATAAGCTTAGACAGAAAGTTCATGAATGGGAGGAGGGTTATAGGCTCAATAAGGGCGGGTAACAGAGCTATATCTCACATATTCCTTTGTTAAATATGCAGAATTCCATTACAATGTTGAGGGCCACAAACCCCATCAACACACACACACCCTGCCTATGCCAGTAGTATACAGTCACAAGTAATTGCAACTTTTGCTAACATTTGTATGCAGTTATAAACAAATGAGGTGATTTTATGTAACACATCCACAGTCCAAGTAGAAAAATTAGGGCGCCTAATGCTTTTGATCAAAGCTGTATATGCAAAACTGTCTAGCTACGCGTATATACAAAACTGTCTAGCTACACGTATATGCAAAACTGTCTAATTGTTTCTATGTTTAAAATATTTTATACAGTTTTTACTTTTTATTTGTATTTCCTACTCCTGAGTTCGGAAATATAATTCATTAATTAATTGTATGAATGAATGAATGAATGAATGAATGAACACCAAAAGAGCTTAAATTTCTGTTTCTAAACCCTGTGGCGTACGCGGAATATTATTGGGGGGAGTGATTACAGAGCCACAATTCCATATATTTATATGTATATGTACAAAATTATACCTCAGTGGGGAGTTATGGCACCAGTAACACCCCGCTACATACGCCACTGCCTATACCCCCCCGTGTCCCGAAAAATTTAAAATGTGCTACATGACCATTAAAGTAACAAAAATACAGTGGAACCTGGTAAAGTGATCACCTTTATAAATTGACCACCTGCATAAAGTGACCACTTTTTATAAGGGAGAATTGGTATGAACTTAGTATGCCGATACCAAAGTCTGTCGTGCATAGTGACTACCTGTCTAACTTGACCATTGAGGTCAGTCTCAAGGTGGTCCCTTTAGACAGGTTCTACTGTATTTATCTAAAATCTTGAGATGTCTTCATAGAAAACACCCGCCCGGGGGACTTTCTATCAATAGCCCAAAGGCAATAACACTGAGTTTCCGTCTACTGTTGATGCTTAAACTTAAAATCCGTTTTAGGTATTATTCGATGTCCTTACAGGAAAATTTGTATCAGCAATTATAGATCTTTTTAACACCCACATTTTCAGCTCAAACTAAGAGTCGCTTAAGTGTAGAAATAAAGAGACACCGCCTTAAACCCACCGTGTGAACCAATGTGCCATAACCAGCTTGACCACCAAGACACAGGAACGACGCTTCTTTTCTTTCTCCTCTTCCTCTCCTTCTTTACCTAAGCAATATTATTACCTTTCTCAGGGATTATACAATTGTCAACCCTGCCAATTGTGTTAACCCTAACAAGGGTGATAATACCACTTACAAAAATCAGAAATTATATTTAAAAAACTGTAATACGCACTGAAGAGCAACAAAAAATAGCTGTAAAAAATATAAATTAGTAGCGAGTTTTATACATTATAAATGTATTACACTACTACTGCAGTTTATCTATACGTAACTGTATGCAAATTAATAACTATAAATGTATTAAGTACACGTTATGCAAGATATTATTGTCCTCCTCAAGATTAACACAAATGATCAACACACAAAGCCGCCAGAGCATGTGTTTGTAGTTTTTTCGTGGGGAATTTTAATGAATAATAGCTTTCGACGCTCGACTGACTAAAGAATTATATATGTGTGTGTCTTACCAAGGGTTGCTGGTATCTAACTGGAAGGAGACCCACGTTGGACGTATGTGACGATGTGTGGAACCGGCCAGGCCAGTAACCTAGTGTCCTACCCCGCCTTCAAGTGGTGCAGGCTGAGCTTTCTATTTATGTGGCAAATTAATATTTGCTACACGGATAGAAAGGCGGAAGGGGAGGGCTAATTCACCAACCCGTCTAGCCAGCGTGGTGAAATTATGGCTAATTCCTCCATTATGTTGACACACCAGAAACCATGGCCCCTAGTCTCCAGGTGCTGGAGTGCTCCTGATCAAGGCAGCGGTCAGTGTGGCATGAAAGCAGGGGGTGCTAAGAATCACTGGAATGGCCCAGGCTGCCGTTTGTTATTGACCTTGGCTACGTTTAATGGACGATCCCTTGCTTCTGAAGCAAAACTTCAGGAATTGGAAGAGGAACTAGACAAGATCAAATGGGACATTGTAGGACTCAGTGAAATTAGAAGAAAAGGTGAAGAGTTGGTGGAACTGAAAAGCGGACATTTGTTTTACTATAGAGGAACGGAAACTGGAAGAACAAGTGGTGTTGGCTTCTTAATCGGCAAAGAATTAAAGGAAGTTGAAATTGCATCCAGATCGAACATGGAAGCATTTGTTCTATTGGCAATTATTTTAAAATAGTACCAGGTGTAAACCATGCTTTCGACCCAGAAAGTTCGAAAAATTTTAATGGAAGAAATCCAAAGGTTACGCAGGGAAACAACATATCAAGCTCATCATGGGGGATTTCAATGCAAGAATTGGACAACAGGAACAAGGAGAGACATCGGTTGGTAAATACGGATATGGGGAAAGGAATGAACGTGGCGATCAACTCATCGAATTTGCAGAAGCTGAAAACCTTAGCATCATGAATTCATTTTTTAAGAAGAAACCGCAAAGAAAATGGACATGGAAACACCCAAATGGGGGAACTAGTGAAATTGACTATATCCTGGCAAACAAGAAATCAATTATTGAAGATTGCAGTGTACTGAACAGATTTAATACTGGAAGTGATCATCGAATGGTGAGATGTAAAGTGCACTTAAATACTAAATTAGAACGACAGAAGCTCATTAGGAAACAAGTAAGTAAGAGGGTGGATCTAATGAAACTGAAAGTAAATACCGAGGCATTCAAGTTGGAATTAAAAAATCGCTTTTCTGCACTGGAAGGACTTATTGATGAAAGTGATATCTCAGAAGCAAATGAAAACATTGTTAAGACAATAGTTGAAACTGCTGGGGAAATTGGTGGTGTAACCTGTAAAAAGCACAATAGCAAATTATCTGAGAAGACGAAACAGCTCATGAAAAGGCGAAGAGATATGAAGGTGGACAATCAAAATACCAGTTCCAGGATTGAGTACATAGAACTTTGTAAAACTCTGCGCAAAAGCATGAAAGAAGACATAAGAAAATTCAACTGTGAGCTAGTAAGGAAAGCCATTGAAAATAACAAGAGCCTTAGGGTTGTTAAAGGAAGTTTATCTGTTGGGAAGAAACACATCATTGCATTAAAAGGAGAGGATGGCACCGTAACAAGAAATAGGGAAGAAATACTTAGAAGAGTTGAAGAATTCTACAAAAATCTATACGAAAGTAACAGTGAATTAAACGAAGACATTGAAATAGTCGAAGGAACAGCTCCTAAAATCTTAAAAGAAGAAGTTTCATTTGCAATAAAAAGCATGAAGAAAGGAAGAGCCCCTGGTGATGATGGTATTACATTAGATATCCTAAAAGAAGCTGGAGAATATGTAGAAGACATACTTGCAAAATTCTTTACCAAATGTCTTAACAGCGGTAACATACCAAACCAATGGGATTCTGCAACAGTAATTCTTTTGCATAAAAAAGGTGATAAAGAGGATTTAAAAAATTACCGACCAATTAGCTTGTTACCTGCTATTTATAAAATCTTCACAAAAGTGCTAACACATCGCCTGCAGAAAAAATTAGATGCAGCTCAACCAAGAGAACAAGCTGGATTTCGAAGTGGATTCAGTACAGTGGACCATATTCAAGTATTAAGAGAATTAATTGAAAGAACACATGAATATGAACTTCCATTGTGTGTTGCATTTATTGACTATGAGAAGGCCTTTGACTCTATTAAAACATCAGCAGTCATCAACTCTTTAAGATCAGCAGACATCGAGGATGTGTACATTGACATGGTGAAATGTGTGTATAAAAATGCAAAATTTCGGTTACATAAAGATACCAAAACTATCAAACTTGGCAAAGGTGTGAGGCAGGGAGATACCATTTCTCCAAAACTTTTTACTTCAGCTTTACAGATGATTTTTCATCAAATAAATTGGAATAACAGGGGAATAAAAATAAATGGTGAATATTTAAATCATTTGCGGTTTGCTGATGACATTGTTATTTTTTCAACGAACCCATCAGAACTCCAAGACATGGTACAGGAGCTCTCAACTAGAAGTAAAGAAGTTGGACTCAAGATGAACCTACAAAAAACTAAGATCATGTTCAATAATTTCGTAGAGGAAACAAAAGTACAAGTTGACAACATTGAGCTAGAAATTGCTGATTCATATATTTACCTTGGCCAGCTGATTTCAATGGATGGCAACATTATGAAAGAACTCAACAGACGTATTAAACTTGGCTGGAGTGCATTTGGAAGAAACAGTTTTATCCTGAAGGGGAAATTGCCTTTGTGTCTAAAAAGAAAGGTCTTCAACCAGTGTGTATTGCCAGTCCTCTCTTATGGATCAGAGACATGGAGTCTAACAGTTGGAGCAATACGAAAGTTACAGACAACGCAAAGGAGCATGGGGAGGTGCATGCTTAGAATAACTAGGAGAAATCGAAAAATAAACACTTGGGTAAGTGAGCAATCTAGAGTAGAGGACATCATTGTTAAAGTAAAAGGACTGAAATGGCGATGGGCTGGGCATATTGCAAGAAGAACTGATCAACGATGGACAACAGAAATTCTGAACTGGATTCCAAGAGACCACCGAAGACCTAGAAAACGTCCTCAAACTAGATGGGTGGATGAAATAAGAAAAGAGGTTGGGGTGACGTGGAAACGAATGGCCCAGGATAGACTTGTGTGGAAAGCATTTGGAGAGACCTTCATCCAGCAGTGGATAGATAATGGTTGAATATGATGATGATGATTATAATCATGCAGGCAAGCAGGCAGAGAGACAGGAAATGTAGCCTATGATAAGAATAATATGTTGTAGTGCGGGACAAATTTTTTTAAAGTGAAGGATATTTATCTACAAACAATTTAATGTGATTTAACTATATTTTAATTCCATTAGATTTTTTATATAATGCGTTTTTCTTCTGAATAAATAAAGAAGAGCATTTGAGAAAAAGGCAAGCACAGTTCGATGTCCTGTTTATTTTAAATTTATGGAGCCCTCAGGTCCATTTATGCATATTTAGCAAACCGCTTATGTTAAAAAAATCCGCTCCTACAGCAATAAATTATCTTTAAAACAAACAAGTCTTTTCTGAAATTTGGAGAAATTTTCTTTGCATAAATATTAATCATATTCAAATTTCTACATAAAATTGAAAGGCATACAACTTTTTTCGGATTGCTTATTTTAATGTACTTAAAATATTTTCAATATTGTGTGATTGGGAGAAAATTACAAGAAAAACAACGCTTTAATAAGATTAATTTAGTCAGAAAGTGAATTAATTAGGATTATTAAATGAATTATTCAGGAAGCGATTTAATTGAATAATGCAAGAACCAATAATTTTTCAAAACGTATAGGTAACCACGTTTCGTCCATTGGGCTTTAATTCTTGGTAACAGATCGAGGCAACTGATGAAAACTGGTCACTTTTTCTCAAATGTTTAATACTGGAAAATCCATTGCAAAAAATATATATATCATTGCCATAAAGATGATTCTTTAGCATAAGAAATTAAAGCACTATAGGAAACGTAAAGCCTATTTATATATTTTTTTATTTGCGGTTGATGGCACGCTATTATTACGTAGAAATTTATTTATCTATATGTTTTCCTATCACTTTCTTTTACGGAATCCTGTTTAAAAGATCCCTTTTGAGTAATTTGGGCTAATTTTTGTATGGCTTATTATGTAAAATAATTTCAGAAGCACAAGACACTTTTCACATAATTGAAGATTTTGCTTACAGTAATTATGTTAGTGAGTTTGCTAAGCCTATTAAACATGTCGATGAAGAGGAACACCCTGCAATTCTAAATTAGTTTTAAAGGTTAATCTAATGTGAAAAATATTTGACGTCATTTATTTATACTGACGTTTAGTAGAATATAAAAAAAGCATAAAATAATCAAAAAACTTCAATAAAATCGAAGAACACCAACCCATTACAAATGAAAATAACGTGAAGAGGTAATTTGAAAGTAAAATGGTAATATGTTGGTTCGTTGTTAGCATTTTTAGAGGAAGAACAGCAAAATTATTCGATGCTAAACAAACAGGCTGAACCAAAAACGACGCGAAATAACGATAATAATTCGCATATAGTAATCATAAGAAAAACGTAACAATTATCTAATAAGCATAATTGAAACCGAAGTTGCAATTACATCAGCAACCATAGTATCAGACATAATAGAACGTGTAATAGCAATAATTGTAGTAAGTATGTAGCAAGCACTCAGTGGCGTATACATGAGTTGTTTTACGGGGGGTGTGGCTGAGAAAGATCACTTCCTCTTACAAGGCTGTCAACCTTTTTATTAAATGTGCAAAATTCCAAAATATTACAAAAATAATTGATACTGCTTGATAATTAGTAATGAGCTAAAAAGTACCTTATTTTAAAATGTGACTGTAAAACTTTTGAAAGTAAATGCATTGAAGAATTGGGCAAATCAAAATTTTGAACAAAGGCTAGGGTGGTGGTTTAAGCTCTCTCTCTCTCGCCTTATATGGGAGCCCATGCAAGCACGGTATATCAAACGTAATACAAGAAACATACTAGAAACCATATATATGTAATGAGCAACAGGCAACAATTTTGTAAAATAGAGTAATATGAATATGAATATAAATTAAATATGCAGAATAATGGCTTCATCAGGAACATCGTCCCGTAAATCCATGCCATGAGATTTTTTTCCAGAAATCATGTAGTCACTATGAATACGATTTAAAAAGCAATAATAGAAGAGCATATGGAAATTCAGACAAATAATTATATAACAAAATAGCTAAATTACCTTTGACTTTTTAAGTTAATTTTGAATATGCTCATCTATATGTATTTTTTCACTGGAGCAAGGGTACAAATACAACCCGAATAATATACTTCATATGTAGAAACGGCATTGCTGTGCGACACGCGCTTACAATATTATAAACTAATATAACCATATACGACTGACACAGTTAAAGTTTTTAATTTCTCTAAAATCTTGTGTATCGTTCTTTTGTTACTTCCTAAATCAGTATCTTATCCATAAATTCCTCTTTATACTCTGCTAACAGGTAAAGACTTAACGAATACAAGTCGACATAGCATGTTTAGGTAACACTTCTCTAATGATGACGTGTTTTCTTTCTTTTTCGG
The DNA here is from genome assembly GCA_006491805.2 of Dysdera silvatica. Lineage (NCBI taxonomy): Eukaryota > Metazoa > Arthropoda > Arachnida > Araneae > Dysderidae > Dysdera > Dysdera silvatica. Next base: position 97,991,862 of record QLNU02015003.1, read on the forward strand.
AAGACGTTGTTCAGGTGAAAAATTGAATCACTTATTACCGCATATTTGGGAAATCCATAAATAGCAACCAGTTCTGAAACTTAAACTCACAAACTATTTGAAATATTCAAGTTATTCCGTGAGCAGAAAAAAAGAAAGTTCCTGAGGGATACAAAATCAATATGAGACGGTGAAAAAAAACCAAAGGAGATCACCGAAATCGGGCATTTGGATGGAAGTATTTCAGATCCGTAAGCGATTCTTGAATACCCAAGCGTCTTCTAGATTTCTTCTCAGAGGAGTTATAGCGCATATCGATAATCGATGTGCCCTCAATTTTTTTGGATCAAGTATCGATACTCATCAAACGTATCAGTCTTCAACGTTGGACGTTTTCAAAAACCAATGTGAACCTCTCGTCCCACGGCACCCTGTTCAAGGAGTTCAAACAATGGTGAATGAAGGAAGTAAAGCGTTATCGTTCTCGCCAATAGAAATTTTGATAAGCTGATATTTATAAGTTGAGTTTATATACGTATTAAGTATCTATGTGTTAATATACGTAGAAGTATAAGAGTCATCTCTATGATCTCAAGATTGCCTACGCGATTTACAATTATGTTTTTTTTACGCATTAGTATAGCCACGTATTCAATATTATATAACAGTTTAGGATGGTAGATAAATAAATACTGAACATGTATGCTTAACTTACGTATTTGTAGATTAGAGAATATATTTGTTACATTAGTTAAGCAACAAAATGTAGATTTATTATTTAACTATAGACATTTTCAAATTCTCCCGGTGGGTGTTGTATACAAACTTTGAATTTTAATATCTATATTTTGCAGAATTAAGATGGGAGAATTATCAGATATTATATTAATAAATAATTACCATCATAATTATAATAAAAACACAGATTATATTATGTTCCTCCGATATCTTATACAACATTACTAAAAACTACATAAATTATTTCGGACTTCAATTAAGGGATAATTTGACCCCTGCTATTAAATTTTTAAATAATTTTAACCTATTTAAAAAGAGGTTGAAATTTAATTTGCCAGCAAGACTGTAATTGTTTTTTCTTGGTTTTATTTTTTTATTTGCATTATGATTGCGGCAATTTTCTGCTGTTTCATACAGAATGATTCTTCTACTTCTAATTATTTCTTATAAATGTAAAGCTTATAATAATAATATAGCATGAATATTCATATATTTAATTTCAATGCAGGGTTCGTATATTTGATATTGTTATAATTTTGTTTTGTATCATTTCGGGCCGATGGTTGTATATGCTATATATAAATTTATGTTTGCTTGGCTGCATACAGTGAATCACTAGGTAGTGTATGTTTTTATGTATATCATTTTCATCGTCAAAGATGTATCTGCATCAATTAATTTATTATATTTATATATTTTAGTCTTTTATGTTTCTATTAACGGGAAGAGTCAGATTTTAAGCATTCTAAACAAATTTTTCACTAGTTCCCTTTCGATTGAGACCAGGATACGTTTTATTAAATTGATTTTAATAGTTCTTAATTAATATATATCCAGTGCTTTGTTATTTGGTCTTATAGATAAATAAAATTTCTTTAATTCATTTTTATTTTTTAAATTTACTTGTATTTATTTCGAGGTTTAATTTTCTAGATAAGATCGTAGAAAACGGTAGGCCTTGGCGTAACGTGATACTATTTTTTCTTTGACAAGAAAACCGAAGCAAGGAAAGATTTAATTACCTATGCTAACGATTCGCAAGCTGTGGTATACATAAGCCTTAGTGTATGAGAGTAGACACCAGGGGGTAAATGAGTGCGAGCATCATTCTAGGAAAAAATGACAAGTGATGGGCGACTGATAATTTTTATTTTTTTAATTTTTGACAAATTAGTTCACAAGTGTTATCAATCTATTATTTTTCCCACATTATATCCAGAGAAAGCAATAACGACAAGCGCGTAATGAGCTCATTGGTGGCAATGTGTTTACTTACGAAGAGGACATCCCTGGTTCGACTCCCATATGTTCCAAAAAAAAAATGCTTACCTTCTAACTGCTTATCGTAGTTTAGGTTCAGGTAGGTCTCCTAGGAAGTTTGGGGAGGTTCTTAAGAGATCCGAATTCCTCGGAAATACGTAGGTTCCGCCACAAGATGACCCTTGACCTCCCTACACTGTGAACAGGAACAAATAGCCGTTTAGTACTGTTTTCCGACAACGCCTCTAGTCGTTTTACACCGAAGTGACGTATTTTCCTTGCGCCATAGAAATACAACTAACAATGAAATTATTATCTCATTGTCTGTTTGAGTTTTTACGGCGCAAGGGCAGCCAACGTCGCGCTTCGACGGAATCTAGTTTCCGAGGAATCACTGATACTAAGGGGACCAAATACCTCGGATTACACTGAACGGCAAAAGAATACGCGTTCCACGACTGTGGTAGGATTCGAACCCGGATAAACCGTAGGACAGACGAGTGCGTTTGCACTACGCCATCGTAAAGACCTGCATTATCCCGAGGAAACCGAACACCTGCTGTTAAAGGCACCAAGCACCTCGCACTACTTGCTGGGCGGCAAAAGAACGTGCGTTCCACGACTGCGCTGGGATTCGAACCCGGATAAACGATACGATAGATGAATACGTTAACACTGCGTCACCATAAGTACCTTCATCCCGAACACCTTTTAAAGAAAAAAATACAGGAGCCCTAGAGTATTAGTATTTTGTACACGCTTCTGGCGAAGTCACCCTCACTTCTGTTCGGATGTCATGAAAATTTAGTGGGCATACTCCAGGACGTCACGAAATTCCATGCACCCTCTTTGAGAGTGTTCAATAATAATAATAATAATTTATTCATCCCGATGTATAGGGAAGTATAAAAGTTACAGCAGTGTTAGAGAAGATCTATATTAAATTATTTAGGTTTTGGGTTAGAAATGGAAGAGAATATAAAGCCGAAGCTTGTTACAAGATTCTCTTTCAGAAATGCGGTGATGTTGAGAAAAGAAAAGAAAAGAAAAGTGTAGATATTTCTGATTCTGAATTATTCTTGCTTTACAAAGTTTAGTTTTTGTATATCTTTAGCAGAGGGACGTGGAAAACTTGTAATAACTTAAGAACTGACTGAGCGTCGTTTTTACGAATTGATGAATAAGCAGTATTAGTGTTATTTAGAGCTTTTCATGGGCCTCATTTGAGAAAATTGCGATACACACCTGGATAAAATTTGTGAAATTATCTGTTTATCAAAATGCTAGCCAAAAGGATATCTGAGAGCCAGCATGTGTAATCTGAATTTTTGATTAATTTCTAATTAAACAAATGTTAATTAAAAAGTTCGTTGTAGTATTTAGAGTTATTTATATAAAATTATACAATTGTAGAAGAGATTATAGATTAAAAACATAATAGGACTTGGATTCAAAAATACAGAATAGCTTAAGGAGGAATAGGAGACGTAGAGATTCCATCCAGCAGCTATCACAAGTTTTCTTTAGGGAAAAAACGCAAATGCCATCGATTCTTTCATTTCATTTCATTCATACATACGGAGAACCCTGGTTCGAATCCAGGATGGGGAAAGCGTCTCTTTTTCTCCAAAATTACATAAGCTCTAGTTTGAGCTGTAATTAATACGTGGGTGGCAAAAATTATAGTATAATAAATTCCCCCACGAAAACTCACAAAATTCTCGCCCCGGAGGCTTTCTTGTGTTGACCATATTTGGCAATTGTGTTATCCCTGCGGAGGGTAATAATACCTTAACAACATTCTTTATGACGCACGTTTCGGCGTACGTTTAATTGAGTAGTATTCAATTAAATGGAGTAAGTAATTAATGGAGTAGTAGTCAAGTAGTTACGTAAGCACATTTGAGAGTTGCATTTGTGCTTATTTTCCTATGTTTGCCAATGTTAATTTGTGCTTAGCAGGGTCGGGGGAGTGGGTATAAAATGGTTAAAATATTGCTTACTTAATACTTGAAAACACCCTTTACTGTAAATAATAATAACACTACCCCATGTGTTACAAATAATATTCAATCACGTCAGTCAAAACAAGTTAGAAACATCATCTAACTTCTTAAAAATAGGATCCTTAGTTAGAAAACAAGTTAGAGTACCCAATATCTGTGAACAATTTGAGCCCATGAGCAACGTTCTAGCAGCAAAATTTAAGTTGCAATTCTGCGTGCAGTCTCTTGCCATGTAATATTCAATTTGTAAATCATATTTAATATTTTGTAAAATTAAGAAAAATATTTGACATTTAAAATTATTTTAGTAATGCTATACATACATAGTAGACAGTTTGATATTGTTGATCAAAAAATTTTTTAATTAGATTTATATTTACTGAGAAAACTAAAGTTAAAAAACCATTATAAATTTCACTTTCTTTTGGAACTTCAAAAGTCCTATGCCCCCAGTCAGTACTTTTACAATATTTAATTACTTTTCCCCAAATTCATTACTTTTTCATGACATTCATGACCTTTTTTGGCAATTCATGACCACGTAGACACCTGAACTTGCCTACTTATATTAGTTATGAAACAGATTCCACAGAATTGAGGGTGTCAGGTTTTCATCTTTTTTTTTATGTCAGTTGCATTCTGATGACGACTTGCTAGCCACGAATAAAGAAAGAGTAATAAGACCTTTAAGGGGCCAAGGGACCTTGAAATTATAATTTTTTAAAATGTACTAAAACTTCATAAATTTTATGTATAGGTTTTCTCTTTTTTTTTAAACACATAAATAATACTTTTTCAGAAAATTATTGGTGTGGGGGGGAGGTAAGATGGTATTTTTTACATTTTTGCATAGAATAGTGATAAATATTTAAAATGTTCGTTGCGCTTTTTTTTATCATAGAAAAACTTTATATTTTAAACATTAAATTCTTGTGTTAGTATGGATAATTTTGTACGTTGCTTTTACTATACTATAATTATGAATAGAAAAAAAATAAAAACGTGTTTCGAATGCTCGTTTTTCAGTTTTTGTACATAGTAATAAGTAATACGCATAAATATTATAAAGATTTACTAATTCTAAAAACAAATGTACAGTTTTACTTGTTACCCATTTTCGTACAACTATGAGAAAAATATTATGAAATGGACAGCAAGGTACATTTCAAATATTAAAATTTTTGAAAATTTAAAATTCGAGTAAAATGCACTTTCAGTTTGAAAATAATTCCCTGATCTGAAGTCAACTTCCAAGGCTTGTCTGAATTGAAAATGGCAAGAAGAATGGGATTGTCAAACAATAACAAATTGCATCATTTTATTAAACATATAATTGGTGACAAGCCATCTTTTGACCGTAAAAATCGGAAAGAGGAGGTTCTCCTTGCTAGACTTCGCATAGGGCATTCCCGTCTCACCCATAGACATTTATTGGAAGGAAAGCCAACACCAATTTGCGAAGTGTGCAATGAACCCATCAGTGTTTTACATATTTTAACTCAATGTCCTTACTTTAACCTTGCTCGTACTCTTCCTTTCAACTCTTTATCACTATAGAATATTTTAAACGACCATACGGACCAAACATATGTCTTTAACTTTTTACAGAGAACTACTTTTTAAAACAGTCTTTGCTTTTACCATGTTTGGCGGAGTATAGCCTAGATATTCTTGCGCTTGGAAGGAAAACCAACACCTATTTACCAAGTATGCACTGTTCGACCTCTTAATCACTCGCTAACGTTTTAAACGACCATGCTGACCATACACAGGTCTTTAACTTTTTACAGGACACTGGATTTTACAACAGTATTTGTTTTACCATGTTTAGCGCAATATAGCCCAGATGATCATGTGTTTGAAAGGAAAACCAGCACCAATTTGCCAAATGTGCAATGAACCCATCCGTATTTTACATATTTTAACTCAATGCCCTTATTTTAACCTTGCTCCTACCCTTACTTGGAACTCTTCATCACTCTCTAACGTTTTAAACTACCATGGCGACCTCACACGTTTCTAACTTTTTGCAGAGAACTGGCTTTTACTACAGTCTTTGATTTTACCATGTTTGGCGCAGTATAGCCCAGATGCTCTTGCGCTTGGAAGGAAAACCAACACCTATTTACCAAGTGTGCAGTGTTTGAACTCTTCATCACTGTCTGACATTTTAAATGACCATGCTGACCATACGCACGTTTTAAAATTTTTAAAAAGTACTGGCTTTTACTACAGTTTTTGATTTTACCGTGTTTGGCGCAGTATAGCCCAGATGATCATGCGCTTGGAAGGAAAACCAGCACCGATTTGCCAAATGTGCACTGAACACATCAGCATTTTAACTCAATGTCCTTATTTTTACCTTGCCCGTACTTTCGTACATGCAACTCTTTATCACTCTCTAACATTTTAAACTACCATGGCGACCACACACGTTTTTAACTTTTTGCAGAGAACTAGTTTTTGCAACAGTCTTTGATTTTACCATGTTTGGCCCAGGCATCAGGCATTTGTCAAAGGTTTTTCTGTCCATTGATTTAATACACAAGGACATAGAAAAAGTCTCCATAGCAGCATGGCCTTTTCCAAGGTTTAAAAATGACTGGACCATGTCTTTCTTGATTTGAAATTTACGTTATTCACTAACGATGACTGGAAAAGGTGTTTACATATTTTGCATTGCACGCTGTAAGTACTACTTCTAGTTTTGCTGCATACCCATAGTCATCAGTCGTTTCGACATGTAAACATTCACCCACGCATTTCTTACACTTCAATCATTTCAGCAATTGTGACCGTATATTCTTACCGATTATGGTATAAGAAGAAGTGCTATTTTGTTCATCATTTTTCAAACTTTTAAATAGATCTAGGTTTTTTCGCTTTTGACATTCAACATTAGAAGAATTTTTTGCACCTGGATGACACAATGTTGAGAAATCGGAATCCTCATTACACTATTGGTTTGTTTCAGTGATGGTTTTCTTGGCCCATCTTTTCTGAGCTTTCGCAAGTGCTGTTAGTTTACGTTTGATTGGCCAGTTTTTTGGGTTTATATCATCGAGTGCTCAAACAATCCATTTTTTAATGAAACAAGTCAATCAAAACAAATCACCAGGATAAACTGATGAAAAAGTACAAAAAGAATAGGCCGCAAAATATTTGCTAATAAACAATTATTACTTTTTAAGCAAAGAGATCTGCGGAAAGCTGGAGTAAAATGTAAACAACTTATTTAGCTTCTAAACAAGCGGATTACGGATGTTGTGAATGCTTGGAGAGAGAAAAACGTCTAAAATAAATGCAGCCGTGTGTTTGTACGTGTCTCTGACAATAGAATTTTAAAAAATTAAAACAAAAAAGTCGATAGTTGTAAATTGCATAATTTTTGGGCGTGTCACTTTAAATGGACTATAGTTTTAAATGCTTCGTAATTTATTTAAATATTGATCGATTGAAAATATTTTTATATTATTTTTTTCAAAAGATTTTACATTTATTTTTGGGTTAAAAAATCGCCAATTTCGATATTTTTGACTATTTCAAAGGTCCTTTGTACCCCTAAGAATAAAGAAATAATAAATAAGAGGAAATAAGACTCTCGTTTAAATTCATTAATAGACGGACCGACCAGTCTAATAAATACTAAATGTGATAATGTTTGAATGACAAGGGAAGCATGCTGAAATGTGTACAAATTAAATTCATTGTTGAAAACCCTCTTTCACATTCTGCGCTTGATATAGGGATGCAATTAACTGTTGAAACCAGTTTCTTTAGTTCAGACTTAATTTCTTTGCCAGATGATTCCTTGAAAATTCTGAAGTCCCTTATGGCTACTCTAGTATCGAAATGAAATCTTTTGTTTAATTTGTTCGCCGTACTGCTTCAATGGAAAAATTACGTTTTTTGAACACATGCGTTAAACGTCTATTTATGGGCTTTGGAGAGCTCCGAAGTCACAAAACAGCGTCTATTCAGGGGCTCCGGCTAATTTTTAAATAATCGCCGAAAATGAAGAAGCTCCGAAACCGTGCTCCGGTGGGCTTCCGCCCAAATTAAGCCCTGCTAAGGGGACCAACATGTCGGACTACGCTGGACGGCAAAAGAATACGCGTTCCATGACTTTGTTTTGATTCGAACCCGGATAAATGGTACGATGTATGAATGCATTAACACTATACCACCGTAGGGACCTACCTTATCTCGAGGAATCCGAACCTTTCAAAACCTGAGGAACCAATTCCCGGATCACGTTCAGCAGAGAGATACGAAGCATGTTTTTATTTTTTTTCCCACAGCGTTAGCGGTCGAATCCCGCGCTAGGAGAATGAGATACCACTACGCCACTGAAAGGGCCTTCTTCAATAGATGGGAACAATACCATAAGTAAAATAAATAAATAAATAAACAAATAAATAAATAAATGAATGAATGAATAAATAAATAAATAAATAAATAAATAAATAAATAAATAATTTTATTCAACCGATATACAATGGTTGTTGATACATCTGTTACGATATCAATTTGACGATACATTTGACATTTGGTTGCAATTGAAGAATATTGAGCAATGATAGGTTAGAGATGGAGGAGAGCAGAAAGCAAAAGCTTGTTACGAGACTCTCCACCGGTTAGGTAACGTATTTCAAAAATGGTAGTCTTACAAGTTTGGGGTTGCTTCATGGGCATTACTTATGTAGGATCAATGGGTAGTACAATAATGTTTAATGTGTATATATATCTGAATTCATTATATAAAAAAGCATTGTTTATGTAGATGCACGGCCTCATCTGAGAAACTGCCATATACGGCAGGATGAAGCGTTGTGTTGACGCAAGCGTTTAATTTTTAATAGATAAGTCCGATAGAATTTGAGTGCTAGAAAAAAATTTAAATTGTTTTAGTGGAATAATTTTCTTGTGCATTATTTTACGTTAGGACTTTACAGAATCAGGACCAAGACGTCAGCTAACATTAGTATAAAAAGGGGAAACATCGCGGAGGTGAAATAGAGTTATTCATCCAGCCTATATCGCCATTTTGTCTGGGGAAAAAACACATTGACAGCTAGTTTAAACTTTTTGTAATTCGATATAGTTATGTGTCTAGCGAAGTTTTGAGCTGAGTGGGAAAAAAAAACACGACAGCCATACTTACTGAAGATGCTACCCTATGTTAGTATCGTTTTTTAGGGTGTCGTTGAATGTTCATGAAGTAAAGTTCGAAGAATAGCAGTGAAATTTGGCGTATAATGACACGATTGATGCAGATTAGTTTCAAAAATAGGTTTGTACTGTTTTTCTGTTATCTTCCGAGAAGTCATTTCACCTTGTCTTGAACCTGGTGGGATGGGAGGGCGGGATTGTTGATGTCCGGTGTATATCCTTAGGACAAAGCTGATTGCAGGCAGTCCTCTGAGCGTAGTTTCCGGTTGTCCTCTGAAGCTCGGTGCAACAGATGAATATGCTATACAGCGTCAACATTAACTGTGACGGTCTGTACTGTTAAAAATTGTAGTGCAGAGTTGAACCAAAATATGGTGATTTGCCAGTCGCATCCGTTATTAAGAACTACGTGTCAATACGTCTTTGCACCAGAAGTGTTACTAATACTTGGCTGGATGTTGAACCAATGTATGGATATACTTTCAATAACGAATAAGGCAACATTGAACCAAATTCATGGTTCCAGCTTGAACCAAATATATTGTTGTAGGTTGAACCAAATATGGCCAAAAGTTTCCGGACACTGTATAACAATATAAAAACCTGCCTTTCACATTTTACCGATCAGGGGCGTATCGCAGCCCCCATTACTTATCTCGGCTGCTATTGAAGCCACATCTACCCCATTTCATATACAGAGAGTACACATAATTTTTATTAATTACAGAACGATAGCAACCAAGTGAAATTGCAAAGGTTTTGTATTATGCCTAATATAAGCGTGTTAGCTATTAGTGAGATAAAACATCAACAAGTCATAGACATAGAAATTATCACATATATCATTGTAATTCATCAAAAATAAAGGCTATACATAGCATAAACCAATAAATTGGAATGATCTTAGCTTGTTGGATGATTGGAGAGATATTGGCACATAAAAAACTTGAGAATATCAGTGAAGAATCGCAACGAATAGATCTGTTTGCCACACGTGACTTCTCTCGCCTCAAGTGATTGGCTAGGAGGTGGAACGAAAATGTGGTTCGGTGTTTAACCATCTTTTAAAAAATACCATACTTTCACCAATAAGTGGTACTTTTGAATTTTCAAGTGTACCAAATTTTGGTGAAATTCCTATATTTTCACCATATTTTGGCAACAACTAATGCGGAAATTTTTAACAGTGTACCTGAAACGGGCGAGCATTCGGAAGTAACAACTTTCTAACAAAGAACTAGAAAATTTACAACAGGGTCTCCGACTCACCATAGGTGTGACATATGATTTTGTTTCCCCTGAAGGGGAAGTTTAGAACGAAAGGGGGGGCTACTGGAGTACTCGCTCTTTTTGCTAAGAGGAGAAAAGTTTGTTTTTAGAATGCCGTCAATGGGATGCGTGGAGGGAGATGCGTACAAGAACAAACAGCCAAAGTGAAGCATCCTGGGACAAATTTACTCTGCAGGTAAGGAAATGGTTTATTTTTAAAGGAGATAAATGTGAGAAATTAGTTTCAGGACTAAGTCGTTTCACGTCTGTTTACTTTACCTCTTACCTCTTATCCTTCATCCTATGATTGTATACTGAGATACCAGACATACACTAGTAGTAAACATTTGGAGGGTGACCATTCTATAGTATTTGCACCGATTAATAACCGGGGTCTTTCACAGAAGTCAAAGGAGCCGGATTATCAAGAACACTCGTTTTCAGAAAAAAACACAAGCTGTTTAGTAGTTTGCAGATACAAGACGGCTCCACAAAAACTCCTTTCTGTTTCCTGGTAGGTAAAGTTTTCAGATAGAGTGGGTGGGAATACAGGCTCCCATTATATTAGTAGGGGAGTTTGCATGCCGAAAGCGCGTTATTGTGAAATTCGGGGTAGTAGGATGAACGGAAATGATAAGTTCGACAGTAATAAAGGAACTGGCACAGAAGAACAGTATTTTTATGCTGGGAAGAATATTAGCTGGGAAAATATACACGCACTGATTTTAAAAGTATAGTTGTTATTTAATGATTTATTTCTAAACTGGTACGAAAGGTGGAATGAGGATTGTAATACTAAGCGACCGGAATTTTGACGTTTGAGGCGAACTTTTAAAGAGATTAGTTGGAAAGCTTAATTAGTTTCTTAACCAAAGGAAGAATGTAAATTACTTTATAATATGGAGACTTGAATTACACTATACGTAGTAAACAGAGATGGATAAGATAATCTGGTTGATACAAAAGAGAAATTACCTAGTCGTATAATTACTATAACTTATTTAGTTATGTACTTACTATTACTTACTTTTCTATGTACTATTACCTACCTAGTTACTTAATTGAAATTACTCAGTTGTGTACTTACAATTATATAGTTATGCAAATTACTATAACTCAGAGAAATAATTATTACATACCAGTTATTTAATTACTGTCACTTATTTAGTTGTATAATTACTGTTACTTAATTAGTTATGTAATTACTGTCACCTAAATTAGTTATGTATTTACTATTACTTAGTTATGTAATTACTATTGTTTACTTGGTAAAGTGACTACTATTACTTATTTAGTTATGTAAATAATATTTAATTTAGTTACTATAATGGCTTAATACTACAAATGTATGCGCACATGGATGCACACTTACACACGCACGCAGGCGACCAGACATACAAATTACGCACGCAGGCGCACAGACATACAAATTACGCACGCTCACGTACACACATATATACACAAAATACTTGCATACATGCATGAATACATGCATACATATACATATACACACACACACATATACCGAGAACATGTATAACAAACGCACACGCGCACATAGGCATACACAGAAACAAGATAAGGAAAGATACGAAAGGACTGGTGGGGTTCTAGGAGGTGCGTTAATAAGAAGGTTAAGAACAGATAGGATAGTTTTGACAAATTTGCGAGAACAAAAGATCTTGAACAGATCTTTTGGAGACTGGAAAAGAAAGCCTTTGGATTTCAGGGTTTATAGAGTTCCAGATTTTTGCACCATAAAAGGACGTACTTGGTTGTATGAAGTTGGTTCTAGCCAGAGGGGGAGAAAGGGAGGAATTAGATCGAAGCCTAGTATCAGGAGAAAGAATGGGCTCATTAAGCATGCCGGAGATCACAAATTTGTCGTGTGTTATATTGTGCATTAGTAATGCTACGTTGAATTTTACTAGCTGTTGAAAGGGTAATATTCTCCATAATCGAAAAGGAGGGCTTGAATGTTAGGAAAAATTAGCGAAAGTCATTACTCTAATGATTCTCTTTTAAGCTTTTATTAATGTAGACAGAGTACTAGAGTTTGCTGTTCCATAAGCTTCAATAGCATAGGATAGCTTGGGGTGGATAAGCGTGAAGTACAATAGCCGTAAAATATATGGGGGAACAAAATGACGTATTTTTGAGAAGATACTAGAATACGTAAGGAGGGAGTTTGTAACCTTTGATATTTGGGGAGTCCATGGTAGATGTGAGTCTAGTAACATGACTAATTAAACAGAAATTATCCATATATTCAAGAGACTGAGAATTAAATATCGACGAAGAATGAAACGCAAGAGGTTTTTGTCTAGAACGGAATACCGTATACGTTCATTTAGAAATATTTAATTCCATTTTGTTAATTCGGAGCCATTTTTCCAATTCATTTCGATCTTCATTCATTTCATCTACCAGCTCTATAGCGTTTTTCCAGAGTGAATGAGAGTTGTATCATAGGCATGTATGTGTGTCACAAAGTTTAATGCAGTTTGGCAGATCATTGGTGTAGATATCGAATAGCAATGGTCCTAGAGACGACAATTGAGGAATACCTGTATTTAATGAACGATCTTCTGATAAGGCGCCTGATAGAGTGATATATTGTAACCTATTTTGTAGGTAGCTTTTGAAAAGATTTAGGGGAGTTCCCTTAATACCCAATGATTCAAGTTTATTAAGAACGATGGAGTGATTAATGTTTTCAAATGCACGCTTTAAATCTGGAAATATGCAATAAATGAATTGATTAGAGTTAATTGAATATTTGATTTTTTCCATAAGTTCTATGATTGCTGTTTTCGTAGATAGTTTACTAAGAAAGTCATATTATTTTGAATAGAACAGATTATTTCTTTCCATAAATTTTGCTAGTCTGGAGTATATTGCCTTTTGAAAAATTGATTGAAGACTGTAAGAATGGAAATTGGTCTGCAGTTTGAAAGTGATGAGTTGTCACCTTTTTTATGCAGAGAAATAACTTTAGCTATCTTTAATTCATTGGGTAAAACACCATTTTGGAAGGTGAAATTAATTAAATACGAGAGTGCATCAGAAAAGTATTCCGCATATTCTTTAAATAATTTTGGAGTTATATTATCATAGCCCGGAGATTTATCACACTTTAAGATATTTATGTACCCTTTGATTCCATGGTTGGTTACCGAAGAAAGGGAAAAAGCCAGAAGGATGTTGGATTATGTGAGTTATGCGCAGAAATATTGGTGCTAGGAAAAGCATATTCCGGGGAGGTTTGCGGATAGGTGCTTAACCCAGACGATTTAAAGAAATCGCTAAAAGCATTGGCGATGTCGAGGTCAGATGTGTATTCAATTGTGTTACCTAGGCTATCTGAAATGACTTTTTAGGATAGGCTATTCCTTTTTTTTTTGTTTACCGCAGTATTAATTATTTTCCAGGTATTTTACATATTTCCGTTACATCGCAAAAATTTATTTTCGAAATAGGAGTTTTTTGCTGACCTTATTACACTATTTAACGAATTTCCGTATTTTTTGAATTTTTTTTTGGAGAGATAAATTAAGAGGATTTTTTTTGTTTAAAAATTTATCTTTCTGTTGAATAGAGTTTAAGATAGCCTTCGAGATCCAAGGATGTTGAGAAAGCTGAATTTGGACTTTTTCGACTGATTTTACCGCGAGATCATTGGTTGGTAGATGCTGTTTCAGGTTTCGATATTCGTGAGCTGGTTTAACCAGGATGGATGGCGTTTGGGTTGAATGTGGTCTTGGTGGAACAGGCGTTGCAAAACGGGATGAGATAAAAGGCTGGGACGGTTTGGTGTACCCAGTTTGTTGGACAAGGGGTGTGGGCGACTTGTTTCGGTAAATCTTGTTGACTTTGTGATATTAGCGGACAAACCAGCAGAAGTAAAAATATCTAGATAACTGCTGGAGTGATTGCCCTAAGTTAGCAAATCAATGTTCATATCACCACACAAAATTATAATAGTATTTTTCCGATTCATTTTAAATAAAGTGGCATCACGAGAGCCAATAAAATATTCAACTGAACTACTAGGTGATCTATGTAGAGCTCCTAGAATTATTTTATTCTTTGCAGTTGGAAGGGAGATTTCAATAAAAAGAAATTCACTATCGTTAACGTATATATAGCTTCTGAGAGAGTATATTAATGAATTATGTATATATAATCCTACACCTCCATATCTACTATTGTAACGCAGAGTAATTTCATGTTTATAATTAGGGATGCCTAGAAATCTTTTGCCATCGATGGATTTTGAACAGATTTCACTTAAAGCAATTATTTTAAATGGAAACTTCCTGGCGGATAACAGATGAAGCAGAGAATCATAATTCATGTTTAGGCTGCGAATTTTAGTATTAATTATGGATAGGGAAGAACGTGCAATATCAGAGGATACAAACAATTCAGAGCTGTCGTATTAATTACAGTTTGTACTATCAGTAGGGGAGAAAGGAAAATCTTGACAATCCATGATGGAGAAAGGGGAGCGAAATATAGTAGGAAAAAAAACAGTTAAGCATAAGCAAAGGAAACAAGAAAATCAGAGAAACTAGAAACTTAATAAGCACTTATCTGTCGATATCCTGGAACTACCGAAAATCCGCTGATGTCTTTACGTGGGCACTTGTCCCACCAAGTGTCGATGAGAGGATTTTCCCGTGGACGTCCACAGAAATTGCCAATTGGGCATTTAATAACTGCGGAAAGCCGCTCCAAATAGTTATTTTTCTATGCGGGAGTAAGATGTTCATGACATAAACACGTGTAGTTTCACCTGGGCCCCAAACTCTCCATTAGTGATCCTTTTATTCTTACTTGTTGAGATAAGATTCCTCGACGGTCCTCTGTGAATCGGCAATTTAAGCGGTTTCTGATGCCTTTTGTAACGATTCGGTGGAATGCTTCAGTGTTCGAAGGCTGGAGACTTATATCCAAAACATTCGCTATTTTTTTCACGATAGCACCAGTGCTTTCGTTGGCTCCCTCTCGTAAATTTCTGACCTCAATATTATTGCGACGATTGAACTGGTCCATTTCGTCACAACTAAGGTACAACTCACTCACTTGCCCCTCAAATGTCTGTTCTTATCAGGGACTGTAGGGACTATCAGGGACTATTCTTAGACTGGGGCCCCTAAAGAATGTGGCCCTCGTGATATTCAATCAATAAATCACTAGTTTTTTTTAAAGTTGATTACCTTCATTATTCAGGTTTAGCAGTAATAAAAATTCGTCGGACATTTGTAAATAAACAAGATCAAAACAACACTTGCATTTTAATAACACAAATGTGATTCCAGCGTTGCCTCGAACCCACGTGTTTCCACTGTATAACTATAAAGTCGCGTTGTTAATTCCGATACAGATTTCTCTACTTAAAATCCACGTACACTACAAAACCACCGTCGTTATAGCAGGTTTCTTTGTTATAGACAAGTCGTTATAACCGATATACTTAGTATAGAGTAGAATAGGAAACCATACTTCTTGTAAAAGTTTCGTCGTTATAAACGATTTCCTCTGCATAGAGAATTGCAGGGCCAAAGCCACCAAAAGCCAGAAACAGCGAGTACTTTCTGTACTTAACAACCCAGTCAGCAGGATGAAGTGGCGCGGTTACGAACGTAGCCTTTGAGCCAAAACTCGTTTTGGCCAGTTGAGGGGGATCCCGATTTTACTGGGTATAGATTAATGGATCTTACAATTGTTTTTCAACAATTACAGAACTGTTTATCATGCAAGAATTGTGGAAGTTCATTTATAGTGAATGAGAGATCGATTATTGGACTTTGTTTAAAATTCACAATCATCTGTGAAACTTATGGTGATATTTTTGAATTTAGAAACTGCAGAATGCTAGGGGGAAATAAGAATATCCCAGAAATTAATCGACGGAGTGCTTATGCACTACGTTGTATTGAATTAGGTTTGAGTGGTCTTCAAACTTTCTGCTGTATAATGGACCTCCCACCTCCTGTAACTCAAAATTCATATGACATCGTTATGAAAAGAACTGAACATATCACGTGTCAAGTAGCTATCTAATCGATGAAGAATGCAGGTGTTGAGGAGAAAAATATTAATGGCATGGACATGTGTGTGAGTGGTGATGGCACATGGAAAACCAGAGGGCACACTTCTCGAATTGGAGCCAGCTGTATAATAGGCAGCGAGACAGGAAAGGTGCTCGATGTAGCTGTGATGTCGTCTTTTTGTAAAGGCTGTGCAAAGTGGGATAGGCCTCAAAGAGGGAAAGCTTTCGAACAATGGAAAGCTAACCACGGAAAGTCATGCCTTAAAAACCAAGCCCTACGGTGCCCTCGTCATTCAAAAAATTGAATGCGTGAGCCACATTCAGAAACGAATGGGCACTAAGTTGCGACAATTGAAGCAGACAATGAGAGATGTAAAATTACGCGATGGAAAAGCTTTGAGTGGAAAAGGGCGATTATTGTTTGTTTGTTTGTTTGTTTTTTGGTTTTACGGCTCAAAGACTACAGTGGTCATGCTGCGCCGGGACCTACTGTTTTCCGAGGAATCCGAACCTCTTATGGCCTAGGGAACCAAACCCCGGACTACAGTGAGCAGTGCGATCAAAAAGGGCGATTAACAAGTGGAATCATTGGTTAACTTACCACGTACTATGGAAATGCAATTCGCAAACAAAGAATCAGTAATAGATATGGAACAAGCCATTTGGGATATTTATTTTCACAAAATTTCAACAGATGAAAATCCAACCCATTCTTTTTGCCCTAAATGTGAAAATTCATGGCGTTCGTTTCAACGAACGAAGGTTACAGTGAAAGAAGTATCCAACCATCAAAAAATTTCTTTACCTCTTGCAGTAATGGAGTGCGTAAAACCTATTTTTAAGGACCTTAGTGATACCAAACTTTTGAACAGATGTTTAGGTGGGCATACCTCAAACAGTAATGAGTCCTTTAGTGGACTCCTATGGAAATTTTGTCCAAAATCATCAGGCTGTGGTCGAAGAATCGTAGATATTTCGGCAAATGGGGCAGTGATCAATTTCAATGACGGGCAACAAGGTCGCTTAAGTGTTATGAGACAGTTAGACATTACTCCCGGAATATTTACGATTCGTGCTACCATCAAAGTCGACAAAGCGCGAATAAGTACATTGGAAAAGCGCACTGATGCATCAAGTTTGGAGGCCCGCGGCCCAAAAGAAGGAAAATGAAAGCTAAGAATGAGGCAATGGAAGTAGAAGAAGGCATATTATATGCTCCTGGTGAATTTTAATTTACATGGTAAGTTGAAATTTTTAAAATACTGATTTTGAACTTTAAACGCGTTTTGCCGAAAACATGAATTTTGAACTTACGCGCAAGATATTTTAAGAACAGATAGTCCAATTGCAACAAAACTTTCTGAAAACATTACTTACGCATATATGTGTTAATTTTGTTTTAGGGATATTAATCTAAGTACTTTAAAAAGAAAAATCAGTATTTTTATATGTAAAATATGCGATATATTGAATTTTTAAATATGTAATTGTTAAAAAAAATATTTTTTACTAATATTTTTTAAAGATCCTAGAACAAAATAAAGCTTCATATATAATCTTCATTAAAACATAAAAATTAATTCTTGAAATGTATTCAATAGTTTTTAATCATGCGCGTAAGTACTGTATAAGAGTACAAATATATTTTCGCTTGACATTACAAAATATTAATTTTTTAAATAATTGTTTTGTACATAGGCACATTTGTTTCTTTTTATAAAAATGCAAGGTGTATTTGTTATTGTATTGAAATTTCTAACAATTGATAAAATTTATGCTTTCAGTAGAGCATGACAAAAATTGTGGAAAAAAAAAAGTTATTTTTAGAAGCCGAAGGGTTGTGAAACCCCTTAAATAAAAAAAAAATTGAATTATCAAATGCGAAGAGACGAATGTATATACACATCCATGCTTGTTCTAAATTTAGGTTTGGACCCTATATGTCTAGTATTGTGATGAAAATCGGAAAGTCGAAGTCTAGTTTAAATCTTGCTGGAAGATCTATTAAAAAGAAAGCACTTGAAAATGAGATACCCGATGTGCTTTAAATTTACAAAACAAGTTTAAATCAATGTATTAAGCATAACGCTGCCTACTTTTTAGTTGCAAACTGATGGATGCAAAGCTATCCATGTTTACCTTCCGAAAAAATTGTCATTGTTTTTCTATTAACAATAGCTAAAACATCCTTCAGTCGACTTAATAGTCGAAAATGCAGGCTTGTGCAGTTTCCGTATTGATGTTTTACCTTAATCACAAAATGTGAGTACCTGTTTTTTAAAGAAAAGTATTTGCGTGTATAATGTGGACAAAAAGAATTTTCACATAATGGTAAAAACCTCATCATTTTAGAGAATTCAAGACTTAAATTGAACTGTGATTGATTGAATGGTGGATTAATTATTGAGATATTTATAGAAATAATAGTAAGGCTGTACAATAAAAGACTCGAAACAAGCCAACATAGAACAATATGGAGGGAACTGCTATAAGGAAAACTGAACGGCAATCTTCCACCTGGCATTGCGTATAGCAATATTGAAAGAAAGATGATTAATACAGATTGGGAAACTACGCATGCATATCTATTTTACCCAATATAAAGTCCATCGTGTGAAAATTCAGTCGCCGATGATAGGATAAAAATGACAATTTCGCCGGACATAAAACATTAATAACCGTATATCTAGGAATTTTCAAATTAAAAACATAATATTGCTTAGCACTTATTTTGAAACTTCAAAGCAAGGGTGACAGAATTGTTAACAGATACTTTCTTTAAAAGGAAAACAAAGTTTTAAAGCATAAAATGTTAAAGCAACGCCTATGTGAGGGTTTATTAAATTTAATATGAATGCAGTCAGTGATATACTGGCAAAAAAAAGTTTCTTAAAAGCATTCTAGTTAATGAACATAGCAAACAGTTTGTAAAAGGCCAAATTTAAAAATCTTTGCACTCCAATTCATTATTTTGGAAATCGTCATAATTCTAATTTTATGGAACTTATTCTTTAAAAACCTAAATTACCTTTGTGTCATAGGCGTAGAGTTTTCATAAATATTGGGGGCCCAAGCATATGTCATATATATTTATACATTACAATATATGTAAAATTGCAATTTATTTCAAATTATTGGGGCCCGGGTCTCACTGACCCATGTAACTCTACACTTATGCCTTTTAATTAGTCTTTTGAAAAAGCTTATATATTTAGGCACAACCAAATTAATCACTAGCAATGAATCTTCTTCTTGCTTCCATACTGGGCACGTGCGTGTATTTTTGTGTGTGTTTGTGTACGGAAAGTCATATTAAATTCCACACACTAGCATCCGCTTTTATTTAAATGCATCCCTTATTTTCCGGATTCCAAAGCACTTGTTTTTAGTATAGTGCTTCGACCACACAACCATCAATAGTATGTATTGGCAAAACTCCATAATCCTTTGGCGCTAAATCCTGTAGACCTCTGACAAAAGACAAATCTGTCTGTCTATCTACTTGTCTCTCTGAAACGAGTCGTCATGCGTCAGAAAGTCGGACATTAATCTATAATACTTTCTACTTAATGATCGTCTATTTTCATGCAATATTTTAATGGTTTAGATAATGACTGGCCCCGAATTTTATTAATTTCTAACTATTGATTATTATAGTTCCAAAAGCCAATAACGGCTGATCAGTCATTCATATTTTGATATTAAGAAGACTATTTTTACCTTGGTTATATAATTTTTCCCACTAATGAAAATAAATTTAAATTAGCAAAAATTTTTGAGACCGCCGTCAGATATTCTATTCTCGTGAATATTAAATCGAAGGATATATACCCAGGCTTTGCCTTATAAATTTCTTGTCGCTAGAAATAGGAGCAACAATTTACATTTGTATTTTTATTTAAAATAATAAAAGACTTATCGATTTGACCATATCTTCTCTTTTATTATATATCTCCAAATAGTTGGAAGGCAATGTAATTATAATCTCCCTTATGGCGTTTTCGAATGCATTATGAATCCATATTATATACAACACGAATTTAATAATATGTCAATTAATTTCCAGGAGGATACTCTTTATATACAGAAGAAACATAATTTACAGTTTTGCATTATGGTTTAGAGAATCATTACTTGAGGCACATATTAATTACACTTCCTCCTGTTATGTTAGATGAATATCGTTTTAGGTATAGTTGGTCTAACTATGTTTGTGATAATAATTATTCATACTCATTATAGAGGCTTCAGAGAAATCGGATACCTAACACAGTGTATAATTGTAATTATACATTTCCTGATGATTTATTTCGTTGCCTAATCCATGTGTATCTCCTAGGTGTGTGCGTAACACCAGTCTCACCATCACGTTTCCTTATTCTGATCTAGAAAGCCCCTTAAATTAATTTTCAGTAGAATATAATTTCTCTAAAATAACGTTACTTAACCTTTTTAGTCTGGATTCGCAGACAAAGTCTTGGCGTAATGTTTACGTCTCATACAAAATATCATACGTAAAACTCTGCGTAAGTTAGTTTGGCTGCTAATCAGTTTTTCTTAGGTTATTGGTCTCGTGTTTATTTTTTTTTTTCAAATACATTTATCTTTGAGGTTTTCCTTCATTTCTTGCATCAATTGGTAAAATATTACAGAAAAGAAAACGCAAACAATTGCAATTTTTATACAGAAAATGAAATAATTTCTCCAAATACATTGTTCTTTTTAACCTTCAAAAAAAAAGGATAATTTATATGTATGAGACAATTATAGTTATATTAAGTGTATTATCATTATTATATACTTCAAACTATGCAGTCAAATTTTCATTCCGATGACATTAGCTGCGAATCCGATGTAGAAGATGGAAACTGACAACGTCAGTCAAGGACTACGAAGTAGAGTCAAGTAAGTAGAGTCAGGAAGCAGAGTCGAAGTAGAGTCAAAAAAGAAGACAAAGTCTTATAAATCATAAAAGTGCACTAGGCAAGCGCATGCGTGAGACGGTAGTTCGTACTCATTGTGCAATAAACTTAATAAATAATACAAAAATTAACACAATTAACGCAGTTGTAATAATTTAGCCAAAAGTTTTTCGATGTTATTTTGCCATCTTCCAGAGAAGAGTTCATAATAGTAAACGTGAAATCTGATATAACAATGTAGTTTTTATGGCCGTTATCAGTAAGTTCGTTCCCTTTAGTAAGAGATAACAGATGGAAATTTAAAAAAAATATGTGAAAATCTTCCTGAAACAATTCAACAGATGAAAAAATTAAAATAGGTAATTTCCACGAGAGCAGATGTGCGAAAATTTAGAATAAAAAATTAGAAATTCAATTAGAAAGGAAATTGAGCAATCAGAATTGATATGAAGGAAATGCGCCCATGACGGATGGATACCGGTCGTAACAGCACTGTCATTGACCAAGTGATTAATGCTTTGAGGAATGAGGAAATCTTCAAGAAAATTAAAATCTGCCGGAGAAGAAGTTCTAAAAATTAATTGTGCTTGATCGAAAATTAATTGGTGGTCCAGAGACTAACAATTAAACGCTATGGATGATTTTGAAAATTCCTCTCTTTTAACCTACGCTTGATGTTCTTTAGTCCGGAGATGGAATGCACATAGAGTTTGGATAACGAACGATTTAAGGCACAAGCATGAGATCGTCAAGCTGGTAAAATTTTGTCAATGATCCAACTTATAAGAAAAGATTCCGTAGCGTTTCGAGTACCACCATGGGTGCCCACATGGGAGGCATAGAGAGGCTCGAGCCCTTAAGCTCTTAAAGCATTTCATTTGTCCTATTTTACCATGTATTTATTTCAAAAGTTTTACAAGCACATTTTTAAAGAAGGTACTATTTTAGCTTATTATTAATTACCAAAAAGTCTCAATCATTTTTATAGCGTTTTAGTATCCTGTATATTCACTAAAATGTTTGACAGACTTGCAAATACGGTAATAATTTTTCTCCGCCCCCGTCCCTAGAAGTGCTCATATGGACGCTCATGAGTAACTGTTCCCTTTATCAAGCGGTCGGGAAAGTGAGAAAGCCCTGTAATTATACGTTCTGGATTTTCCCAGAGCAGTCCCTCATCTAGGTTTTCCCCTAACTTTATATTTCGATTAACCGATCTTCCTATTTATCCCCAACCTTTCATCATCCATTTGTGAAAGAAGATGTGGAAAACTGGAATAAAAAGTTCAGGGTCAACTCTCACTAGAGAGAACCAATTCACAACACTACCCATAACGTTACCCTGTTATACCAACTTCTACACTTTCTATGATGGTCACTTTTCTAGAAGATGGTGAAAAATCCATTGAAAACATTGAATTAATTGTCATAATTGTGTCAATTATGTTTATTAATTAATATATGTGTATATCATATGGCGTAATTGAAAAGATTTAATTGTGTTCAAAATTCAAGAATAATGCTTCTGCTAATAGTAATAATAATAATAATAAAACTTCTCTTTTTGATAATATTAATTTTAGGTTCAAAATTTATATATTTTATTTTTATTAATGGACATTTATAATTTTACTTGTGTTCATATGCAAGTTGCAAGTGTTTTCAGATATGTGATTTTGGGCACCAGCTGTAAGAAATAGCCCCTGAAGTTGTCTGTGTAGCATTTATGCCATAATGTTTGTAATCGTATTAATAAAATAAATTTTGATATTATGCGATGATTTTTCATCTGTCTGAAATAACTGATTGTATAACTCTTCTTTTCAGGAAGTTCAAATTCCGTTTTTCTGAAGATGTAATACACTTTTGTGCGCAAAATTATGTATTATCCTGCAAAATATAACAGAATTCAAGCTTCATTTTCACTAAATAAAATATATCCAAAGGGCAATATATAACGGCAGATATTTTACAATTTTACATTTTAAAATACGAAATATATTATTTTATATAACGCTGAATTTTCATGGTACATATAATTGTATCTAATGCTTATTATGTATTTTTAAAATTTTAAAATCTATGTGTTTCTATACTATACTGCACATATTTCTATACGGAGAATATCCATGCGTATTTTCTTTTAATCGGTATAGTTTTCAATTTTTATAAGAAAAATATGACACTTTCTTTTACAAATTTTATTTAGAGATCAAAATTTCTAGCTGTTTTTTATACGGAACAAATTTCTTTAATTTCAAGTATTTACTACATGTTTCATACTTTTCCTTCCTGTCACTTTTCTCCACATTTACTATTATTGTATTATAATTATGGTAATTACTCATAAAATTAATTATAGAGTTATCATTATATTTTATAGTTCTGCAATTTACATCTCAAATTATTTAACTTGACAGTTTAAATTATATTATGTCACTTATGCAATATTAAATTTTATTGCTCATTTATAATTAAGTGATTTATTTAGTAATTCAGGTCTTTTAAATTTAATATAAAATCTTTTCATCTATTAATTTGCGTTATGCACATCGCTAACATTTTAATGAATGCCAACGTAAAATATTTCGCTTAAATTGTATTATGCGGGTTTAGATATATATTTGCTTCATCCTTTCCTTTCTAAAATTTCAAGCAGTGAAACATATTGCTAGGAAAATAACGATGCAGAAGTCTTAATCAGTACTTTCAAGGAAAAAGTTATACTAAACTTGTATATTTATTCCCCTCACCCGACATTTTAAGACATTGCATTGTGAGCATTAAAAAATTTAGTTGCTATCAAAATAGTTCTACGTTAGAATTCTTAAACCAGTTTGGTTACTTTTCTAAAGTTAATTTACTTTGAAACAATTACCATCGCAGGACCCTTCGTGAAACTGGAAATGATATTTATTTTGTTACGTTGTGATAATCAATGCAAAGTTATAAAGTACTTATTCAACAAATTTTTAATCTAAATCACTCTGCCTCTTTCTATAATTACCTTGAATTCGAAGTTTGCATGTGATTTAAACTAAAATACTAAATTTAACTGGAAAACTGCGATTGTACTTAATGCGAATGTATTCTAAATTAGAAGACAACTTCCCTAGGAACGAAATATTTACTTTTCCCAAACATTAGACGTAAGAATATTGGCAGTAACTTTCGTTGTCGCTTTCGCAGTAACGGGAGTTGAACATCGCGTGCTGACCACTCGGGGAGGCCGGCCTAATGCGTGTTTGTGGTTTGGTCTAAGTTGTTTGCGTAAAAGGCAATTTGTGTTCCGACTCTTGTTTACTTCCTTTCTAGTTAGGTTAGACTCTTAAGCAAGTGAACTTGGCCGCCTTCATTCAACGACTAGGTGGCATTCGTTCCGCGGTAAAGTCATACCAAGTTCACCGAACTAAATACTATATTATGTAATGAACAAGAAAGTATTTTTTTATAGCTTATATTTATCATTTTTAATTTTGATATTACAATAGGTTTTCGATGTGGCAGTGTATAAGAGTAATTTTGCTCTACACTGTGGTGTTATAAAAAATAATTGGGTTTTCAAAAGAATAGTTCTTCTGTAATAGAAATGCGACTTTAATTTTATGAGAATCACTCAATGTACTTCAAAGTATACATCTATAATCTTTTATTAAATAAAGTAGTTAAGTTATCAATTGTACGTAATAATACAGGTTTTGTTGACTATTGAACTTTTCAAATTATTTATGGATTGGGAAACAATATGGATAAATTTTTGAATTTTTTCTCACATTCCAAAATCTTTTAACAACTCACAATCATCTTTAATTACTAAATACTAAAGTTTATGTTGTTCCGTAGGCTGTATTTTCGACTAGATGTACAAAGCACGTGACTAATGGTGACAGCAGAAGCTCGAGTGTAAAGTTTTCCGAACTTGAAAGCGTTGAAAATGACGACCTGTTGTATAAATACATAATATAGGGTGAGTATGAGTTTAATATAGGGTAAGTATGTTTAATATAGGGTGAGTATAAGGTTAATGTCTGCCTTCAGATCAATTGTTTGTAAATAGGATAATGTAAACTTAATCAGTATCAAGTTCCAAATAGCCCTTTACGTGGAATTCTTAATAATATTTTCACCATAGATTTTAGGACGATAATTGAGAGCCAAAATTATTATAAAACTATTAGTTAAACTATAAGCCACATATGAGTATAAAATAATCACAATTAAGTATAAATAATCACACTAAAGTATAAAATAATCACAATTAGTGCTAAAATAATCACAATTAAGTATAAATAATCACAATTAAGTATAAAATAATCATACTCATATATAAAATAATCACAATTAAGTATAAAATTTAAGTGCACGGTAGCATGATTTTTAAATATTCCTATTTTTTGTTTGTAAAGGGGAAGGAGGGCAACTTCCTAAATCTCCCACTTGTTAGTGCACGTCCATTTTAAAATGGTTCAGTGTTTTAATTTATTATTTTCGATTTGCTTTCACTTTTTAAAATATGAAATAACCATGATGATGAAGTATAAATTAATATTTTAAATTGTCCCTTATTTTATATATATAGGGACAGGATCTCCCACAGGGTGGTGCGTGATGCAGTTTGAGTCATGAAATTTTTGGTGGTGGGGCGGGGGCTTTTTGTCTCAAAAATATAAAATCTAGCGGTTTTTATTTATTTATATTAGTAATATATTAAATTATTTTTACTGGATTTTATATTAAAAATATAAAATCTAACAGTTTTTATTTGGAAAAGGCAGGGTTTTACCAACC
>QLNU02015003.1:98018153-98040865 GCA_006491805.2 Dysdera silvatica
ACACTTGCAAGAATTCTTTAGACTTCATCAAGAAACTACGTTCTATCTCACCAGGCACCTGCTCCATCGCCACGTTAGATGTGAACTCCATGTTCACCAACATACCAGTCGAAGGTGCACTTGATTGCCTCAAACTTCGTCTTTCCGAATTCCACTTTTCACAACCAGAAATTGCTGAAATTATCAATCTCACCTCAATCTGCGTCAACTCTAGTGCATTTGTCTTCAACGGACAACATTACCAACAAACCAGTGGCTTAGCTATGGGTAACCCACTTTCTCCAATCCTTTGTGACATATATATGCATTTCTTTGAAACTAATCTCCTCAACTCTATCAAGTTTAAACTCTGGGTTCGCTATGTGGATGACATTTTTATTATGTGGGATGGTCCTCCAGATCAAATCTCAACACTCCTTCCCACCATCAATACTTTGGATCCTGCGCTTAACTTCTCCCTCGAAATTGAAGAAGATAATTCCCTTCACTTTTTGGATATACAGATTACTAAACATCATAACTACTTCGCTACTTCGGTGTACCGCAAGCCTTTCAGCGTTGCTCTCCCTCCACATAATCTTTCTTTCCATCCGTATCAACAAAAAATGTCCGCCTTCTACACCTATGTCTTCCGGGCTCCACAGTTCTGTTCGTCAATGGACTCCTTATCTGATGAAATTTCTTTGCTTAAGACCATCGCTCGCAGCCGTGGGTACTGTCCCAGCATTATCGATGCTGCCGTTTTCAAATTCTCCAAACGTTCTTGTAGTACATCTCTTAGCCGAATATCTTCAAATAATTACATTGGCTTCGTAACACTCCCTTATGTGCCCAAACTTAGCTCCGCCATTGCCAAAGTCCTTCGGCAAGCCAAATTCAAAGTTACCTTCTCGCCTATTAACAAGATTTTGCCCTCTAGACTCGAAGATAACATTTCCACACTCCAACGCTGGGGCGTGCATCAAATTTTTTGCCAGCGCGGACTTTCCTACATCGGACAGACAAACGTGCCCTCATCCATTGGTTAAAAGAACATCGCCAATACGTCGAGAAAGGTAAGGTGCACAAATCATCCATTGCTGTTCACAGCCACGAACACAACCATCGCTTTAACTTTTTGACGCTCGTATCATCCACCAACCTCATTCACCACTTGAACTGGACTTCGCCGAAGCTTTCTTCATTAACATGTTCCGTGATTCCATTGTGAATGACCACAGCTCAACTCCTTCCTTCAGCTCAGCTTGGCGAAATGTACTCCACCAAATTTCTTCTGATATTAGTCCATAGTCCCGCCATAATTGCCACCTCTGCTGATATACAGCCAACTTTTCCACAATTTGGTAATTCTGGGAGGAGTGGCCGCACTACAAAAACCACGTATTACATCATTTTCTATTTTTGGAAGTCAACATTTCACTTAATAACTCAACTCTAGTTACATCCGCGAATCAACCTCGTTTGTTGACGATATTCCACGTGTTCACTCCCGAAGAAGGGCGAACTTTTATCGCCCGAAACGCGTAGCTCGAACTCAATCTTGACATAAATACGCTTCTAAAACGTTGTTTTTTGTGTCTTATTTATATTGCGTATTGTTTCGTCGAATATTTCCACGTATTTCTGCTGCAACGGGCCTTTGACGTTAGTGCATCACACACGTGTTTTTTCTCAACCTACAAGAGTTGAACAAAAATTTCTCGCCACCAGTTTACAGTTTTGCCACGTAAGTCAGTGCTTTCTTCACCATCTTTTTCATAGAGCCAGTGTATTCACCATGTCTAATGCTGATCGGAATCGGTTCTTAAAACTCCGCGTCAAAAAAGCTTCGTTTCTCAACCATCTCCACTTCCTGCTGACATGTAAACGCCGTCGGATTATTCCTAATTTTATTTCTCGATCGTTCAACTACCGCCTTGCTTCCACCAAACGCACCTGCCACGCTCTTCGTAATTGTAGATTTGCCATGCTTCGCGCTACCATCCAAGATACCCGTAGTTCCTTGGCTGCTATTGAACACGAACTTTACTCGTTACACCTGTTTGTCGCCAACTCACTCAACAATTTCCACCAGCTTGATTCACGCACTTGGGACTATGCATCTCACATTTCCTTTGTACAGAAGCGTACCCACGCGAAAAAGCTCTGCGAGTTAACGACTTCTCATTTTCCAATGGTTTCGTCGCCGGCCCACCATCTGAATCCACCAGTTGTTAATATGTCTGGCATGGATCTCTCCGTGGTTCAACTCAACGCGTTGTCGTACAACTTTAACTTCGCAAAATCGTGCCGCCCCTCGGTACCCATCCTAGTTTCACCTATAGAGAAGTCACTCAAATACAGCCGCCTAGCACCGGAACAGAAAGAGACTATTAGACATCTCATCAGTCATACCATTGCCACCAACTTTCCTAAAAAAGTTGTTCCAAACTTACCAAAAGAAGTTCTTTCCGCATTGAAGTCAGTAACCTCCAATGACAGCCTCCACATTTCCAAAGCAGACAAAGGCGGTCAAATTGTTGTCCTTACCAAACAGCAGTACCATGAGGGCGCTAACGCGGTCATCACCTCTGGTCCTTACAAAACCTTACCTCGTGATCCCACTGAACAGCTACGCATCCACTACAACAAAATCATCCGTGCTTCGCCTTTGCTTACTCCTAGACAAAGGAACTCTTTTTACTTGTCTCACGCCATTCCAGCGCGTTTCTACGCCCTTCCGAAAATTCATAAACCCGGTTTACCATTCCGACCCATCACTTCGTGCATAGGCGCAGTCTCTCATAAACTCGCCAAGTTTCTTGTTTCCATCATCTCACCTCTTACCACTGCCAATATCCACACTTGCAAGAATTCTTTAGACTTCATCAAGAAACTACGTTCTATCTCACCAGGCACCTGCTCCATCGCCACGTTAGATGTGAACTCTATGTTCACCAACATACCAGTCGAAGGTGCACTTGATTGCCTTAAACTTCGTCTTTCGAATTCCACTTTTCACAACCAGAAATTGCTGAAATTATCAATCTCACCTCAATCTGTGTCAACTCTAGTGCATTTGTCTTCAACGGACAACATTACCAACAAACCAGTGGCTTAGCTATGAGTAACCCACTTTCATCAATCCTTTGTGACATATATATGCATTTCTTTGAATCCAATCTCCTCAACTCTATCAAGTTTAAACTCTGGGATCGCTACATGGATGACATTTTTATTATGTGGGACAGTCCTCCAGATCAAATCTCAACACTCCTTCCCACCATCAATACTTTGGATCCTGCGCTTAATTTCTCCCTCGCAATTGAAGAAGATGATTCCCTTCACTTTTTGGATATACAGATTAATAAACATCATAACTATTTCGATACTTCGGTGTACCGCAAGCCTTTCAGCGTTGCTCTCCCTCCACATAATCTTTCTTTCCATCCGTATCAACAAAACATGTCCGCCTTCTACACCTATGTCTTCCGGGCTCTACAGTTCTGTTCGTCAACGGACTCCTTATCTGATGAAATTTCTTTGCTTAAGACCATCGCTCGCATCCGTGGGTACTGTCCCAGCATTATCGATGCTGCCGTTTTCAAATTCTCAAAACGTTCTTACAGTACATCTCTTAGTCGAATATCTTCAAATAATTACATTGGCTTCGTAACACTCCCTTACGTGCCCAAACTTAGCTCCGCCATTGCCAAAGTCCTTCGGCAAGCCAAATTCAAAGTTACCTTCTCGCCTATTAACAAGATTTTGCCCTCTAGACTCAAAGATAACATTTCCACACTCCAACGCTGGGGCGTGTATCAAATTTTTTGCCAGTTCGGACTTTCCTACATAGGACTGACAAAACGTGCCCTCATGCATCGGTTGAAAGAACATCGCCGATACGTTGAGAAAGGTGAGGTGCACAAATCATCCATTGCTGTTCACAGCCACGAACACAACCATCGCTTTAACTTTTTTGACGCTCGTATCATTCGCCAACCTCATTCACCACTTGAACTGGACTTCGCCGAAGCTTTCTTCATTAACATGTTTCGTGATTCCATTGTGAATAACCACAGCTCAACTCCTTCCTTCAGCTCAGGTTGGCAAAATGTACTCCATCTAACTCCTTCTGATATTAATCCATAGTCCCACCATAATTGCCACCTCTACCAACAGACAGCCAACTTTTCCACAATTTGGTAATTTCTGGGAAGAGTGGCCGCATTACAAAAACCATGTAGTACTTGACTTCCTACTTTTGGAAGTGAACATTTCACTTAATAACTCAATTCCAGTTACATCCGCGAATCAACCTCGTTTGTTGACGATATTGCACGTGTTCACTCCCGAAGAAGGGCGAACATCTATCGCCCGAAACGCGTAGCTTGAACTCAATCTTGACATAAATACGCTTCTAAAACGTTGTTTTTGTGTCTTATTTATTTACTACATGTTTCATACTTTTCCTTCCTGTCACTTTTCTCCACATTTACTATTATTGTATTATAATTATGGTAATTACTCATAAAATTAATTATAGAGTTATCATTATATTTTATAGTTCTGCAATTTACATCTCAAATTATTTAACTTGACAGTTTAAATTATATTATGTCACTTATGCAATATTAAATTTTATTGCTCATTTATAATTAAGTGATTTATTTAGTAATTCAGGTCTTTTAAATTTAATATAAAATCTTTTCATCTATTAATTTGCGTTATGCACATCGCTAACATTTTAATGAATGCCAACGTAAAATATTTCGCTTAAATTGTATTATGCGGGTTTAGATATATATTTGCTTCATCCTTTCCTTTCTAAAATTTCAAGCAGTGAAACATATTGCTAGGAAAATAACGATGCAGAAGTCTTAATCAGTACTTTCAAGGAAAAAGTTATACTAAACTTGTATATTTATTCCCCTCACCCGACATTTTAAGACATTGCATTGTGAGCATTAAAAAATTTAGTTGCTATCAAAATAGTTCTACGTTAGAATTCTTAAACCAGTTTGGTTACTTTTCTAAAGTTAATTTACTTTGAAACAATTACCATCGCAGGACCCTTCGTGAAACTGGAAATGATATTTATTTTGTTACGTTGTGATAATCAATGCAAAGTTATAAAGTACTTATTCAACAAATTTTTAATCTAAATCACTCTGCCTCTTTCTATAATTACCTTGAATTCGAAGTTTGCATGTGATTTAAACTAAAATACTAAATTTAACTGGAAAACTGCGATTGTACTTAATGCGAATGTATTCTAAATTAGAAGACAACTTCCCTAGGAACGAAATATTTACTTTTCCCAAACATTAGACGTAAGAATATTGGCAGTAACTTTCGTTGTCGCTTTCGCAGTAACGGGAGTTGAACATCGCGTGCTGACCACTCGGGGAGGCCGGCCTAATGCGTGTTTGTGGTTTGGTCTAAGTTGTTTGCGTAAAAGGCAATTTGTGTTCCGACTCTTGTTTACTTCCTTTCTAGTTAGGTTAGACTCTTAAGCAAGTGAACTTGGCCGCCTTCATTCAACGACTAGGTGGCATTCGTTCCGCGGTAAAGTCATACCAAGTTCACCGAACTAAATACTATATTATGTAATGAACAAGAAAGTATTTTTTTATAGCTTATATTTACCATTTTTAATTTTGATATTACAATAGGTTTTCGATGAATATGTGGCAGTGTATAAGAGTAATTTTGCTCTACACTGTGGTGTTATAAAAAATAATTGGGTTTTCAAAAGAATAGTTCTTCTGTAATAGAAATGCGACTTTAATTTTATGAGAATCACTCAATGTACTTCAAAGTATACATCTATAATCTTTTATTAAATAAAGTAGTTAAGTTATCAATTGTACGTAATAATACAGGTTTTGTTGACTATTGAACTTTTCAAATTATTTATGGATTGGGAAACAATATGGATAAATTTTTGAATTTTTTCTCACATTCCAAAATCTTTTAACAACTCACAATCATCTTTAATTACTAAATACTAAAGTTTATGTTGTTCCGTAGGCTGTATTTTCGACTAGATGTACAAAGCACGTGACTAATGGTGACAGCAGAAGCTCGAGTGTAAAGTTTTCCGAACTTGAAAGCGTTGAAAATGACGACCTGTTGTATAAATACATAATATAGGGTGAGTATGAGTTTAATATAGGGTAAGTATGTTTAATATAGGGTGAGTATAAGGTTAATGTCTGCCTTCAGATCAATTGTTTGTAAATAGGATAATGTAAACTTAATCAGTATCAAGTTCCAAATAGCCCTTTACGTGGAATTCTTAATAATATTTTCACCATAGATTTTAGGACGATAATTGAGAGCCAAAATTATTATAAAACTATTAGTTAAACTATAAGCCACATATGAGTATAAAATAATCACAATTAAGTATAAAATAATCACAATTAAGAGTATAAAATAATCACAATTAAGTATAAAATAATCACAATTAAATAAATAATCACAATTAAATTATCTAAATAAATCACAATTGAAAGTATAAAATAATCACAATTAAGTATAAAATTTAAGTGCACGGTAGCATGATTTTTAAATATTCCTATTTTTTGTTTGTAAAGGGGAAGGAGGGCAACTTCCTAAATCTCCCACTTGTTAGTGCACGTCCATTTTAAAATGGTTCAGTGTTTTAATTTATTATTTTCGATTTGCTTTCACTTTTTAAAATATGAAATAACCATGATGATGAAGTATAAATTAATATTTTAAATTGTCCCTTATTTTATATATATAGGGACAGGATCTCCCACAGGGTGGTGCGTGATGCAGTTTGAGTCATGAAATTTTTGGTGGTGGGGCGGGGGCTTTTTGTCTCAAAAATATAAATCTAGCGGTTTTTATTTATTTATGTTAGTAATATATTAAATTACTTTTACTGGATTTTATGTTAAAAATATAAAATCTAACGGTTTTTATTTGGAAAAGGCAGGATTTCACCAACCGCCTAGCGGGTTTTTAATGATATGAGTTGGCAACACTGCGACTCGCTGGCTTTGTAAAAAAAAACAAAAAAACTTTATATTCCAACATGTTTGTGTAACATACCACTAAAGTGTTAATGTTAACAATATAATGAAAATGAAACCATTGTGAGAAAAGCGCTACGAATTTTAAAAGAATGCAAAGTTTAAAAGTTTTGTGTATGTAATATAACCTCAACAATTGTAAGAATTTTTAATGTTTCTGATACTGTAATGTGTATATAATATATCAGTATATGTATATCCATTGCTAAAAACATATTATACACGTTAAATTACAATATAGTTATAAGTGCTAACTGTCATAAAAAATCATTACAATTTTCTTCAAGGTTATTGACAAATAATTAATTCATTCCTAAATTGAGAACTTCAGTAATTTTTAAATAACTACGTTATATTATGTAAAATGTAATAATACGAAGAGTAGTGATAGTGAACCCAGATATTTCTCGGTCGAAGGGGAGGGGGGTGTGACCATGCTAAAAATGAATTTTTTGTAAAATATTTGTTATTTTGAAGCATCTTCTATGCTAAAAATCCGGCTTTGGGGGACTTATGCCCCTGAACTCCCACATGGGTGCGCCCCCTTTTTTAGCCAGTTATACACTTTGATTAGATAATATGCAAGTTGATGGGGGTAAGTCTTGGACTTATGGGGGATGGGGTGCCCTGTATAGGGATATATATATGCAATGTATTCTTAAAAAGTATTCATATACAAAACATCCAACATTCTACTTAATATTCCCATTAGATTTAATTTAATTTTTATACGATCAAAATTATAGTGAATCAATCCAGTAAATGTTGATTAGTAATAAAAAACGAAGTTATAAAATCATGAGTTGTTTTTTTTCTATTTGTTATAAAACCATGTGTTCCTGAAAAGTGAATTGCAATGAAAACAAGGAAGGTACTGCTAATAAAAATAACACTATTTGTTTTTAAAACGATATTTTTTATTAAATTACAATGTATTATATCAGGCTGTACAACAAACAGAAATAATTGCCGCGTTTTCTACAATTAGAAATATTAATATTTAAAACCTTTGTCCTTCGGCTATTTTCAAGTTAATTCCAACAACTTCTTTTCGCTCAAATGACTTAAAGTTTTTGTGGGCATTTTCTTTTAGCTTCTTCGGCAAAAGTAGGGATACGATTCTGAAAGAAAAGGTAAAAACACGGCATTAGTTTTGATATGCATCATGGTTATATTATGTTGTAGCTTTAGGTAACTGGTAGCCATTGGCGCAGACAAGGAAATTCTAGCCCAGATAAGGTTGTCCTAGAGACGTCTTTAGGATGTCCAGAAAGTCCTCAGAACATCCCAAGGAAAATCTTTGCTATCTAGGAGGGGGTTTCAAACCTCGGAAGCCATTGACTGCCAGAGCACAGTTTTCTTTCTAACGCCAAATCACAAATGATCTTATTTCAAGATCACTTAAGTTCTCCATAAATTTGAACTACTACGCCCATTCTAGTAACATGTGAATATCCTATATTGAAACAGAACATTTTTTTTAAAGAACCAATTCCATATGTGCTTCTATTTGTCATAACCAGAAGATATAGGTTTTCTGGTCATGCCTCGCTTTAACCTGAATTAAGATATGCACATCGAGTATTTTGCACAGGACAACAGTACCCTGAAGCAAGACGATTTTCTAAAACGGTAGTGACTTTTAAATTACCACAATATTGGTCACAACTAACATGTACTGTATATATAATTACGCTTTAATAACTCTTAATATATCAGTACATTATATGACTGAATTATTTCATTTCACATTTATGCAAGTTAAGTACAGAAATGATTAACATATATATATTAGTATTACCCAGTCCTTTTAGTGAAAACAAACTGTATATACTAAAACGGTTCATCTTAGTTGGCTGACCATGCAGCCTAAATACTACATCCATTAAACTTACTGTCCCAGTATAGTAAAGACGCCCTTGTGCCATAAAAATCCAAACAAACAGACAACCATTAAACGTGCTATAATTTTGAAATGCGTTCCATCTTTTTTTCAAGGTTAATTGAGAAACATGTAGCTGTTACAAGCTCTAGCAGATCATTAGTTGTTAACACATTATTCTGATGCAAAATATCTTATAAATTTTGAATTATAGCTGATGTATATATATATATAATATTAAAGTACATAAATTTTAAGTTATATTTCAAAAGTATGACATAACCTGTACTTACTTTTAGCTAAATCTAAAGAATAGAAAATTATTTCTATTGATTTCTTTTTCTCTAAATTTGTGTTAATGCTTATGACTACATTTGCTATCTTGAATTATATTTACGGTATTTTTATTAGAATACGAGACGGAAAATCGCATACGTAATACAGTCCATTATCTAGTCAAACAGCTCTCTGGGCATATGTGAGAAATCGCAGTTCTAGTAGTTATTTTTAAACAATTAAACATGGAGGTTTATGAGCTAGAGGATAATGAATACTTCTAACATTAGGGAGGTGAAATAATACATTTTAAAGCCGACATTTACGCTGTAACTGCCGAATTTTATGGTCTGCGGTTAAGTTTGCGTGCAGACATCCCGGAACCGGGATAAATTACTCCAGGACGCAAAAGGAAATAAAGGAGAATTCCAGAGCTAAAAGATCGGGCGTTATTACAAAAAAAAGGGAGAGAGATGTCACATCCGATGGGCTTGAATGCGTGACTTTCGTGACTGTCCGGGCACAAAGAAACACTTTAAGATCCATATGTTTG
The DNA here is from genome assembly GCA_006491805.2 of Dysdera silvatica. Classification (NCBI taxonomy): domain Eukaryota; kingdom Metazoa; phylum Arthropoda; class Arachnida; order Araneae; family Dysderidae; genus Dysdera; species Dysdera silvatica. Next base: position 98,027,911 of record QLNU02015003.1, read on the forward strand.
CCCAATGCCTTTCCGCTCCTCTTTGTTCCCGGCGCAGTTCTTACATTTGATGGCCATTTTTCGTGTGGGATCTCAGTCCCATGGGAATTTTAAGGATTTTTCTCTTTCAAAAAAGTCAAAGTCATCAGTAATATCCCTTTTTTTTTACGCCTTTTGACACTCGGGGATGAATTGAATTGTATTTGATGTAAATATTGATTTGTATTCGATGCAAATATTGATTTGTATTCGATGTAAATGTTGATTTGTATTTAATATAAATATTGACCCCTATTCGATGTAAATAGTGGATGGCATTTGATAAAAGTATAGAACTACTACTATTGCGCCTAAAAAAGTTGATAAAATTTGTTTTTTAATTTAATCTGCGAAGTGCTCGACTTGTATAAATAAATATAGAATTTTATTCGTTAGAGCTACCGAATTGTATTGGATAGAGTTATGGAATTATTTTTGACATAATGCAAAGCAAATTGTACCATCCACAGAAAATTACTTTTGCGTATAAGAATGCTTATTTGACCTACGAAACTGTGTAATTTATATACACAAATGTAAAATATTTAACTGACACATAAATTAAGTAAATTGTATGATCAAATAGCCACTTTTTAAATATATATTGATAGTTTAGTTTATTATTAAATTGAATATAAAAAGATGTAATACAAAATAATGTATACAAAATAAGACGCCATTAGTAGGTTATAAAATTTTGAAATTGAAACATCATAAGGAATAGCTGGGATCATTTCAAATTCGGCTGCGAAATTTTAGTAGATATTCTATTGGACTATTTTAAATCTAAGTTTTCAACTGGGGTGGATGAAATGAGAAAATAAAATATAATCTATTATCAAAATTCGGTGTTTAAACGTAACTAACATTGATGGAAAATTATACGACTATTTTGTTAAAAAGCATATTAGAATTATCGTCAATTTATAGAGGTAATCAGAGAAGCGTTATATATTAGATTATTAAAATATATTTCATGTCAAGCTGTTGGCCTTTGAAACTTAATAATAGAATAAGCCGACATAATCATTCTTTATGAAATACAAAAGCAATTATGCCTTTTTGAATTTTTTTTCGTACGGAGAGTGTTTTACAATGGATATGGTTTATTTTCATAATATTTTAATAAGCATTATGCTTAAAATAATTTGTTTAAATTATTTTTGAGGTATTTATTTTATCTATGGCATTACAGTGGGTATTTCAAAATATTGTAGAATACTATTCTATTAGATTTCGCATGGGACTAAATATATCTTGTTAGAATATAAAAAAATTCCAAAATAGTTTAGATTATTTCAAATCTGTTGACCGTTTTCACTGCGTATCAATATGTTGTTCACACTTTATCACTGGTAATTTAAGTTGAACGTCATTAATTTATCCAATATCTGTTACATTAATCGCTTTATATGATATTTATCACCATATAAGGGAAAGGACGATAAGAGTACGCAGTCGGATAAGAGTACGCACATGGATTTTTCAACGTTGGCAGAACTGTGAGCAAAAGCTATTGTCATCATATTAACATGTGTGTTTTTAACTCTCTCAAGAGACTACCATTTTTATTTTCATACTTGCTATCTTTTGTTTATCAGGTAATGAAAATGGTTATGTTACCATGAAATTTCTTGGTGAAGAAATCTTAATTTTTGTTGTAAATAAATGACTAATGCTAGCTTTCTTAGTAAATGTTACTGAAAGGGTTGTTCCCTCCTGAACAACATGGTCGTGTTAGAATATAGCTGTACTTAATAGTTCTTCTGTCTATAAACGATTTAGAGAAGCAATATGTCAGCAGCTAAGAGTATAAACAGACCAAATATGCCTTTGGATGGTGATTACACAGTTATAATTGCATCTGAAGGGAATAAAGTAGATGTCAATATTAAGCCAATCGTGCCACTTCCTTGCGTTCTTCAGAATGAACAACGAAGAGCTAAAAGGAAAAAAAACATCTCAAATATTTGAGACTACGATTTTGTCACCACTCAGAAATTTGTTAAAGAAAAAAAAGGAAAGAAAAAGCTATAATTATAAGAAGCAAAAGCCAATCGAATTCTTATGAAAAATAAAAATGGGGAAACAATTAAAAAGAAGAGGAGGAAATCTGAAGTAAAAAAAACACCCTTCCTAAATTCTATCGAAAACACAGTTGTCTCAACAGGTTCAGCAAACAATGAGGTGACAATACGTCCAGCCTGCGAAAAATCGTATGATGAAGATTGGATTCAGTGTGGAATGTGTAAGGAGTGGTGGCATGAGAAAGGTTAAAGTTATGAAGGCACTGAAGAATTTGTTTGTGACAACTGCTTCATTTTCAGGGTGCAGCCTCTTAGCCTCTGCGTACTCATATTCGACACGTCGGATAAGAGTACGCATTTGGCCTTTTTTCTTATATTTCCTCACACAGCTTTTTTACGAAGTTACGATATTCATTTTTTATACTTTTCTTTCCAAGTTAATAAACTATGATTCATATTTTTGTGGCTTTATCTTTTCTACTATTTTTATAATGAAAACTCCACTAGGTGCGTTACCTTCCTTCTTTTTACTAAATTTTAATAAAAGAAGCAATACTGTAATACGGAAAGGAACCTATTTCTTGGTCAAAGAATTTGTAATGATGTTAGTATTGAAACAAAATATGCAGTTTTAAATCGCCTTAATTGAGAGAAGATATGTATGCCCGCCTTCAATCATATACACAATTAACTGAAACTCTGTACGTAAGTTATATAATCCAGATTACTATAACAATCCATTTTAAATAATATAACTTTACATTACTGTGCTATAAGACAAGGCAGTTATAGAGGGAGAGAGGTTAAAGTTGAAAAAAGACATAAGTTTATATTGTCAAAATTTGATAAAAGTAGAGTAGACAATACCTTTGACATAAACAATATAATTTAAGGAAGCTGCCATACAGAAATTGATTGAATTGTTTCCGCTGCTTGGCTTCGCCCTATTGACAACTGCGTAAGCCTTTTTCTGTCTCCTAAAGAGGCCATTACGTTACAATGCATGGTAGGATATTTGTGAAATCCCTTTGTCTATAAATGGGATTAAAGTAGTAAATAAGAGGAGCCGAAGCAATTATTGTCGGGAAAGCACATTTGGAAACATGCAGCCAAGTAAAGGATAGGAATAGAAAGGATTTCAAACCTATTGGACATTATATATTTTTTCATTAGTAAAGCTCTCGCGTATATCCTTACGGTGATTTAAAATAGATTGCTTCCAAGCTATAATTTATCTGTTATTTGGGTTTTTTTTTTCATACCAGGCATACGTATATCTTCCTAAAAATGTTTTATAACTATATATATATTGGTAAATTGCTTTAGAATTCCATTTCAAGGATGGTCACAGAAACATGTAAACTATTATCAACTTGTTAAACAGCTGTATAATAAATAATACTCATACAAAGACAGGTTTGACACAACTAGAACTCAGATAAGATAAGAAAGCAATAGTATAGGTGAAACACACTGTACAAATTATTTAGATAAAAATTCAAAGGTATTCCCGTCATCAGGTTTCCCCGAAATAATTGTTCTAAGCCTTCTTGGAACAATTGTTTCGGGTGAAAATAGTGACGGGAATACCTTTGAATTTTTATCTAAATAATTTGTACAGTGTGTTTCACCTGTACTATTAATTTGTTACCTTATCTGAGTTCGAGTTGTGCATACCAGATTTTGCGTTGTGTTAACGATTCATCTTAACTACAGCTTTAACTATCAGTGTATTTTCATCTAAACCAGGTAAGGCAATTTGGAATTATAAATATTACTCGAAATCGAACTTTGAAATATCTTGATAACCTTTATTATCACTCTTCACTCTAATTACACACTAAAGAATTAAACCGCAGCATTATTGAAATAATAATAAATATTTCATAAATTTTTAAAATTATCAGTTAAGTCTGTTGAATCCAATTCTTATGGACAATAAATGAAGGATAAGAGAATGGACGGACAATATTCTCTATTTGTAAAATAAAAATGAGTCTTTTTATCACCGTTATAATTTATTATGACGTATATTTAATTTCTGTGATAAAACATTCCTATTTTTTAAGTCACTACTTAATATTTCTAATTGATTTCCATAGGGCTAAACAATAAGAAAATTATATTAATTTAATACATTAATAAAAGGATATTTGCTCAAATAATTTAAAAATTAAGAAATTCTGAATAACTAGATAAATAGTTAGAGGTTAAGGGTAAAATGCAATATCAATTGACATGTGATCTATTCGAAAGACAATCTTCTTTTTTCTTTCAATAGTATCAAACTTGGTTTGTTTTACCACCTGCATTATAAAATGTTGTTCGTTCGTTGGTTCCATGGTACAAGTACAGAAAGAGTCACATGGAAAAATGTATTAGGAGAGTTGATCACGGAGAACATCGAAGATCCTTTGCAGGAAATAAGATTATCCATCACTTTAGGTAAATCAGGTTTTGCAAGCCATGTTGCTTTATGCAGCTGCAAGCGAAGATGGCGATTGGCTGAAGAAAGAAGATTAACAATTTAAGCTGTAGAATCGATGAAGCCACGAAGAAAGGTGTCCAGTATAATACCATCTGCTCATGTTTAAACCAGAAGAGAAAATATGCAGGAGAAAGTTTCAAACGCCAAAGATAAAAATCGTGGACGGTTAATTATGAAAGACTTTTTGAGATAACATTATCCATGGTCCACAGTTTCTAAATAAACCTATGAATATTAAAAAAGATCTTGAGATAGTCCTTTCATGAAATTCCGCCCTTTCTCAAACGAATTAAGAATGTTCGCAATGCATGCAGATTCTAATCTAAAAGATGACATCCATACAAAAAGAAATTCATCAAAAGGGGTGACATGTACTGTCAGAACTCAAATAGAAAGGGCTGAAAACGGTTCTTTAAATTTTTTATTTACACTATCTTTCAGCATGATATATATATATACTGTATAGAATTCCCCCCTGAACAATGATATTTTCTCCATTGCTCCTTTGGATTTCGTAGGGTTGGTTATATAAATCTTAAAGAGTAAAGCATTTTCAAATTACGTGCATTATTTTTTTTTCCTGTTTTTACAGTACAAGGATAACAAAGAGCATTCTGCGTCGGGACGCACAGTTTGATGAGGAAGCTAAACCGCTGTAACTAAGGAAGTCAAACCGTAGACTACGGTGGGGAAGAAGACGGCACTCGTTTTGCGATACCATAGGAAATCGAACCATGGCACGGTAGATGAACGCTTTACCACTTCAACGATACAGGTTGGTGGCAGGGGCGGACACAAACTTTTATTTTGGGGAAGGAGGGATCGAAGACTGGATTTGCCATGGTCTTGGAATAACACCCTTCATTTTTCATGAAAGTTGGAATTTTTTACAGTGGCAAAATGTATTTTTGGGCTAGGTCATGGCCCCTGTGAACAACCCGTTTCCGCGCTTGGCAGCGGGACTACATTTCTCGGAAGAATCTGGAGTTCTTAAGGGCAGAGGAACCAACCCAGAACTACGGTTAGCAGTAAATCAGTAAACTTTTTTTCTTGGCACAGTTGGCGGTCAAAGCCGGATAAAAGCAGGTTAGGTCAACGAGTTATCACTGTAGCCTCAATATGCATTAATCGCATATTGAAAATGCATTCTTCGTTTTGCAAGGATTGCTTTCCAGTGATTTTGTTGCACATTCCACATATCAAGTAAATCAATATGCAGTTTGATATAATTTGACGACGGCACTGCACACTATTCAAATAATTAAGAAGGCAACAAATTAACACAGTTTAATAATAAATTTAATCGTTCACAGCTGTTTCAATAGCCCTGGGATATTTTCATCCGAACCGTCAACTGTACAACGTAATGTGTAATGCCAACCGGTTTTACAAACTACGGTTACGTGTATAATGAAAATGAACAGTAAAAATAAATCAAGCATGGGAGTTAGGGGAAACGTCTCTGGTAGTAAAGCGTGAGTTTGAAAGACTCGTCCCTAATAGTATAAAATTATTCTATATGGGATGAAATACTCCATGAGTCAGTAAAAAATTTGATGAAGAATTATTGTTCGAAGTAGGGAGAACATCTGGAAGAACTTTCTCTCCACCTCGACCAATAATTCTTCATCAAACGTTTTTAATGACTCACGTAGTATTTCATCCCATACAGAATAATTTTATATTACCAGGGACGTTTCTTTTCAAACTCACGCTTTGCTACCAGAGACGTTTCCTCTAACTCGTATGCTTGAATTTTACCTTTCATTTTTATTATATCTGTAACTGCCGTTTGTAACACAGGTTGGCATTACACGTTGTGTTGCATCTTTGGTCGTTCGGACGAAAACAACCCAGGGTTATAGAAACAGCTGTAAACGATTAAATTTTTATTCATTCGTGTTAATTTGTTACCTCCTTAATTATTTTGTATGCAGCATTAAGTATCATTATGTTGTATTTGCAACCGAAAATCCCCGTCATAAGGAGTAACGCAAAGAAAACGTATCTCGTCGACATACGTTTTAAACGATGTCGTAGAAACACCGTTCGTCAATTGTCACTGTGCTTACAATATCGGATTTTTTTGTGCAGTGAAAGCTCTCTATAATGATACTTCTTATAAGCGTAATCTGTGTATAACGATGGTTTCCGCAGTTACGATGGATGGATAAAGATCGTATCAAATCCCACCTTGCGCATGACGACAAACTCTCCACAACGATATCTTTTCCCGTCCCCTTGGACATCGTTATGAAGAAATTTCACTGTATATCTAATTCATTCTGTGTAGTGTTATATCCTTGTATAGAAAATATTGCTGACGTAGAAAAACGCTCAAGAAGAATTTAATAAATCTTTGTAGGCAAGCACGGATTCTATCCCCTCGAGAAAAGAGAAAAAGCAGAACAAGATATACATGGACGGAAGTCCTAAGAAACGTATTTAATGAAAAGGTTAAATGCGGAGAGAAAATGAGAATCTCGCAAAATACAAGGGAAAGCGGATCTGTTGTGCAAGGGTATTGTATCACCACTAGAATTAAAAAAAAAATGAGAAAAGAACGTGTCAAGGGACGTAGATTGATGCTCATATGTATCTTAAGCGACAATCAAGTTCCAAATATTTTAGAAAGTATACTTATTAGCGGGTTTCAATAGATATTGCAATCATTATTGCTTTTGGTTTGTCTGTCTGTCTGTCTGAAATAAAAGGTTAGGATAAAGGTCTTCCGTAAATGCAATAATGGTGGCTGTTGTTAACATTGAAAACCTACCGAGTTACTTGAGAATTAGAGAGTTGCGGATTAGAGAGTTGCGGATTAGAGAAATGCGGATTAGAGAGATTCTGATTACAGAGTCGTGGATTAGAGAGTCAAGGATTAGAGAGATTCTGATTAGAGAGTTGCGAATTAGAGAGCTGCGGATTAGAGAATTGCGGATTAATGTTAATTGAAACCAGCTAAATTTAAATGTTGACATCGGGCGATTTTCATTCACTCATTTTTTATTTCCCGACTACAATTTGTTATTTGACATTAGGCTAAATCATTTTGTACCTTCACGTTAAGCAAAAATTCATGCAATTTGTGATAGAAAATCCAAGCACATCAAACATTTGTTGGATCAGGCGCACCAACGCGACAAAATATTTATGGATTTATGGACCCAAATTATAAGCACAACGCTCCTCCCCTTTCACAGATTTCATTTTTAATTTCAAGCGGTTAAGGTTTATTTGCCCTTACCTCTATAATTTTGTTAAAAACAAAATGTTAACAGACAACAAATACACTTTGTTTTGTATGAATTTAAATTGCTTTTTAATTATTACAAAACCGTCGACTTACTTTTGTGCAAATTACACGTACGCAGATGTGGATCCGGGGAGTAATTTAGGGGAGGGTGTCAAATATAATAGGACACACATATAACGAGCCCGCATTTAGCGAGTTTCTGGATACAGCGAGGAAAATATTGTTTGATATAAACATTAAACGCAATGCAATTTAACTGCTTTAATCCAGCAAATTTCTTACGGATCCCGAATTTAACGAGCAATTAAAAGAAATAAAATGGAAAATCGAACTTTTGTAGAAATTCAGCCGTTATAAAAGATTGGTCGCATGAGCGACTCCGAGGGGGTGCAATACGGTGCACTTGCACCCCCTAGAATATAATTCTAGGGGCGCCCATGCTTGTTCGTAAAGATTGATGCTCGTTATAACCGATTTACAAAGAATTTTTATGGATTTGGGAGGGGAAATTTCCCTATTACTCCCTGTGGATTCTCCAATGGCATATTCCCATTTTCTCCTAACTGAAATCCAATTATGTCTATACATTAAACAGAGGAAATTTTTATATATAGCAATAATAGTTATCATATTTCATGCATTATATTTCTCACCATCAAATATATTCTGAAATTTTTTATTTATTATCCATAAATTTTGGATTTGGGCCCTTAGAGTTAGCGTTCCTAGATCATATCAAAACGGTTCTTAAGCAATGAGAAGACCAAAGTGAAGGAGTGGTTATAATTGGTTAGAAATCAACCAGCATATTTAATAGAGATGGGCCCAGAATCGCCTTATTATTGCGATGACAGTCACCAATGCGTAAGTATATTTGTTTTAGCATGAGCTCATAAAAACGACTCGTGCTCTCCTGAAAATTTTCTTCTAGGTATCCTGTAAGTTCCTTACAAGTTTGGGCACGTTACGAGACAGCTGAAGAAACATGATGTCCTCACATATCTCATGCGTGTTCAATTAGGTTACAATAAGTTCGGTGTTGGATTACTAAATATGTAACAATGTTACATCGTTTCGATATCACCCTCTATCATAATGAAACAATCCGTCCTACTTACGCCATCTATGTTCGACTGCGCAGGCGCTTAAGAATATCTGTTTCAACGTAATCTACGCGAGCTATAGTGTTATATACATATTCCCTTTTCCTTCACTAATTGATTTGATTTTTGTTTTAATGAAAGTTTTCTAATCCTATGTCTATTTGCCATCACTTAATTCTACAGAGTATATGATCGGGTTAAAATAGGGTTACAATAAGGTCATGTGTACAATTGGATTACAATGGGGTTACAGTAAGGTCGCGTATACGATTGGGTTACAGTAGGGTTAAAATAAGGTCGCGTGTACGACTGGCTTACAATAGGATTACAATAAGTTTGCTCGTATGATTAGGCTACAATAAGGTTAAAAGATCTGACTACAGATGTTCTAAAGCGTTCACGGAACGAATTAAGGAAAGAATATTCCCATATGTAATAGTTGAGCAAGTCCATTCAGTAACTCGGTTTTGAATGCTTTGGCACAACGCTAATTTGGAAACAAACAAAGGGATGGTTGTGACGGTTCGCAGGTATTCTTCAAGGAATTCACGTTGGATAGTACTAACAACACTGCCACAGAATCAGTTCAACTTGGCGACGACGGCAGCGAATACTCCTTATATGTAATTGGGAACAATACGGGACTTACACTTGCAAATTGGACTTATCGGATGATTTTTCTTGATGCCTGCATTTTTTTTTTTGGTCACAGAGTACAGTTTTCATTTAACACCCTGTACATGAATCAAGAATAGCGAATAGTGAAATTGACGGGAAAGCATTTGGGCATTTTTTGTTGTGGATAGTTTTGCTTACCTAATGTTTAACCTATCATTACGATATAAAAACAATATAATCGCAGTTAAAACTTTTTTCAGCGGCTTATGGCTCTCTCAGAAGCATACCAGCTTCCTTCCTCAGAACCAAAATAACAGTAACATTTTATTTTGCCAGTGTTATCAGTCACTGCCAGTAGCATGTCAATATTATTTTGGCTCTGAAGAGGGAAGCTCGTATTCTTCCGAAATGGACATAAGCCGTTCAATCAGGTTTTAACTGGGATGATGATGTTTTCATATTGAAATGATTTGCTCGCAGTATGTTTTACTTTCTAGAATTTTTCAACATTTTGTAAGTTTCCTTCAAAGAATTGTGGAAATCGAATTGCAGAAACGTACTAAAATGAATATAGAAGAAATACTAACGTATTAGTGATCATATTACTTAAATATAAATGCCCTATTGTTTTTCTTTTGTGCCTTTTAGAATATTTTGACTAAGACTTATACATGTACAAATTGAAACATCAAGTAAATACAAATATCTGTATAAAATACGTTACCGAGAGAAACTTATAATTTTGTCATTTATCAGTTTGTAGGAAAATTTACGAGTTTCTTTTTTCAGTAATTAGGATCGCAGAAACGTTTACGACTTCCTTTCTTTATTAGAGGGATTTTATCTAATCCGCCATAATTACCCTAATTTTATACTACATTTGTGAATCGAAATAACTTTTATTTAGTGTTTTAAAAATTCCAAAATATCACTTAGATAGCTAATAAATTACTCTCAAATAAAATAAAAGTTTTTAGGTGGCAGGTGGGGTTCGAACCCACAAACTCTTGATAACGAGTCAAGTTCTATTTCCCATAGAGTTACAGGTGCCAATCAAACTTCTCTCTGCGAGTGACTATAAAGCTTCACTATGGATGGACAAATTCGCAATTATTCTGGCAGTGTTACAATGAGAATTCTTTGACTTTAATAAGTACCACCTTGTATTAGGAAATACATACAAACGCCCCTTATTAATAAATTTACATTAATATGATATACGAATTGTCCTAAATAAAACATAAAGATTTTATAAAACTTTCTATATATACAAAATTATCTAGTTATTTCTGTAAATTAAGACTTTTTCTTGATATTTTAATGGTAAGCCAAGAAATATGCGGTGCACAGATGTTTATAAATGAATAATCTTTTCGTAAGTATTTCTCATAATTAAAACGAAGGATATCCCCATTATTTTATTATGCTCACTTAATATATTCATGTTTGATAAGGAAGTATACATTTGGGGATTGGCATATAACCTAGAATTAATACCATTCCTCTTAAGGGATTGAGCAAGGAATATTAAATGAATTTGCTCAAAGTGCCAAGCCATCCAGAAATGTATTTCTTAGGAAAAGATGCACAAACTAACTAATTTTGGAGGTAAAGTCGATAATCTTGGACTTTTACTTATTGTAATCGCTTTTGATCACGAAGTTCGAGCATGCAAATTATTTGGCGAAAATTAATGCAAGACTTTGGTGTTACTCATTACAAGTATTTTGCTTGCATCACAAATAACAATTATACATGCATTCTAGCATCTTTGTAAATGTATGTAAATTAATCACGATGTGCTCAAAATTTTAACTTGGGAATATTTAAACCATTTGCGCATATTCTACTTATTTACTAAAGTCTAAATATTTACATACACACGTCATAGCCGATGATGTGGTAATATTAGGCGATAAATTACCTGCAAAAAAAATATTTTTTTGCGCCTAGTGATGGCCAAACCCGAAGTCTAACACAGGGAAATGTGCTGGACGCCTATAGCCAATGGAAAAGAGCTCTCGGTTGTTAGAAAGCAGTTGTAGGTTCTGACGAACCTACAATTGCTTCTGGCGCCACCGGACGCCCAGGAATAATTATTCTTTTCTTTACGAGTAATTAATCACGCTTTATTTAGATTTGTAAAAACATAAAATTTTGTCTGAATTCTTGGTGTGCTGAGATTGTCAACTATGCTGTATTTCACATATGATTTCAGTCTACCATTTCAATATCAATTAATGCGTATATATAAAAAGAAATTGAAAAATAGTTAGCTTTGCTAATACTGTTAGCATTATTTATTTGTTGTTATATTACCAGATGTTATAGGTCGGTGGAGGTTAGAGAATTTTAAAACCCATCGTTGTTGTCAATGATTTCCTTTCATTCAATGGAATAACAGGCCTATACTCAACTACAGTAAAACATTTCTTAACGACCACCTCCATTAAGCGACCATGTATCTTAACGATCACATTTTCTGGAAACGGAGTTCCTTCCCTCACAGACCCAATTCTAAATTTAGCTCCATTCGGAGACCACCTCTCTGAGCGACTGCTTTTTCACGGAATCGACGGTTGTAGCCTTTGGGAGGTTTTACTGCGTATATATATATATCTTATTTATTTTATACGTTCACATATACAATTCAAAATACAGAAAATGTCATGATGTGCCGGGAACTACAGTTCTCTGAAGAGTCCGAACCACCGGTACCAAGAGAGCCAAATCCCGGAATACAATGAGCGGAAAAACGGCAGTCGTTCCATAATACCATGGGGGATTGAACCCGTGTTAATGATATGGTGGGCGAATGCTTTACTATGACACAACCTGGAGCAGTGGACCTGATTTGTTAGGTGCTCTTATCTCTTTAAGCCTAGGAGATAAACCCCAGACCACAGGGAGTAGTCATGGTCACTAAGTGACAGTTCAAGTATTACGTAAACACCTTGGGGGAGATTGCTGTTGGTCTTATTTTTCTATGTTAGCCAATGTTCATTTCTGCTTAATGGGGGGGGGGGAGTTAAATAGCCGAAATATTGCTTAGTTAATACGTGAATTCTCCCTATGTGTTTTTTTTTCTTTTTTCTCATCGTGAACAGTTGAATCTGGATTAACGGCACACTACGCGCCGCTACTACGTCAGCCAGGGCTTTTATTTACTTTATTTTATGTTGCATGTTAATTGTTATCATGGACATGCATATGATGTTATATTAAGGAAGTAATTATACACTCAAAACCGTTTTCCTGCAATCAAATAACGCTTTTAAATAAACACATTCAATTTCAAATTACATATTTATTTCGAAGATATAATAATGCTCTTTTTTTTTTGTCATATAATTATTTCCTACACGTTATTCTTATAGTTATCATTTAATTATAACTATAATTTAACTATATTTGTGATTGAATTATATTCATCATTTAATTAAAT
>QLNU02015003.1:98048526-98073721 GCA_006491805.2 Dysdera silvatica
TGAAAGCTTATTCGTTGAAAGGTTGTCGCAAACTTTCATTTGTAGAAATGCGTAATATTTGTGAATAAAACAAATATATAAAATAGTTGCACATGAAATAATATATCATTAATATATATTACTTCATATAATAAATATTAAATTCAAAATATTCATAGAACTGCGAATTTCTGTAATTTTTTATTACTCATATTTTTCAATATTCTTCTACATTCTTAAAAATCTTTGTAATTTAATGAAATTAGAGTATTTTTCAGATGTTTTATAACACACCTAATTATACTAAGTCCGTCAATACACAAGACAGAACACATCTTTTTTTTTCCTAATAGTCCTAACATGGAAAATCAGCGAAAGGAAATTCATGGTAGAGTGGAAGAAATTTATAAAGATGGCTCTGTTTCTTTGAAGTGATTTTATGACTGGTTTAAACATTTGCAAGAACGTCAGGACAGCGTCGAAGACGTTCCTTAAAATGGTAGATATACAACTGAACGCAACGTAGGAAACATATGTAAAAAAGGTAAAGAAACTTGATGGGACCAGAGTAAATGCTGCGTCGAAATTCTGCAATATTTCCTGCAACAGATTTGTCTGGTATGAATCTAACAGAAGAAGCAAAGCTCCAGGTTCTTCTTACTTGATCATGCCTGACCACACACAGCCTTATATTCATGAAGACATTTTTAACCTAGAGGGTGTGGGGTGGGAGGGATTGTTTCAATTGATCACCCTCATGTCCACCAGATATGGCTCCTGCGAACTATTTTCTCTGTCCTGCTGTGGCGCAGTGTGGTAACGCGTTCGCCTAGTACGCCGTTAATCAGGACAAATAAGGCTTACTCAAAGATTTTATAAAGATCGCACTGCTCACTGTAGTCCGGGATTTGGTTCCCTAGGCCATAAGAGGTTCGGATTCCTCGGAAAATTTTAGGTCCAGAGGTTCGGATTCCTCGGAAAACAGTAGGTCCTGGCGCAGCATGACCATTGTAGTCTTTGAGCCGTAAAACCACAAAACAAACAAAACTGTTTTCTCTTTCCATAACTGAAATAAGCCATGAAATTTAAGATCCTTTTGCATATTTCGAACAATTGGACTCACGTTTGTTTATGTTCTAAGGTGCAAGGGCATAAGAAATAATGGTGCGTCAAGAAATACAGTTTTCCGAGGAATCTGAACCCCTTAAGGTCTAGGGAATCAAAACCGTGTAATAAGCAATTATTGGGTAAGCTTTCTATTTTTGGCGGGAGCCGAACCTGTATTAAGGGCACGCTAGCTCTATGTGACAAGTGAGATGAAATTCATCCTGAAAGGCGACTTCGCCAAAGTCTCGAAGATTTGTACATTCATCTTCAGAAATGGCTTGCCATCAACTACAATTACTTTGAAGCACGGTAAGACAGTTACCTAAAATATTTCGACGCCTTACCATTCTAAGCTCACACACATTCACCAATGTTTTTGAGACATATTTTATAACAGAAATAACTATGTAACATTAAGAAAAGTATGCTTAAATACATTTTGAGATAAAATAAAAATTATCCCATACAAAAACCAGCTGATCCTGATAAAACTAGACATGGATAGTGAAGAAGCAAAGAAAAATATGATACAGCTAATAAGATAACAATAAAATAACATGATATTTATATAACAGTAAGGCTAGAAATTATCTCTGAAAGATTATTTTCAATAATTTGTACATCTGGACAAGAGATATTTGCCTTAGATGATAAATTACTCGCAAGGAAATGTGTGATTTCTGGGTGCCTAGTGGGAACCGAACCCAGAACCACTTGATAACCAGTCGAGCAGAAGCCTGCTTTCAGCGTTAAAGGCCCAAAAATGGCTTAACGTAACACAATGATGAAAAAAATCATCGGAGTTTAGCATTACAAAATAAATTTCTTCATTGGTCCAAAGGCCAAATGTAAAGGGAAAATAATGAAGTATAAATTAAAAACAGACATTTATAAACAAAGTTAGTAGGGACATACCAATCACTCTGCATTTCTTGCTTAACTTCGATGTTGTGGGTGGTTATTAAAAGAGTTCTATTTAAGTCTACTGCTGCATTATAAACACAAAGAAAAACAAGTAGTACAAATAATTATAATGTTTTACTTCTCAGAAAACTTTGTGCTAAGTTCTTTGTAGTAGTAGTAAACCAGGGGTCTCTATAGTGGCTATAAAGTCACAACAATAAACATGATAAGGTAAATAGTCTACTGATTCTAACGCATTTTATTAAGAACGTGTATATTTATTTTGATCACTATTTAGAGGGCTTCATGAGCGCTATGGGAAATGCAACGTGAAACACATAAGGTCAATTGACTAAATACTCTGAAAAAGTGTAAAGGGACACTAAAAAAAAAGTTTTTGGTGCTTGCACTGCTTTTTAAACCAAAGTGACAAGTCAAAGAAGCCAAATTCTAGATAGGCGAGACTAGCTTTGATATTTATTATCTCCAACCATTCTCATTATGGCGGTTTATGTGGTAATATTAAATGGTATCATCAAATATTATCACATCATCGGCTACGGCGGAAATCGTTGATTTTAATAAAGGTATTTGCAGGTTGAATTTCGTAGTCGTCAAACGGCTGGTTGTAGTTCGACAACAATCGTTATTCGCGGTTGTTCTTTATGTGGTATTCAACTCAGTAATCAAGCAATTCGATCATTTCCGCAACTATGACTATGCGCTATTTTAAAAAACGTTTAATGAGGAAAAATTTTGGATTCTATTGAAAAGCAGAAGACCTCTCCAATGAGGGAAATCCTTCCGAACGCTCAGAAAACAGAAATAGCCCGCGACGACTGATAAATTATAAGAATCACGTTAAAGATCTTTGAACGTTTAAGAATCCTTGATATGAAATAAGATAAGATCCAAGATTTACAATTGAAATTAAAGTAACATTTTTATAAATGATCTTGCGCGTCTCGTAAATGTAAAGACCATCAACCCCACTAGATCACGCGCTCAAGAACTCCTATTGGTTTACTATGACCCGATATTTTTTTATCATAAAAGAAAGTGGACAATATTTTTACCGAATTTTCTTTGCAACGAAGAATGCTCGACGCTTATGCTGGACGACGGTTTTTATCACAGCATTGTGTTTTATATTCTAATGCATTTATCTTTTAATGCATTTTCTAAATTTTCCAATTGTTATTGAACTGCTTCTAACTTATTAACTGAGTTTTCTACACATATATTCTAAGCAAGGGATACTACGGCTTTTACCGCTGTGCCCAAAGAACCATTAGAACTTACAAAAAAAACTGCTGCAAGAAACTTTGGTTTATTATCATAGCAAATGTAGATATTTTGTAACATAACTACTTTAACGAATTGATTAATGTTACATGGAAAATTATGATTTAAATAAATGCACTTATTCACCAAATTTAAAACAAAACACAAGCCGGTCGAAACAAGCATAAAAGTGGTCAACGTGTGTATAAAGTTTAATGTGGCAAAAACAAGAACCAAAAAATAGATAGTACTACTACTAATAATAATAATAATTTTTATTTAAATTGAATTGCATATTGAATACTGCATATACAGAACATATGCAATGTATGAGTTATATGCAAAAATGGTGATATTTATGACTCTCTCACTGGTTCAATGATCAAGTTGGAAATGGAGAACAGGAATGCCTAGTTTGATATAAAACACTCTTCTAGAGTTATTAACATAAATAATTCAAATAAAAACTCAAAATGGAAGGTCGCATTGCAGTAAAAATAATATATATTTTATCGTTAAGTCTCATCGCATTTGTTTAGAAGGATAATCGAATTAATGTAGCTTCTAAGATTATTATGTGTTTATTGGTATCGTAATATTTTTGAAGATTTGTTTACCACATTTTCGAAAATATTGCTATAAACACGTACATAGAGATTCATAACTACAATGAAACCTGCCCAAAGTGACCACAATTGAGACTGAACTGCGATGGTCATCATAAACAATTGGTCACTGTACACTATAGACTTTAGTGTAGTCATAACTAAGTCACTAAAATTTTTATTTTATAAAAAGTGGTCACTTTATTCAGGTGGTTCATTTACCAGGTTTCACTCTATATTCGTTTAATGCCGTCATTTTATTTGCTTAAAAGGGAAGATATTAGTTTTGAAACAAGAGTTCAGAATTTCATAGAATGAATGGTGTAAATAAAATAAAGACCATAAAGTGGTAGAAAAAAATATTGTACCTTTTTTTTCTCCCCGTTGAAGATGATGATGATGCAACCTAATCAGTTACCCTGTGTAGAGACAATGGCAATGGGATTTGAGAAGATTACGAAAACCGTACGTTGTCGGATACCGTGGAACATCAAAAAAATTCGTCACAGCACTTTTTTTTTTCGATAGCACCAACGAAATACGATTTTTGTAATCGATTATTTGTCGAGAGCTTTTCTGTTTTTGCACAATGATAAATAGTTTCAAATCACAACGGAATGGCATTATTTGTTCTCTAAATCACTGTGCGCATTTGTCAATGTTATTGCTTTTGTCCGTCGGCAACGCATTGGAGGATTGTCATCGCTGAGGCTTTTGGCTGTTGTTGGGATGGCCACTCCATTTTCCCGTCGTATTGTGCTCTGAAGTTGTATCACTTTCTAATGCTGGCGCGGGCTGGGCTGGAGTGTCGGAACCTAGAAAGCGTGAATAATTATTTTTTTTTTGTGGCTTTAATAAACAGAACGGCAAACCTACCTCTTTGGTTGGAGAACGTGCCAGAATCTTTACATTTTTATGCACGTTGAATTCACATTAAAAGAAACATTAATATTTTGAATGCAATGTTTTAAATAAAATTTAAGGATTGAATAAAATACAATTTACCATATGCCCTTTATTCAATATAAATATCTTCTTTTCAATCCAATATTAAAATTTGCTATCCAAGCACATTATTTATTAACTGTTCAATATAGAAGTTCAATAAATATATTTTTAATAAAAGTAAAACTTGCTTTTCCCTATAATTAATTTTCAAAGGTTCAATTTGCATTTATTAGTTGATAAGTTTTATGCTTGTTTTCACTAAACACGCAGTTCATTCTTGAAAATACAGCATTTATAACTTGACCTCAGACCTACAATACGAATATTTAATTGACTGATTTTTTATGGTCCAATAACACTAATTGTCACGCTGTTTCATATAATTATCTAGACGTCCTTAAAAGCGAAGTAAGTGTGGGAAACAAATAAACTATTTAAGCACCCTATTTCAAGAAGCAACATATGAGAACTTACTCAGATAGAAAATAGTTTCTATTCTTTGGTTCCTTCTTTGTTTACAAAAATACAATTCTCAAAAAAATTCATAAATTCTTAATTATACAAAAACCGACAATTCGATATTTAATAATAAATATTATATTTCAGATTCTTACGAATATTCCAAAAATTTTAGCATTTCTTAAATTAGAGATGGTAGCATTAATCTATTAAATATTAAATGGATGTAATGTTCAGACTGCAACCTTAAATTTTCTGTGTTAGTTGTTAATGGATGAACAAATTTTATAAGTTAATATATGAACAGAAGTGCTTTTAAGAGATTTTCTTTGTGTATAATAATGCAGTAATGAATGATTTTAATTGGAAATTTTATCTCTCATTTCTTATTTATTAAGTTTATTTCAGTTTAAAAACGAAAATATAATGAGGATTTCATGGTGTTTCCATAGCGCGTTCTAAAAAAAAAAAGACTTTAATTTCATCCGAATTTTAAAAATAATTAAATTCCCTTATAATTGGAATTACGTGAGAGAATTTTTCATATTTGGGAAGACTATTTTGTGTATTGTAGTTTATGTTATTTTGTATGAATTTTTATTAGTTATAATTTTATATAAATATTAACAAATAAATATTCATGAATATTTGAATTTTCAAACATTTTAAAGAATTATCACACAGTAAATTGACATCACAAGCATAATATAATTGGATTTTCAATGAAAAAGTACATTATTTTAATTCATGAGAAAAACTTATACGGAAACAATAATACCTTGTTTGTAAGAAGTGGACAAATATATAGGTCTTGTAGGATACCTTTTTATAGTGGCAAATAAGCCGTCACTGCTCTATCAAAATTGAAAGGTATTTATGCATTAGATATTTAAATATGTACACATTAGCCATAATAATATTGCACCTAATTGAAAAATATTTGGTTTATAAGAAATACTGTTAATTCAAAAGAAACAAGGATACTTAGCATCAGAATACTTTTGAGTAATGTGTGTTAAAAAATTTGTACAGTGAGCTAGGACGCTACGTTCGATCTCGGTCGGAGATAAAGGAGGAGATACAACTTTCATAGGAAATGGTCCGTTAAAAATTTTTTTCCGATATTTTGGAATTTACGAAGGGGATGATTTGAAGTATATCGACGTCAAATTCAGGCTCCTGACCCCTTTAGTTTTGAAGGTGGGGCCCAAAATCTTAGTTGGTTGTGCCCTTGGATAACTCAAAAATTACAACAGATAATCGCGTTAACTTAAGGGCGGTCAGTTACTCCTCATATGGGATATAAATGCTACAAACCGATTTGGGCGTAAGCTTTACGAGTACCAAAGCTGGGCAAAAATCTGGAGCGGTCATTTTATTTTTGGCCATACGTGTATCAAAGAAGAGGTATACCACAATGTATGTGTCTTCAGTTTATTAGTAATGGTAAATGCTATCTAAATGCCAAGTTTTAAAAAATTTGGCCAGTACAGTTTTTTGATATGGGAGTTTCCCTATTTTAGGGATTATTCTATATAACTATTAAAGGAAAAGAACTAGAGGACCCCTTAAGAGTGCACCTGATTGTTATTGAAATATGAAAATGGTTTTTGTGTATAAATACCCCTGATCGATATTTTTCCCAGTACACCAACTGTACAATTTTCCATAAACTTTAGGCCATACGTGTATTAAACAACAGTTGTACCAAAACAAAAGTGCCTTCTGTTCGTTCGTAGAACCAAGGGTTATCTAAATGTCAAATTTAAAAAAAAAAAATCGGCCCACACATTTTGTTGAAATGGGAGTTTCCCTATTTTAGGGATTTTTCAACATATTAATCCCCACCAGCGATGATAATGAAGAGAAATTGGTTTTAAATCGATACGTTTAGAATGTAATTTATGAACTATCAACGAAGGGATAACACCTTCTGCCCTTTCATTTCGACATCGATTTAGTTGTATTATACAATGTACAATATAGATAACACGTTGTAGTACAAAATATGTCATATACACATAATAAATACATAATAAATACATACATAACAGATTATGCATTATATAGATCTGACATAGCATATATATATAAGACAGATTATACATAATATACATTTAAATACATTATACAATATACATATGGAATAATGTTAGTCACTGCTGTCCTCGTCAGAATCGTCTTCACTTGCGTTATGGAGAAGGTGGGGATAATCAGATTTGATGATGTTCTTTCCCAAATATACTAGAACGGCAGCCACGTGCGAACAACACCCAACAGTTCTCAGGCCAATCTTGCATTGGCAACGCCAACCAGTGACAGAGCGCAGCCCGTATCCGTTTGGTTCATACGCGACATACACCCTATACTTTTTGCTTTTTTGTGTCTCGATTGTATTCGCGCTGTTATAAAATGAAGAGGAAAAGGGTTTCGCACCACTTCTATTGGGAAGCCATTACTTGCGCCCCGGTGCTCGCGGATGTAGCTATTAGCCATTCGTATTTGGTAAACGCCACATGTAAGGGGTCTCAAATCATTATCCGTAAGAAAGGGAAAATCGTAGATCTTGTGTGGGTCCTTTTCTTCGAACAACCCAGTAGTTTTCTTATCAAGTGGCTCAGTAATAGCCTTCAGAGGGTTTTCAGCTACGGCGTAACGTGACTTCATCATGTGAGCGATGACATCACCATTAGCGGCATCAGTCATTAATGGCTTGAATGTCATGTTGTATATGGAACAGAAGCTCACTAAGTCGTCTTCTAAGTTGCCAATCGTCAAGTTTGGTATGTTATCAGGAAAGTAACGCCATTTCATTTTCAAAACTCCCTTAACTCGCTCAATGACCTGGCGTACTTCGGTGACAAAAGGAGAAAGATTCGCCCTCTGGACTGATAGCTGAGAGCCAAATGTGTCTAGGTCAGGCGTGAAGACATGACACCATTTACTCTCCAGGTAAGGAACGGCATTACGGAACCCCCATTCTAAGATTAAGACTGTCTTGTACTCATCATAGGGCTCAATCAGATTCCGTGGACTTGCGTCAATTTCAAGAATATTTCTTATTAAAATGGCGACATTTTTTGATGCGTCGAACACGTTTTCACACCGAACAAAGTACCCATCTCTGGTGTTGATGAAAAATTTTTTTTTTCAAATGACGTCCTTTGTAGGTGCTGAAATCAGCATGTTGTTGGACGTTGTTTGCGCTCTTCTGACAATGTGCATGTCCCATCAGCGATAAGGTATGTGATTTTCTTTGTGTTTGTCACATTGACAATATCATCGAACAGACGTTTTACCATAAATGAGGCGTGGTTGAGGACATCTTCGCGAACTAATGAAGGATAACTTGTGATTATGAATTCCTTTGGGAATATTCCTTACTTGATGGATTCGATTTTCAATAGTACATTTCGAGTCCAGCTTAAAGTATCGGCCTGTTTGATCAATGTTACTGCAACTTTTCATCTTATGTAATTATATGGCTAGCATTGTCGATTTCGTTTGAGTTTCTTGGTGCATCGCAAAACCTGAAGGAATGCGTCCTTTGAAAGTCCGGCATAGCAATTTATAGCAAGATTGACCTCTGATAACAGTATTCCCAAGTCACTAAAATAGCTAGTGCCAGGAATGGTACTCACTGACGTCATAATTCTTAAAAAATCGACCCAATCATCATCACACACATTAACGTGTAATTTGCCTGTTGGTTCACCATGTTCAGGGCAACCTTTGTTAAACGGATATCAGCACCGAGGTGCTTTTCACAGACATTCGTTAGCTCCTTGACGACAAGACGTTTTGTCATTCAAACGTGAGCCCGCCCGATTGCACTAAATTCCGACAGGCCGTCTTCTGATGAGCACACAACACACCTGCGATGGTTATTTTTGGCACAGGGAACATCAAGAGACACCATATTCTTAGATGACCTATCACCCACGGACTCGTCACTAGAAGACTCGTCTAAATCCATGGATCACGGATCAATATTCGTATTACAGATTCAGGTATGAGCATAAGCCGTTCGCCTACGAGCTCGGCTTTTCATTTTATCTTGAAAATTTTATGTTTTACTGCAGCAATCAATATTAGATGTTGCGTAAAGCTTGAGCTGGTTCTTTTTTTTTCAACAATAAGGGAAACCTTGACACAATTGCATCAATGATATTATCGCTGACATTTTGCAATCTTTGCGTACCTTCCCATTTATTTTGGTCTTGATGAGACACCCCACAGTAGTTGCAGTGCGTTGAGCTGTATCTATTCATAACTTTAAAAAAATCAGTTTAAACAAATAGCAAAAAGGTTACGTCCAAAATGTCAATAGCAGAAATATTTGGAGCTGTTTCTCTGAAAAATCCGTACTCCATGAATTTGAATTGTTTTATCTACCTTTCACAATGCCTTGAATTATAATTCGGAATGATTTCATGCATGCTTTCTCATTGATCATTGCCCATTAGCATAATGTTCTGTCACTTTTTCGAACTAATGAGTAACACGGCGATATATATAATAAACAGAAAAATATTTCATAACGCAGCAGTAATGAAGAAACTTTATCACACCGAAATATTTTTTGATGGACTAATTGACTAATAAATTATAAAATAACAAAAATCCCTAAAATAGGGAAAATCACATATCAATAAAATGTGCAGGCCGATTTTTTAAACTTGATATTTAGATAACCCTTGGTACTACGAACAAACAGACGGCATTTCTGTTGTGGTATATCTGTTGCTTGATACATATATGGCCAAAAGTTAGGGGGCAATTGTACAGTTGGTGTACTGGGAAAAATATCGGTCAGGGGTATTTATACCCAAAAAATGTTTTCCCATTTCAATAGCAATCAGTTGCAGTCTAAGTGGTCTTCTAATTCCTCTCCTTTAATAGTTATATTCTATAGAAAAATTCCTAAATTAGGGAAATTCCCATATCAATAAACTGTACAAGCCGAAATTTTTAAAAATAGATATTTAGATAACCCTTAACATTGCTAATAAAGTAAAGACACATTTGTTGTGGTACACCTCTTCTTTGATACACGTATGGCCAAAAATAAAATGACCGCTCAAGATTTTTGCCCAGCTTGCGTACTCCTTAGAGCTTCTGACCAAATCGATTAGTAGCATTTATACCCCGTATGAATATAATAACCGATAGCCCTTAGGTTGATGCGATTATCTATTGTAGCTTTTGAATTATCCAAGATCACAACCAACGAACATTTTACCCCCACCTTCAAAACTAAAGAGGTCAGGGGCCTGAATTTGACATCTATGTGCTTAAAATCATACCCCCTCTCGCATATACCAAAATATCAGGGAAAAACTTTTAGCCGACCAGTTCCTATTGAAGTTGCATCCCCGCCTTTCCTAGAAGGCATTTGTATCAGAAATTTTGCAAGAAAGGGAAACATACTTCGGTACAGACCTACACATACCTGTATTTTACTGATAGGATGTTCCCGCAAGCAAAGATTTTCCTTGGGACATTCTAAGGTCGTTATGGACATTCACAGGATGTCCCAAGAACGATCTTTGCTATCTGGGCTGTTACACTTTACAGAGTTAAAACAATTGCCAAATGCGGCAACACATAAATCCTTTTTTTTATTTTTATAATAAAAATTTAGTTTGAGCTAATAACGTGGGTGTTAAAAAATATTATTCGAATACCTGTCTTGAAGAAAATGATTTGAAATTTTCTTGCATTCCTTCGGTCAAATCTAGCACAAGCAGGGGTTGATTTCTGGTAATAAGGACTAATTTGTTTCCTGAAAATCTACGTGTTTGAGAATTTTTATTCATATCTTATCTGTTAATTGTAGCTATCTTGTTGTTGGTTTGTATGATAGAGATGATTTGGAATGGTTATCCGATAGAATGAAACTGTATTTATTTCCAGAAATGGTACGGCAAAACCATAATGATGTAGCACCGATCTTACTCCCCATGCAATGAAATGTGAGAGTTGAATAGAGAGTGTATGAAGTATGTGATGTGATATATGGCGGAGTTCCATGAAACGTGAAACGGCAGTGCGAAGCCTGATGAAGTTTGATGGAGAAGGACAGGAACCGGCATACGATAAGGATGCCAGTAAACGGAAAGGTCAAAGAACCACCAGTCCGAATACGCAAGATACCAAGGCACACAACGGAAAGAACGAGCAGAAGCGGAGATGGCGGCGAGGGGACAGAAAGGCACCGCATGACAGATGAAGGACATCAGAGCCGAAACAAAGGCATCATAGACGGCAAGAACGAACACGAGAGGGGAAAATCTGAGCAGAAGCAGCCATGAATCCCGAAGGGAAAACACTGCCGAGTACTTCGATGCATCCTTTGGAAGTAGACACCCGGCTAGGCTATTGCAAAAGAAAGCGTTGGGTAGAAAGTGGAAGAGAGGGGGGGCCAAAAAAGCAATTAACTCAATCCATCGATGCAAGGCAAAGACAGGAGCAGTAATCAGAGCAATAACCTTGCAGCCGAGACAAAGAAGAGGATAAAAAATAAAAATGAGAAAATGAAGGGAAGGGAAGTGCAATGTTCCGAGCGTCTGCTCCCTCCAAGAACCACAGCCTGAATTCTATTAAAATTTCTTGAAAATGTTTTTGGCAATATAATGATTGGACTACTGATTTATTAAAAGAATGTTTAAAATAATATTGTAGCTATTTTGTTAATCTGTATAAACAGATGAAAGTTTGGAAAGGTTGTGCGAACTAGCGAATCTGTACGTCCAGAAAATGTATGGCTTCCATAGTGAAGTATCACCGTTCTTACCCTCCAAGCGGTGAAGTATGTGGAATGAAATGAAACCAGGGGCGTCGTTAGGCCTTTATTGGGTGGGTTCAAGGCCCCCCCAATCGAAATTATCAATGTTTTATTATTTAATTTCTTTATTATTTCGAATAATATTTATATTTTTGCATTTGAAATTTTTTACATATTACACTCACGTTTGCATTAAATGGAATTTAGTGGGAACTAAAACGAATAATAGAAAATTTAGCCACTTGGGGAATCTATTGAATAGTTAATCGCGCTTGAAAAAGGCAAAACGGTACACAATGACCATCTGGTATAGCTTGGGGCATTAACTTCCCTCTCCTTATCAGTTCTTGAGACATTTCCCCCGACTGACGGAAAGTTCTGGAAAATGTCCTTCACAGGAACTGGTTACCCGACATCTGGGCTTTTCATCCGAAAAGAAATAAATCAAACTCATTAGTCTCTAGCTAGAAAATGACCTGACAGCAAGCCAAAAATTTTCAAAAATAGAGCTATCGTTAGCTATAATATAATTTGTATTTTCTCCAATGCATCGTTTTTTAATTAAACAACCGTGTGAAAGTAAAAGTGATCAGTCTGACATAAAGTGTGAAACTTCTACTTCAGCGAAAGATGTATCTAGTTTGCCAACAATCCCTCAGCCAACCATGCCCACTGTTTTGTAATAAATTGGGAAAAAGGGAAGAAGCTCCTTTTCAATCTGTTCTTAGGCAATATCCCACCCCACAATTCGGAAAACAAAATTGTGGATTTAGTCGCTCGTGATACAATATGTTTAACTGGCTGGAATACTATGTGGAACAAGACGCTGTATTTTGCTTTCCGTGCAAGCATTTTTATGTATTAGGAAGTGGAAAAGCGGACTTAGCGTTTATAAAACGTGCAATTAAAAATTGTAAACGTGCAGTTAGTGCGTTCAAAGATCACAAATCATCGGAAATGCATTTACAATCTGTTGAAAGCTGGGTATAATTCAAGTTGATCCAAATCAACGGCAATGTGTCCGAAAAACTCATTAGTGTCGATGTAGATCAAACTAAACGTCGGCAACTTTATCTACACAGGGTAGTACAAACCATACTTTTTTACTGTGCGAAAAGAAATAGCCCAAAATGGCCATCAAAAAAACGAGAACGAGAGTAATCAAGGAAATGTGGTCGAAATTTTGAATTTAATCAAAACGTTTGACAGTGATTATTGTAATTCAAGCACTTGTGCTATATCACTGAATGCAACGTATCTATTCACCGACATCTCAGAATGAAATACTTTCCCCAAATGCAAACATACTACGACAAAAAATAATATCCGAAGTGAAGGTGAGTGGATTTTATTCTATTCTTACTGATGATACGAGAGATAACAGTAAAACTGAGCAAATGAGTTTATGTGTAAGGTATTATCACGAAAAAAAGTAAACCAACATGTTTTAGATTTTTTAAAAGTAGAGGATTTGAGTGCAGTAGGACTGATTTCTCTTTTCTGTGAAAAATTATCTGATTATGAAATAAATAATGTACCGTGGGTTAGACAAGGTGATGGTTCTTCAGTTATGAGTGGGCACTGAAGCGGAGTACAACAGTTGTTCAAAAATTACTTTCCACAAGCCATATACATACACTGTTATGCGCATAAGCTAAATTTAGTATTAGTTGATGTGTATAAAAATGTTCTTGAAGTACGGGAGTATTTTGATATTGTAGAAAATTTACACGCATATTTCTCATATTCCGGAAAAGCACATGAAAAATTCAAAGAAATTCAAAAAGAATTACACATTCCTGTAACGGAATTAAAAGCACTAAGTGTCACTCGGTGGGCATGCTAAATACGTGCAATAAAGGCCCTAATGAAAACCTATCCCCCTTACTATAATATCTAGACGATGCAAAGGAAGGTGATACAGTAAGAGCAAAAGGATGGCACGTATATTTAATGTAGTTTCACACTGTTTCTTTAACACATATATTTTATAAATGCCTGTCTGTGACAGAAATACTCCACACTAGTTTGCAGTCGTCATGACATTAATGATGTAGCGAATGGGATAAATGCTGTTTTGGAGACTTTGAAGCAGATGAGATGCGAAGAAAGTTTCTCGATTTTATACGAACAAATCACTGAATTCGCAAAACGTAATGAAATCGAATTCCATGAAAACATATTTATGACATCTAAAAAAAAAAAAAAACTCCGAGAAAAACCACAACCCAAGAAAATAAAAAAATTCCATAATTATAGAAACAACAGAGTGCAGAGATCTTCGAGAAAATAGGGAAATGTTAAAAAACAAGGTTTATTTTCTTGTCCTGGATAGAATGAAGAGCGAAAAAGATTCTTATAAAACGATACAGACGTTGTTCTCAATGCTACGATGTTCTCGATGCTTCGATGCACTCTATGTTACCAAGCATTATTAATGATAATAGTGAAATGTTTTTATCGGAAGTTGTGTTAGCTAGATTTTGCAAATAGTTTACATTTTAACATTCTAGTGCAGAAACCACGGTTGCACGGAATTTCATCTTCAGTCTTAAGGAACTTCCTGCATCCGTCACTGATTTATTGAGCAATTCATCTCATGATCTGTTTCCCAACTTATGAAACATATTTCAGATTGGAGTTACGCTTCCTGTGACTTCAGTTTCCTGTGAAAGAAGTTTCAGCTTGTTAAATCGTCTAAAGGATCATTTAAGGAATACTATGGGACAACAAAGGAGTTCTTCATTTGGATTGCTTTCCATCGAGAGAGAGAAGGGCAAGAACTTATGTATTGACAGCGTAATTGATAAATTTGCAGATAAAACGAACAGAAGGATTTACTTAGTACACAACTCACATTCTCATGAACATTAAGTTCCCTACGTAAGTGATATACTGTATGAAATATAAATAAATATCGTTGAATAGGGCACATTTTTGATTTAATAACTATTATAGACAGCGAAAAAAAATTAAAATTGCTTTTTAATAGAGGAAAGATGCAAAATTCATTTTTGTTTTTTCGCATACTTATCTCCATCCTTGATATTTTTGTTGGGGGCAATGCCCATTATTAATAATTTTAGCTTTGTACCACTGCTAGATCACCATATATGCGCAGCAGGTGCTCGCCTTGGGTCTCACAATTAGAGAATGCATTCAAGGTTTTGAAATTCTAATGATTTGTTAATAAAAGGGGTCACAAAATTTTAAAGATTTTCTTTTTCTTTTAATGAAAAAAGTCGAATCTTTGTGAATACGTCCAAACTAATCCGAGAAAAATCAATCATACAAAAGAAAAGCTTTTAAGTACCAGCAAATGGGCTAAGCCCCCCAATATATTAATCCTAGCGACGCCTCTGAATGAAATATGGCGGACTTCCATGGATCAAGAAAGTCAGGTCGAACCTGATGAAGCTTGATGAGGAAGGGCAGGAAATGGGGAGCGATGAAGATTCCAGAGGAATCATTTTCATGAAGATGCAAACACAAGGCTCTGTTTCTTGGAGGGAACGGATGCTCCGAACATTGCCCTTCCTTTTCTTTCGATTTTTCACTTTTATTTTTTGCCACTTCTTTATCTTAACCAAGGTTATTGCTCTATTTACTGCCCTTGGATTTGCCTTGCATCGATGGATCGGCTTTAATCCGATTAATTGCCTTTTTCTGTTCCCCCCTCTCCTCCTCTTTCCCATCAACGTTTTCTCTTACAACGGTCATGTGTCTGCTTCGAAAGAATGCATCAGAGTGTTCGGCAGTGTTTTTCACTCCTGGATCCGTGGCTGCCTCTTATCATCGTTTCTGTCTCGTGTCCACTCTTGCTATCTTCGGTGCCTGTGAAGTTCCGGCTCTGAGATCATTCGCCTGCCATGCTGTACCTTTCCGTTTCCTCGTCGGCCCTCTCCGCGTCCGCTCTTTCTTGCCACTGTGCATATTGTTATATGGCGTGTTTGGCTTGGTGTTTCTTTAGAACTGTAGCTCTCTTACTGATCCAAGAAATAAATGTGGAAGATTTTGATTGTTACATGTTTATAGTGAGAGGACCATATAAAAATCGTTCAGCGCCAAAGGGAACATTTCTCATTTTTCTTATGAAAAATAATCCCAGGGCAGCTGAATACGTCACATTATATTTGTCATATAGATTCAACTTATCTACATAGACAGCGTCATGAAAATGGACGAGCTTTTCGAGTAAATTCCTTAGTGTCAACTATTGGATCCACGTTCTGACGCAATCTCGTTATTTCCTCATCAATTATTCACAAAATTTATGGAAGAGTATCCGGGATAAACTTCTCCAAAGGTACGGAGAGCTCACTCCCAAATATATCCGGAAATGCGGCATTAAGAGAATGCAAAATGCAATTTCCAAATCACTGGGAATATATCGCAATAAATTTATATAATAACATTTCACACTCTATTATGAACAATAAGGTCTGAGTCAAAATAATAGCACCAGTTACATGTTTTCTAATTCTATTTATAAACAAAACGAAATGAAGTCAGCAATATGAAATAAAGAACATGTATGTATTACGCTTCTACTCACAAATTAAGAACAATTCATGTTGCCATTTGGATAAGCAAAATCTTTAATGAAAGGAAATTTGGCAATAAAATCCTGAGTCAAAATAATAGTACCAATCACGTTTTTTTACGCATATACGTATTAATAGAAGTTTTTTTGAGTCCATTTGCATACATTGCTAATAAATACTACTTCTTATAGTTAAACAACGAATTATGGATGAAAGTATAACATCAAATTATACATACTTTATCATTGCAATACTTTATAGAAATGAACACAAATTAGTCAAAATGCTGACACCATGCTTCAAAACAATCTAAAACCAAACGCATACATACAATCATTATCATTAAAGCGTTCCTTCTGTAAAATGACTTTAAATACCCTTGTGGGCATAGATGCCACCAATGATTGAAGTGTGTTGGCATCAATTTCTTCCCAAGTCTATTGATTGTTTCAGTTCATGAATAAAGTTGTAATTGCTCCCATTTTTGTACACAAAACCGGCAAGTATACACCACAAATTCTCCATAGGGCAGAGATCTGGAGAATTCGCAGACCAGTCCACTACACAAACTTCATTCTTCAAAAACCATTCCAACGTAGATTCAGCAACATAGATGGGGGCGTTATCCTGTTGGTACACGAAAGAAGGGCTTCCCAATTTCTCTGCAAAAAGGCAAGAGATGAACTTCCAGTAATGCTTGGTTGTCTGTGGCCTCATTCGATCGCTTGGGAGGGTTAAATTTGAATTATTACCTGAGATGAGACCTGCCCATGCTACAAGAGATCCTCCTTGTTGCCTTTTAGAGAAAATCACATTAGACTTCCGAATATCATGCCAGTAATAACTTATGACGATTTCTTTTTACCGTAATTGTCGTTTAATGTAAGATAATTGTCTACAACTTTGTGTGAGAGAGTCGATCTTCTATATATTTCCCACATGGAATGTTCAGCTTTATGCAATTCACGTATTTGGCCCTTCTCAAAATCAGTTTATGCTGTTCTGTGCCCCACTGTAACACATCTGCATAAATCTGTGGAAGGTATCTCTTCAGAACTGTTTTCAGAACAATAATAAAATGCTATGTGTTGCCACTCAGCACCAACTAAATGTAAACAAAAAACAAAACTCACAGGAAAATGCATTTCCTTCTTTTATAAAGTGTTGCCACTGATAAAGTACGTTTAATTTTATGTTCTAATTTTATCCACAATTCATTATTTAACTATAGGAAGAAGCATTTGTTAGCAATGTATGCAAATTACCTCAAAAACCTTATGTAAATACGTGTATGCGTGAAAAAATGTGACTGGTTCTATCATTTTTACTCCAATGGCAACATGCATTGTTCTTAATATCTGAGTTAGAAACATATTACATATATTTTCTTTATTTTATATTGTTAATTTCATTTTGTTTTGTTTGTAAGTGAAATTAGCAAACATGCAACTGGTGGAATCATTTCGACTCAGACATCACTTGCCTTAGTAAACCAACCTTTTGTGTTTCACAACGACGATTGTTTAAACGTTAGGAATTGTTTTGAAGTACGAATATATATATATATATATATATTAAGTACCCGATTGCAACGAGATGAATTAAACATTTGTTTGGTTACGTTCTGAATATACAAGAAGCAAATCATTATTACGAGAAAAAGTCTGTTATAGCGGGCAGCAGTTGTACAAAAATGTTGTCTTTGATTCACGTACATCGAGACTAAAAAGAAATATTATCACATTTTACGAATGAAACGGTAGAAATTTTCTTTTTTTTCCTTCTGAAGTTATGATTATTGACGCGTCTAGGTTGTGCTTAATAATATTTAAATATATCATAATGCTGATATTTA
This sequence comes from Dysdera silvatica, assembly GCA_006491805.2. Classification (NCBI taxonomy): domain Eukaryota; kingdom Metazoa; phylum Arthropoda; class Arachnida; order Araneae; family Dysderidae; genus Dysdera; species Dysdera silvatica. Next base: position 98,066,998 of record QLNU02015003.1, read on the forward strand.
TTTTCGTTTCTCTGCTCAAGTCTGTCTTTTAATGTTAAACAGATTTAAAAGAGACTTCGGATGTAACGAACTGAAGTTCTGATCACTTCTTCTCATTATAGGCGTTTTTTACTATATGTTTTCTCGTGTATGATAATTTCTAAAGAAAATAAATAAATAATAGTCAATGCAAAAGGAAAACCCGTTCTGAAATCCCAAAGTGGGAAGCCTCTCTTACTTCTTTTCCCTCACAGTCAGCAACGACCTTTTTATTTATGGCGCAAGGATAACAAAGATCAGGCGGTTTAACTTCACAGCCTCTCACACGCCTTCTCTCTCTCTCCTCCTAAAATTCGTAGAAAATTGCAGAAGATCGGCTTGTGGCGTCATACTGATTCAACACATATTTCAATTTTTTAGGCATAACTCGAAATCCATCCAAGCGTACGGCGAGGAGCTTATCCCGAAGCGTGGGGTGCGTGGGTCTCCGCCCCCTAACACTTCTCGGATACAGGTGAGAGTAATTTGTTTTCAGGTATGGATTTTTTCAAAAGTAAATGCTGACCCAAAAAACAAATGCCCAAAATACACCGTCAACAGCATTTGCAACATGGCGGAAAGTGACATCTGTTGCCAATCGGTTCTGGAAACACTACAAAAAGTGCAGGAGATAGAAAGCGTGTGACGAACTATGCAGTTTCACCGATCATGCTGGGTCGAGACCTACAGCATTTTGACGAATTCGAGCCTCTGTTGCCAAAGAAACAACAACCGGGGTACGCCGGGACGGAAAATGGCACGCGATTCACGATACCATTAACACTCGAATTCGGGTTAATACCATGATAGACAAATGTGTTACCATTACGCCACTGTGAGTAAGACTATGTGTTTCCGAAGAATCCTTCCTTCTTCAAGCATTTGGATCAAACCATGGGTCTGCAGCACTGGCGTAGTAATTCAGAAATTATGGTGGATGCTCAAATAGCTTTAAAGAACATCAAAAGATAAGGAGCTAGAGAAAGTAATGTGTTTGGATATCCACCGTGGGGTTTTAGCTCCTTTTTCTACGCTATTGGTCTATAGTGAATAGTTAGGTAATCTGTGAGTTTTATTTCTATCACTGTCGGTAGTCGATACAAATCAACAAGACATAAAGTGAACGTGTTGCCACCACAGAACTTGTAAATCGTTGGCGAAAAATCATGTTTAATGCGTTATAATCGTAATGATTTTTATGCCATTTGTGTCATCGGATCTAATGAAACAAATCAGTAAATGATTTGTTATTTTATTAAGTCAGAAACTGGTAAAAGCATAGTTTCCTGCCACTGCGCATAATAGGAATTAACCACGCAGAAAGTTGTCAGTATTAATATTGGCATATGTAAGTTGGCTCACTGTATTAGAAAATAACATACATGAAGCTGTTTCCACCAATCGAACTTTTCATCATTGGAATCCAACAGAACGCAACTTAAACGTTAACACTGAAGGAAGTTATTCATGAATGAAGTGTTATTCATTTAAGCTATTGTCAGTTTAAATCCAATTTAAATAAATTTTATCTTAATTTAAAAATTGGAATTTTAAAATATACCTGTCTTGGAGAAAGGTTGCAGGTATAAGGTTCAGCATAGTCCGGCCCTTTTCCTAAAAAAGATGAATGGGAAAAATGTCACATATTATTTTCGGTAACTAAAAAGTTCCGAGTTTTTATATAACATATTAACAATTAATAATAATAATGATATTTATTTGTAACTGGGGTTAAATATTGCATCCAGTCTTGAGAGTCAATCTAAATTGCAAATTTCACAAAGTGGGCAGGACAAATCGGTTTGCATTTCTCCATGGCGGGTCTGCAGTAAAAATTATGAAATTTTATCAGCTTAGTACTTCAAAATTCTACTGGCTCATAAATCTAGTTTAATAAATATACAATTAAATTCGTTTTAAACTGTCTGGTATTATTAATATCTTTAAGATTATTTGGTAATTCATTCCAAAGATTATTCCCCTAAATTCAATTCCCTTTCTATACTTTTCTGTTTGAATCTTTGCTAGTCTAATTTGGTTGCTTTTTAAATTTCTGTTGTTTTCATGATATTGAATATCAATATTATCTAAATGTTTTTTTACCAACCAATGATTAATAAAATTAAAAAATTTAAATATTAATTATTAATAAAATTAATAAAATGAAACGGTGGATTTCTTTTCCTTCTTAGGTGAAATATTAAACTAGTATGTGCCATTCCATATTTGATTACCTAATTCTCCCCTACAATATAGACACTAATTTCTGCTATTAGTATTAACAATTGCACACCTTACTAAAATGTTTAAATAAGGTAACATCTTGTTGCATAGACTACAAAACTTAACATCTGTTTTAAGATTGAACAAATGAATATATACGTACAATTTCACAAACTGAATCTCATATTTGCAATTCGAACAACTTAAAATCTGCTTGAGCTCAGGCAATGTTTCAGAATTTTTTTTATTGGTGGGCCTTCCAGTGTGCTAAAAGTGGGGGGGAGCTGCCCGTAGTAGGTGGCACGGAAAAGTGGACATCATATTCGTACATTAGCTTTAACAAATATAAAATAAAACTTCCATTAACGGACACCTTTGAAGAACGAAAACCTCCGAATAAGGAATCTATCTCTGGGACAATTGAGAAACACTCCGATAGAAAACGTATGTTATTTTGACATGCATAATAGTTTTCGGTATTTATATTACATAAACAAATACTTAAATACATATTTGAATTACACCACGTCTCATAGTTATACTCCGAATTGAATATTACAACACCTGATTAAAAAAAATAAAACACTTTAGAATCACCTTGCGTTTTAATATTTTAACAAAGCTAATTTAGGCTCTGAAATGATGAAAAAATTAATATTTTCAATTAATACTTTCTCATATTTCTTCGCAATTTTATCCCTACTTATCCATTTTCTTCCATCATTACTACGCCATTGTCTTTCTATTCTCTACTATTTATTATCCTCTTTATCTCTATTTTCGCTATTTCTTTCAACATATTTCTTCATTTAATGAATATTTCTAATGAAAACCGAAGTCATCGTCCTTCTTGAGATGCAAATATGTCGATTAATCATTAGAACATTGCTGAAATGACGCTCAATGGATATAACGGCTAAGTTACGAAGGCATTTCCCAGCCATGTTTGCTTGTAAGCATGTTTTAATAAGCTTCGTAGTGGAAGAACTCCGTTCAGCCGAGGCTGAAATAAATTGTTTGTGGTTTTACGGCTCAAAGACTACAGTGGTCATGCTGCGCCGGGACCTACTGTTTTCCGAGGAATCCGAACCTCTTAAGGCCTAGGGAACCAAACCCCGGACTACAGTGAGCAGTGCGATCTTTATGAGATCTCTGAGTAAGCGTTCTTTGCACTGCTGGGAGTCGAACCCGGATTAGCCGCGCAATAGGAGAACGCGTTACCACACTGCGCCACCGCAGGGCGGCTGAAACAAAGAAATATTTCATATAGCCCTTATATTGATTTACACAGGTTTAACTGCATTCTGAATACATTAACCTAAGCATTTGCACGATCCATGTGAATGTTTATGTTCATGTCTGTACCTTTCTCGCTTATTTTCTTCATTATAGAAAAAAATAGGTTAAAAAAATTGATTTATGGCAATACAAATAGAACATTTAATGACGAAAGTGCCTATCATACAGTTTGGGTAAGCGTAATAAGCAGGGAATATGAGTTGGATAAAACAGCCAATAAAAAATTGTTATGGAAACAGAAGTATGGTAATGGTCTTTAATTTCCTAATTGAGGAAATGCATAATTATTAAATGAAATTTCTTAATAAATAGCTATAGAAATTAGTTGGTACATCAAAGGAAATCATCCTTATCAAACCCTCTCGATTTGCATATTGCTATCATGAAAATATAACTACACAAATCAGTAAGATTTGATACAGAAATGTACATGGAATTTAGTAGACGTGGCTTCAATAGCAGCCGAGATAAATGTGGGGCTGCGGCGCGATATGCTGTCACGAGTTATGGGTCATAGAAAGTTATCTTGTGAAGAGGATCTCCAATGTTATTAAATTTTGCCTATCAGCGTTTCCATAACAAACCAGATGCCATTCGTAATTCGTGACTGAATGATCGACGGCTTTGCGCCATTCCTCGTGGTGTCGTGACTGAATGATCAGACAGTTTTTCGCCATTCGTAATTCGTGACTGAATGATCTGACAGCTTGCGTCCATTGACATTTTACCTACTCGGTGAGGTCGCGTCGAATGGCATCCGATTTGTTGTGCAACGCTGAGGCAAAATCTTAATAAAGTGGAAGTCCTTTTCACAGGATAACCCTTCTATGACGATATGTAATTCGTGACTGCATGATCTGACAGCTTTGCGCCCATTGATATTTTATCTGGCATCGTCCTTTGATAAATGTGACTTCCAGCCACCGGGATAAATAATTGATGGCTGCGGCACATTTCGATACGCCTCTGATATGTTGTCATGTATAAAGACACTCATGTGTACTATCTGTCTATAAAATTTGGTAGATGTGACTTTAGTAGCATCCGAGATAAAGGCACCCCTCGATGCATCCCTGGTGATAATCGTTTTAAGAGGGTTGCAGCTGTGAACATTGCAGTTATTTCAATTGCAAGTAAAATTATAAAATTTGTGGAAGCCCCCTTTTTCTATGATCGGCCATTCTTTCCTCGGACATTTTTTCCATCAGCCCTTTTTCTCCGTGCCCTTCTTTTTTCTATCGGCCCTTTTTTCCCTAGATTAGTTTCCAAACTGAGTACCCCTTATTTATTAATAGTCAATGGCGGATTTATAAAATTGCCGCCCTTAGGCACAGCCTGTACTGCCGCCCCCTCCCTCCTTTACTTGGCGCAGTATAGCCCAGATGCTCTTGCGCCATAAAAAAGCCAAACAATCAATCAACCTTCCTTTACAAAGAAAGGAATATTTGTTTAAAAAAAACGCATATCATACTCTTAACATTTGATATGTAAAGCAGATTTTTCATATAATTATTCAAATTAATAAGATACAACTCGAAATTATTGCTACTACAGTCTCCGACTTTGTGAATTCGAGACACTTTTTGAATCCGCAACAATTTTAGTATGGTTTCCTGGAATCTCTGATATTTTTGCGTGTATTTCGCGTATTTGGAAAAAATACACTCACGCATTATTGCTCGAAATTTTTCATTATCAGTTCAAGTTTTTACATTCGTTTGCTATCAGCATGTATATATAAAAAGCGTGTTAAGCCTATGTTTATAAATGGGTACGCTGGGCAAATGACCAGGGCCCAAAATTTTTAGGGCTCTTTGTCTTTCGATTCTGTAGTTTGTATTTGCAGGCAAGTTAAAGTAGTTACCTGGGGAAACAGGGAAATAATTTAAAGAAAAATTATTTTTTCAAAATTGTTAAGTTTGTTTGGAAAATTTTATTTTTAAGCTCTTTGATGCCGCCCCACGAGAAGTGTCGCCCCTAGGCCTGTGCCTTTTGTGCTACTTAAAAATCTGAATACTGCTAATAGTACATGGTTTTTTTTTTTGTTTTTTGGTAATTCTATAAAATATTTCTTCGTTCTTAACCGAGTACTCAATCCATGCATGTTTTTCATACCAAGTGCTGTGAAATGATTTATACCTTTCTCATATTTGTCTGAGGAAAATGTCAAGTTTTGGCTGTGTTGGCACTTTATCACAATTTTTACTTAAATCCAGAGTTATTTTTTTCAACTTAGTCCAGCTTGTATTTGCGTTAAGATGAAATCTGATAGCGTTTCAATCTATATATACCCTTTTAATTGTTCCCACACTTTTGAAATGTCCTCGTGAAGGAATAAACGTTTTACAAATTACATATTCTGACCCTTATATACAATAAATACCCACTTACCCCGTATAAAAATTGTATCTAAAAACGGCCTTAATTCAATTATATTTAAAAAGCAACCGCCTATTCACACGTTGATAAACGTTCAAACTTTTCACCTTTCACAAAACAATAACCAAAATATTTGGGCGGGAAAAGGCCCACCTGACCCACCCACTAAAACCGCCACTGCTTGAGCTGTGAACAGCTGAACATTCTCTTACGGTTTTTTCAGTTTAACATACAGTTGGTCACAAAAATATTCGGCCACATTGCATTTTTCATAACTTCATAGGCTTAAAAGTAATAAATCTAGTCAATAACAAAAAAAAAACATATTATGGGATATTTTATGTTCATTCTCTAGCGTTATATGGAAAAATAAAAATAAAAGGACAAAAATACTCGAATGTAGTGACCTTAAAGAAGACAATGTACTAAATGAATCAAATAAAAGTATTCAGTCATCTGCCGTATTTCTTTGCTATGCCTTTTCCGTATACTACGGTATACACACATTGCAGTCGTAAGTTTAACGTCAGATGATGTTTATACAAAGCTAATAAAAAACTTTGTCTAGATTGAAAAAAACCCATAAAATCGCGCTTTAAAATGGTGAAAACGCAAGAGCTTTGTCTAGAAGAAAAAAATTATTATTAAATTAGAAAATTAGAATTGTTCTCAAAGAAATATTAAGAAAGTAACTAGAATCCGACGTTCAAGAACGAAAAGCGTATTAAAAATATGCCAGCAGGGACGCCTAATAAATGGACACTGAACTAACTGGATGGTTAAAAATTCTAACTGATCATGAAGA